>JAHIAL010000079.1:1397576-1806350 GCA_021605145.1 Aegilops bicornis
AGAGCAGAAAGCGGCCATGGCGAGAAGCTAAGCGATAGCAGCTCCCTCATCGATGTGGACGTCGCCGCCGAGGGAGAGACGTCGTGGAGGAAGTGGCCGGCGACGCCGCCATGGATGGAGCCGCGCCGTGTCGGCTCGGGACCGAGCGCCGGCAGAACCGTGAGATCGAATCAAGAAGAAAATGTGGTGATTAGTGTACAACCTCTTTGGTGGCGCCGATTATACCATAGCTTCATCCGAGGAAACGATGATGATGATGCTCTTCTGGTGGTGCAGGTGAAGACGGTGGTGTGGAATGTAGGTGGCACGAAAGACGAGGGGAACGTCGGGGCAACTCCTTGGAGGTGGAGGACGGGGTGTTGAACCCGGCGGGGCGGACCGGATCGACAGCGGATCCTCATCCCAGACGGTGGATGAGGGACGTCGAGGTGTTCTTGTGGACGGCGTCGTCGGGGAAGAGGCTCCGGTGGGTGGCGGGCCGGAGGAGGGTGTGGGGCTTGGCCATGGTTTTCCGGCCTCGGTGTACGTAATGGGTGGGCGGATGGGATGGGAGTGGTGAACCATGGCTTAGGGACGCCGCTTGTCCGAAATGTGGGGTAGATTACCAAAAGTACCCCCACCGATTTGAGGCGGTTCTTTTGGTTCAGGGTATCCGCGGGCATTTCGTGTGTCGGGATTTCACAGGAGGTGGGAGTTTTCACGCGCGTTGTAATTTTGGAATAGCAAGGCGCGGGTTGAGATGGAGGGTGTTGTCGGAGCACAACGAGACAAAGATATATCTTAAATATTTCGTGCTAACAAGGCGTGGGTTGAAATTTCCGGACAAGCCTAACATGTACTATACCAAATCAATTCGCACTACAAATGTCATTCAAAACTTTGAATTCATGTTATGTTCAATTAAAATATTTCGCTACATGTATAATGCATGCAACCTACTACTCAAATGAACGTTTTAGTGCATTCCAAACGTACTACCGCTTCAATATGGACTAAATTTGAATTCTTTTATCTATTTGAATAAGATCTACAATAATGATTGTTGTGAAGTCAAAGCATTTGAATTCGTTTCTCTGTTTTAATAAGATCTACAATCATCATTATTGTCAAGTTAAACCATCGTTTGTGTATTATATTCACGGACACCACATGATTAGTCTCGAGTTACATATGAACTATGTGTACTATATGAACTCGAACTCGATTTTTGAATCCACTTTATGTTGATTTCAAATCACGGTACATTTCAAGCTCTAGCTAGATCTTCACAATCTAAAACCATGTCTCCATATGTATAATGTGTTTATCACATTATGTATGGTGCCCGCCCCCTCGCCTACAAGTATTTAGATGTGAGTTGCAAACACCACACATTACCACAAATTCAAATAAAATGTGAGAATGCTCGATATATAGTATTGTTTAGATTGTTCGATATTTAGTTGTAAGCTGCAAACGCCACACATTATCACAAATTCAAATAAAATGTGAGATTGTTCGATGTATAGTATGGTTTAGATTGCTCGACATTTCACTGTGAGCTGCAAACGCCATGCATTATCACATTATGGTATAACATGTGCAAAACCACAACACGCGTATCACCGCTATATTGATGCATGCATATGTTTAAAACACTATGATCTCCTATTCAAATATATGAATCCACTTTCATATCAAATTATGATCTTCGTTAGTCTCTTACACCCACACAATCCTCTAACCTTTGTAGCTACCACTAACTTTCTCTCGTGCATGCACACGCCCTCCTCGCCTCCCCCTCCACAGGCATTCTATCCATCAGCACATTCATTTTTTTTTCTTTAGGTCGTTTCTCCCACAGTCTCCACAACTCCTTTTAAAGCACACACCGATCGATAAACCTCTCCAGCGATGTTTGCCTACAACATACACACACACCTTCAATCTCCTCCTTTATGTGTCCTTGCCTCGTGTCTCTCATTCGGTCCCACACACATGTAAACTCTCGCCCCTCTTGTCATCGATCTCACAACTGCACACTCCTCCCCCTATCTAGCTAGTAGCTGGGCCTCTCGCACCACCTCCTAGCTCCATTCTCTCTGTCTATCCGTTTGTAGGCCTTATTAGCCTCTAACAAATGGGCGTACACCGACCGATCTCGCGCTATACATATAGCTAGCTAGGTCCTTATAACTTCGTTTTTCCCACGCGTCGATCGATCTACCTCATTAGTTATGTCTCTCCTTCCTCGACAAACAACAATTGATCTACCCGATCTAATTAGGTTTGCTTACCAAACACATGGTTCCCCTTCATCATCCATGGATGCGTCCGACGATTTATCACGCCATGTGCACACACGTAAACACATCCCCGTTCTTATTGATAATATTGCAGTTCCACCCTCGGGTTTGTCTAGTAGGCCTCTCCCACCATCTTTGAGAAGCAACTCCATCACCCATCCAACACTCTGCCCCTCTCCCTCCCTCTCCCTCTCTCTCTTCTCTCTCTCTCTCTGTCCCATCCTATTTCCCGTCCTTTAGTTATGTATGGATGTCGACCGATCTCCCTCAAGACATAGCTGGGTCTCTCCTTCTCAACACATATACGAGTCGTTCTACCTCTATAGTTAGGCCTCTGCCTACCCCTCCCCCCACCCCCTCCCACACACACACACTGATACATCGAGCGCTCTAGTCATGTCTCCTTGCCACACACAAACTTAACCTATGCCCTCTGACGTTCCGGTAGGTCAGTCGCCCTATATCTTTGACTTGCACACACACACAATTTCGATGGCTCTCTTCATCGATCTCGCACTTTTCCCACCACTTGATCCTCTCTTGACTCTATCGATATCTATGACCCTCCCTCTCTTCTCGTGGATCGCCTGAGCCCTCTATATATGATATGGATAGGCCTCCATTTCACACACATTGCATGCAAAATTTTGTTTGAGATTTCATCGACACATATTCCCACAAATACATTCATGAAATCAACCCCCCCCCCCCCAAAAAACAAAAAACACTCACGAACGCACAAGCCATTTGTCTAGGTTTGTATCTCTCTCACACACACCCACATAGGTAGGGGGCGTACGAAGAGAAGAGGTGCACGCATACGGGCGCATTCGTACCCCGTCTCTTTCCCAACCACACCAGCGGGTACTGCGGTGGAGCTCATTTCCGTCTGAAAGGCAGCCCATGTGGTAATTTTACACGATGTCTTGGTTGTCCACTTGATGGAGGGAGGATGCGTCTACCACCGGTGGACAAACAAATTGCGACTTGACGTTATGTTAAAAAGAGGCAAACCATGTGGGGCCTACCTTAGAGGCAAGGCTCTATACACTAGAGTACTTTTGATGTGTCCCGTCAACTCATGAGCGAGGAGAAGCTTGCTTAATCACATGCGTCTCCCCGCCCAGGCGCGGTGGCTCATGAGGATGAGGTGGCGGCTTGCTTACTAGTAGTAATCTTTGTCGCCTTCGCCCGCTCCTCGCCCACGCTGTGGTGGCTTCAGGACGAGGAGAAAAATTTACTACTCCTCCGTTTACTCCTTGTCCCTACTACCTTAGTTAGAGATTATCATATTGTTTTGGAATATATATGTCCTTTAGTAGATTTCAATATGAACTACTAGTACATACTCCAAACAACGATGTATATGAACTACTAGTATTTTAGAGTGTAGATTCACTCATTTTGCTCCAAATTATGTACTCCATATTGAGGCCTGTTTGGTTCATAAGTCCTAGGACTTTTCTAGTCCCAACTAAAAAGTCCCTACTCCTTAAAAGTCCCTCCCTGTTTGTTTTGGGGACTAAAAAGTCTAGTCTCTCCCTAGAGGTTATTGATGACCATGTTACCCCATTACGTCTGAGAAAAATAACAACCAAACAACACCATGGGGCGGCGGGGCATTGGAGTGCGGGGAGGGCATTGTTGGAAAAGTCCCAAAAATACTCTCTCTTGAGAGTCTTCTTCATTAAGTCCCAAAAAGCAAGTTTTAGTCCCTACTAGTCCCTCCTGTTTGGTTAAAAAGTCTCTAAGAGGGACTTTTCTGAATCCCTACACTAAAGCGTTCATGGAAACAAACACCCCTGCATAAAGTTGAGACACTTATTTTGGAGCGGAGGGAGTACATATTTGCTATGATCATCAATCATTGAGATGCAATAGCATGCATGTTAGTCTCCTTTGTATTTGATGAAATGTTGCAACGGGCAACCTTGGATGCAAGATACATGTAACAGAAGCTGGAAGCTTCATAGCATTTTACTATCTCGCTGATAAATTACAGTACGTACTATACTAGTACTTCCTGCGTTCCTAAAGATAAGTCTTTGTAGATGTCATGGTTTTGTCACGGCAGATGTCCTCATGAAAGGACTTAGTCGTGGAGCCATCGCTACGGGTTAGCTTAAAGAGGTTAAAGTGGACAAGGGACGCAGAGAGTTTTATACTAGTTCGGCCCCTTACGATGAAGGTAAAAGCCTACGTCTAGTTGTGATGGAATTGATGGGGTTTCGATGACCCGAGGGGCGAATACGCTTTGCACAGGTCTCGAATTGTTGTGTGTTGTCTGAACCGCCCGGCAGGGTCGTCCCTTATATACAATGGGTTGGCCTTCAAGTCGCTTCTACAGAGTCCCGAGGCCGGCTCATAAGCGTGTCCGACCCAGTGTACGCTTGTTTCTACCTTGTAGTACAAGTTATATATATACCGGTTTATGTCTCTGAGCCTTAAACCGGCTTTGGGCCCTGGGCCTTCTTGAAGCATCTTTATGCATCTTCATGGGCTTTACATGATAACTTCTTGATGAAGTTAACCCGGCATCTCTGGCGGTTTACGTGATAGTAATATCCCCAACATTAGGCCCCAGTTGATTTGAACTGGTTCACGTCAATCCTCAGTACTTAAGAAAACCTTGTCTTCAACATCTGCCGTAATTTTGTAAACCGCCGTGACGTCATCTTCCCGGACCGTGGTAAACCGCCGTGACATCATCTGTTTATTAAAAACTGTGTACAACCCATCTTCATTAATGGGCCTCCGATAATCGAGGCGACAGCTCCGCCTTATTTCCAAATTTCTGGCTCCTCGTTTTTCGCGCCTGACACTTATCCCTTGCCTTTATAAATAGGGCCGAGGGGTCATTTTCACTTTCCCCTTCATGCCTCTTCGCATCTTCATCTTCCTTGCGCTGCTCAACCTCCGTAGCTCCGCCGGCACCGTCGACCATCGCCTCTGCTTCAACTCGGCATTGCATCACCACAGATACGCACCGTAGAACTGCGGTGCTTCTCCGCTCTCTCATCGATCTTGGTAGCTCTGTTCTTCCACCATAGATCTATTCTAGGGTTTCGGTGTTCTTCGGTGTTCGTCAGTGTTCATTGCTTGCATAATAGGTTTTTGATCCAGACCTTGATATTTCATCCTGTTCAATGATAGCCGTAGCCCTTCTTTTCATCTAATACACCTCGTTAAAATAGAAGATCCCATCTGAACCTTCATCCACTATTTCTGTACTACTTCTTAGGTCTGAATATATTTTCCCTTTCTGATATGCCGTAGATCCAAAATTGTAATACCAACTTGCGAAATCTGTTTTACTTCACTTACCCATCTGTAGACTTATATCTTCAATGTCAGACTAGGCGGTTTAACTTTTTCAAAAAAATGATGACCCGGTACATATCATTAGTCCCCTTGTTGAACCGCCAATGCACTTCAACTTAGATCCTTCGTTTAGTAAATTCTGGTTTATGATTAACCAACTCCGGTTTAACAACATGCTTACATACTTGTACCGCCACATAGTTGTCCACTGTAAATCTTAAACCGGTAATTATCATGTTGTAGATCATTCATTGCCATGGCCAAGCAAGTTTATGAATGCAATTGGGCTGCTTGCAAATTAGAAGAAGCAGTTAGATAATCTTGTCAAAAGCGGGCGCTTTAGCCAAGAAGGATGTCATCCGGTGGAGGGTTCTGGCACAGGAATGTCCTCCTATACCCAAGGATGGAGAGGTTGTTGTTTTTGCTGATCACTTAGGCCGGGGTTTCAGCCCTCCCGGTTCAAAATTCTCCCGGGATGTATTGGCCAATTTTCAACTGCGCCCTCAAGACATCGGCCCTAACTCTGTGACTAACATCTGCCACTTCCAAGTTTTTTGCGAGGTTTACCTTCAAGAGGAATTAAAGTAGAACTATTCAGAGATTTCTTTCACCTAAACCGCCGTACTGAATTCATAGATGGACCCAACACTGAATTAGGTGGGATGGCGGTTCAGAAGAGGAAGGAAGTTACCTTTCCTCATCCTAAACTTCACAGTCATCCTAAGGTGGAGCATACACTTGGTTTTATTGCAAAGACACATCTCCACACGATGAAAACCGCTGCCGGGTTACCGTCCTGAACACACTGAGCAACACATCCTTTCCCTCAAAAGGTTGTTGCCAAAAGAGGGCCAACTATGCTCCTCAATTATCAAAGTGAAACCTTCTATTAGCAGCTTAACGGGGGTTGACTGGCTCGATGTTGGATAAGTGGAGTATTCTACCCTTAAGCTGGGCGCTCGGTTTGATGTGTGAGTATCTGAGGGAGTGTGAAGGATGCTCTGCGGCACATTCACATTCACTTCTGAATGAAGAAGTCTTGAGGCGTAAAAAGATGTTGAGCGAATCGGAGGCCGATACGTGCCCAAACCGGTCTACTCCCTTTACGTACCTTCAACAACCGCCAGCCTGTAAGAATCACATAATTTTTTATCTGAAATTGCTTACGTCCGAATGCTCTCTGAAAATCACGATTACTTTCGGCGGGGTGATGATCCGTTTGGAACAAGAAATCCCCATAAGACAAACCGGCGAAGCCTCAAGACAAACCGGTCAAGCCGGTTTGTCCAAAAACCAAGGTTGTGAAAAAACACGCCAACAAGAAGAGGACCACTGCATCCTCTGATCCACCCGGTGATGATGATGTAGGTAACCGGAATTAGAGGTAGAACTTGACTCACTTGGTTCATTTTTACGTACACCTTATTGATGATGATTATTGCGGGGCGACGGCCAAAGGCAGCCAAGCCGATGTTGTAGAGGTAATCACTCTTTCCTCGATTAGGATCCTTTGCCAACACTAAAAATCCGTCGAGCAAACACGGAAAGTTAAATTTTCTCATCCTCTTGCTTACTTGGACCCGAACTTTCTTGTGAAGAGCATAGCAACCTGGCTTCATTTGCACAACCCGGCATAAGCGGCCAGGTAGTCACCTCCAGCGAGTTTACGAACACTCCGGTTCGGAAGCCCGATCAGGTCTCTTATCCCTTGACACTTCACGCCCCAAAGCGGGTTGTTTTCGTCAACCTCTTGACCCATCCGATTCCAATTACAGGCACTTCTCACTCATCATCACGGTGAATAAATTACGCCTAAAGCTTCCACCACTTAAAACGCGGTGCTTGGGTGAGCCATATTCTTACTTATATCCTTGATATGTTACTTAATATATCTTGTCTTGATCCTTATGTTTTCTTTTCGATGCTAAGCCCAGACCAAGCAAGAAGGCTCGGTTGAATAAACTAAGGATGAAAAGCGTGGCTGTTAATCCGGAGAAAACTCCGATCTGAAGAGGCCAACATTGATGACATGCTAAATGACCGCCCGCCTTAAGATCATGACCTCGTTGCGAGCCCGAGAGAGTTGACACCACCGGCCACACCGACCAGCCAGTAAGCCCTATCACGGGCCGACAAACCGGTCGATCCGGAAAAATCTTGACAAAGCGGCAACTCGATGCAGGCTCTTTGAGGAGAAGGATGATGATGTTACGATTCACGGCATTGGCCATCTTGATCCGAAATCACATCGCTTTGTCAAAACATACCACCAAAGAGGAATTCTCTGCAATTAAATGCGAGGCAAATGGAATCTTTGATGCTGTACTTCGCCCATCCGAGTGCTCAAGACCTTCATTAGGCTATCTGGTAGTCTATACACCGATCGTGACTATGAAGCGGCTTGGTAAATATGATGAAGGAGCGATGAGGTAATTTCATAAGTGCTTTTCCCTTATATTGAATTGCAGTTTATCAACTCCAGTAGCCCCCAAGTGACGGTTTAAGATATCAATCTAAACCAGGACTTAGTAAAAACTTTTATGCTTTGCAATAATGCATCTGAACTTCACTAAAGTAGCCCCCAAGTGCCGACTTAACTTTATAGAGATGAACCGGGACTTTGTAGAAGAAATTCCCGTATCAGCATTCTTTGAGAAAATACCCATTAGCCCCCAAGTGCCAAGTTGAATACTTGTATTATGCTTGGGACTTTGTAGAAAAAGTATGATGGAGAGCAAATATGCATTAGCCCCCAAGTATCAAGGGCATAACTTGTTATGTGCTTGGTACTTCAAATATCTTGTCATCTCATCATAGAATTTGTCTCTTTGTAGGCCGAGCTGAGCAAGAAAAAAAGGCCAAACCCGGCCGATCTCTGAGGAAAACCCTAAATGTAACAAATTTGAAACCTCCAAAGCGAAGGAAGAATTGACCCGGCGCTCTAGGCGCTATGGAGAAAGCGAAGAAGGTTTCAACAAGGATTAGACGGATTGGGAGAATGAAAAGCCGATTTGATCAAAAAGGGCTGAGAAAGCGAGAGGCAGCTCTTAAACCCGGGTGGTTGATGAGTTGACCAACGTAAAGCAGCGAGTTCATGCCATGATTGCTACCGGTGTGTTTGGTAAGTATCCTTGATTCCTGACTTCAACATATCCTTTCATGCATTTTCTGGTACTAACCCTTGCAATGATACAGGAACTCGCATTAGCCACTTGGGATCTGATGTTCAGAACAAATTGAAAGCGGCCTACACCCTGATAGAACAGTTGTATACCGGCGCTCAACGGATTATCTATACTGTTTCACACAACAATCCGCCCCCACCTTGATCAAGGATACCTTAGAAAGGTTATCCATGCTTCCTGCCCGGGTAGACGAGTTAAAAAATCTCTTTGCTAGAGCAGGCGCTTTAGCCGCCTTGACCGGGCAAAAGCATGGGTTCTGACTTTGATCTGGCAACCGAGTAATGGGCCGCGGGTAGGCTAACCCGAGCCCACTGAACCTTTCAAGACATCGGGGCAGGCTCGCCCCTCAAGATCCCAAGGTGAAGAGCACGCCTTTTGAGAGTCGGCGGCAAGGCCGCCTTCCCCCTCATGGCCGAGTCCGGGGCGACTTCAAGATAAGCCGACTCCTAGCTGGCGACTTCGGAGAAGCCGACTATGAAGTCGACCCGCGTCAACCACCACTTGCCGCATGACAATGGGCCGGGGCGGGGTATAGCGCACTTGCGGACCCATACCTACCCGTTTGCGAAGGGCAGGCGTACGCGATGCGCCGCACTAACGGAGATCTCCATCACGTGGCGATCTTTGTTGCCATGCCAGCCACGACACTCGGCCCGTGGGCGGCGCCACAATGCCCACGACGGCTGTCTGTCATCTGACCAGAGACGGCGGGTCCCACACATCGGCCAGTGCGGAAGGCAGGCGAAAGTGCCACAAGACGGACCGTTGAGTCGGCCCCGAGTCGGCTAGCCTCTCCCACGGGCCCCTGCGCCATTAACCCGAGACAAGACGGGAATGGCGGCGGTGATCGCCCGTCGAGCGGCACTATGCCATGACCCCATGACCAAGCCGGCGTCATTAGAAGCACGGCTACGATAATCCGCAGCCCGCAAGACCAGCTCATGGCCCAGACAGAGGCCTGTCGGGCCAATCGTGAGGCCCACCGGTCAGCCGGACCCGGAAGTCGGCGGAGAAGGCGGCGGCTGAAGGATGTGAGCCGGTGGGACCGCGCCGGCTGGATTACCATTGTACCCACGAGGGTAGGCCTATATAAGCCCCGGGGCACCCATGCAGGGGATCCACCTTTAGCACTAGGGCCAGATCATATAGGAAGGAGGGAGCTAGCCTTGCCTTCTCCTACCTCGAGAAACAGCCTCAAGGAGCATCCTTGTACCCACTTTGCCATAGTGACCATGCGAGAGACCCCATGAAAGCGCAGAGGGTGTTATCTCCACGGAGAGCCACGAAGCTGGGTAACATCGCCCGGCGTGCATGTCTTCGCCTCATCCGTTTCAGAACCGCCACGCGTTCTACTCGCCCCCACCATGATAAGCCATCCCTTGGCATATGTCGCCTAACGCCTTGGAGCATTTAGGCGCCCACCGTGAAGGCGAGGTGCACCGTCGTCCGGAGACACGCTCTGGGCGGGAACCCTTTTTCTCCTGGCGGCGCAGCTAGCGGCCCGCAGCTAAACGGAGTTCTGCGCCCGGCCAGCACGGCGCGGATCGCCTGTGCAGCCAAGCTGCCTCGCCAAACTTGTCGGCGAGGTTCGCCTCTCAAGCGAGCACGCATTCGACGCAGTACTCCGGGCGGCTCCGAGCCTCGCGGGCCTCATTGACCAACTCCACGTGGCCCGAGCACTGTCATGGACTTGAGTCCGTGGCTCCACCGACCCAATCTTTGATGCGACTCGGCGACCGCGTTGCTCGACGCGTTCCCCACCAACATGGTGGTCTGACGTGCCGCTCCCTCATGCGCGGAGAAGCGGCTGGAAGCAAATCACGGAGGTGCTGCGTCATCGTCACGGCAAGCATCCCGGTGAAGGAGCTCCACGACCCACTCGTACGCGGCTCTGCAAGACTCGACCGCGCCTATTCGGAAGAAGCTCTGCCGAGACGCTGGAGGCGCGCCGCCTTCAGCTTCGTCCCGGGCGCCGAAGAAGTTGGCAAGCATGAGACGCTTGTCGAAAGCCTACCAGCGTGAGATGGATCGCGCAGATGGGCGGCTCGCCGGCCCCCAATCGGGCCCTAACCGCCTAAGCGCGGTCCAGCATAGCGTAAGCGTGGCCATCGCCAACCTGTTGAGGCCAATCGCCAGATGTCGCCACGCTGCGGAGAACATCCGCACGCCCGAGCGGCGGCGGACGAGCTGGTTGACAACTTCGAGTGAAGAGCGCCGCGCTGATAGCGGAGGCGAAGTCCAGCGGCTTCTCGGCAGCGGCTATCGCCTTGAGAATAAAGCGGCTGCCGCCGCAGGCGCCATAACGACAAAACGACGACCCGCCTCCCGCCCGAGATCAAAGCGCGGCGTCTCGACGCCCATCGGGCGGTGTCCAGCGGAAGAAAAGACAAGGATCCGGTGTCGACCCGCGTCGGACTCGCATCACCATCGGCGCGACCAAGGCGGCTGCCCAAAAGAAGCGATGGAAGCGGAGGGGCGACTATTTGCCTCCTCCCCCTCGAAAAAGAAGGCGAGTCTCCCCGCCACCCATCGAGCATCCGTCTCTCGGCGACCGCCTTGACGCCCGAGAGGAGTAGAGAAAATAGCGCCCGCCACCGGATCGACCGACTCCACCAATCCTGGCGGCTGGAAGAAGAAGGCGAGTTGGGTCCGCCTGTTTGGGACCTCGCATCCAAGACGAGCCCTTTCCCAAAGGGTTCACGCTCCCGAGATACGCCCAAGTATCTGCAAACGCACCGTGAAGCCGGAAGGCTGGCTGGTTGACTACTCCACGGCCGTCAACATAGCGAGCGACAACAAGCGTGTTGCCGTAAAGTATATTCCACTCATGCTCGAGAGCGGCCGGACATGGTTGAACAACTGAAGCCCCGCAGCATCAACGGTTGGGTCGACTTCACGAAGCAGCAAATCCGCAACTTCACTAGCACGTACAAGTGACCTCCCAAGCCTCGCCCGGCTTTCCTTGTGCGTGCAAGGCCCCGACGAGTCAACTCGCGACTATCTCACGCTATTTGGGCGAGCTTGGAACTCCTGCGAGGGCGTGCACGAGTCGCGAGCTATCGAGTACTTCCTTTGCCGGGTCGAGAAGGCACCCTCCTCAAGCACAAGCTCCTCTGCGATGAGCCGGAGACCCTCAACGAATCAGCGATCATGCGCAGACAAGTATGCCACAACCGACTCCTCCATGAAGGCGGAGATTCAAGTTAGTCACGACCGGCAAAGTGGCCCCTAGCTCCCGTAACTCGGCTGGACACGCCAGGTCGGCGACAACCTGAAGCGATCCTGGCGCCAAGGCCCCTGGCCGGCTTCCGGCAAGCCGGCGAGGTTACCTTGATCGAACCGGCAAGCCCGGAGGGGCAGCCTCCGACCAAGCGGCGAGAAAAGGCGGCAAGTCCAAGCTGGTTGCGGCCTTCTCTTCTGCGAGACTCTAGATGGTCCTCTGCATGTTCCCACGGTAGCGCGAAGCCATCAAACCACACCACCGGAAATGCCAGCACGGCTCACCGGGATCGCCAAGGAGAGCGGCCTCCTGCCTCCCCTTTCTTTGGGCCGCCGCCTCCACCGCCGCCCGGCAGCCGGCTGTCGAGCCGGTCGGTAGCACAGCATGCAAGATGATTACCCGTAGAAGAGCCTGAGCCTATTTGGTGTTCACGATGTGGGCGATGATCGAGCCAGTATGGTGCATTTGCGGCTGACAAGTGAATCTGCAGTAGCATCGGACACTCGAGTTCATGCACTAGTCCCGAGAAGCCTATCGGTTGGAGGCGAGCTGATCACCCGGAGGTGATGCCGAGTCCGGGATCCTATGCCCTGGTCTTGGGAGCCACCACCTTGCCACGAATAGAGCGAGCCGCTTCGCTTCTCGCGATCTTGATGAAACGGCGAGCAAGAGTAGCATCAACATCACTGCATAAGGATACCATGGAGAAGTTGGGAATCAAGCAAAGCGGCTTCGTAACAGCGGGACTGTGTTCCACGGCATCGTCCCTAGCCTTTCCTGCTCGCCAATCGGCAAGATCCTGATAGACGTCCTCTTTGGAGACAAAGATCATTTCCGCCGAGAGCCAATTTGGTTTGAAGTGGTGGACCTTGAAAGTTCGTACCATGCGTTGCTTGGCCGACCTGCTTTGGTCAAGTTCATGGCGGTCCCCCACTACGCCTACCTCAAGATGAAGATGCCGAGGGATTCAAGGGATTAGACCATAAGCGGCGACTCTGAAAGTCGATAAAACTACTTGCTGGTGAAAAGCGATCGGCCATTAGCCGAGTCCACAATGTCGCAGGTGAGAAGCGGCTTCTTGATCGGGTTGTGGCGATGGCGGCAAGCAGCCGAGATATCGCCCGACCCCAAGGTGCTCAAGCTGAGGGATCGTTCAAGCGGCTAAAGAAGCGAGAAGATACCCTTGGACCCGGAGCACCCAGAGAGAGTCTATCGTCATAGGTGCAAACCTTGACAGCAAATAGAAGGCGAGCCTCGTCGATTTCCTCCGTGAGAATCGGTACATCTTCGCACTTGGTCCCCTAAAGACATCACGGGAATCTATGACAAGCCGGGTCATGCCGAGCACAAGTTACATGTACGATCTCGATGTGAAGCCGTCGGAGCAGCCCTTCAAGCGCCGCTGTCGAGAAAGAAGAAGAGTTGTTGGAGAAGAGATAGCCCGACTCCTAGCCGCCCGGCTTCATTATGGAAGTGTTTTTCCGGAATGGTTAGCAAACCCGGTCACAGTGTGAAGAAGAACAAGTAGTGGCGGATGTGTATTGACTACACAAGCCTCAACAAAGCTTGCCCCAAGGACCCATTAAGCTCTGCGAGAATTGATCAAGTGATAGACTCCACAGCCGGGATCACGGCTGTTGAGCTTCTTAGATGCATATTCAGGATATCAGCGAGATCAAAATTTGAACCGGTGACGGTGAAGCGCCTTCATCACGCCGTTTGGAGCCATACGCTGCGACCATGACGTTCGGCGAGGAATCTGCGGCGCCACCTTTCGGCGTTGCATGCGAAGTGCCTCCTCAAGCAACTTCGGCTGAAGCATGCGTTCACGTGGACGATGTGGTGGTGAAAGCGGGCGTGGAACAACTGCTTTGGAAGACCTCAAGGAAACCTTTGAGAACCTGCGCCGATTCGAGATCAAGCTCAACCACGAAGTGCGTCTTGAGTACCCGGTAGGCCAACTCCTTGGCTTCTACGGTCTCTGAGCAGCGGCATATAGTGCAAACCTCAGTAAAGATCAAGGCCATCGAGAGGATGGAGGTACCCAACCGACCGCTAGATGTGCAAAAGTTCACCGTACGCTTGGCGTCCATCGGCCGGTTCATCGATCGGTGAAAGCTCTCCCTTTATACCAGCTCATGAAGAAGACCACCTTTTTGAATGGAACCACAAAGGCGGGACGTAAGCTTTTCTCCAGTTGAAGAAAATGTTGACTACTCCCCTCTGTCTTTGGCGGCCCCGACTCCCAAAGAGCCCATGCTCGTGTACATTGCCGCCACCGGCCGGGTAGTCGGCCAGTCGTATAGTTGAGCGCAAGGAGGAAGGCAAAGGCGCTACCTATCCGAGACGGTATATTACACGGCGGAAAATCTTTGTCGACCTCCAAGCAGAACTACCCCCACTACCGGAAGATGTGCTACGGCGTGCACCGCCGCCAAGAAGTTGAAGCCTTACTTTCAAGAGCATCCAATCAATGTGGTTTTGCACAGCCCCACTAGCTGAAATCATCGGAAGCGAGATGCTTCTCGGCGAGTGGCCAAATGGGCCATAAATTGGCGCCTACACCATCTACTACCATTTTGCACCGCCATCAAAGTCGCATAACCTTTGGCCGACTTCCTCGTCGGCTGGCGAGACCCGGTTTTACCTGCCAGCGCCCGACTCCACCATCGGCGGATGCATTTCGATGGCTCCAAGATGCGGACCGGCTTGGTTGCGGCGTTATCCTCACTTCCCCCAAATGCGACAAGCTCAAATATCGCCATGAATCCATTTCGCCGCCTCCAACAACGTGCGCCCGAATCTGGCGCTCATTCACGAGCTCGGCTTGCCAAGAAGCTTGGCATTCGCGGATCTGTGTTATGGCGACTCGATTTAGTGGTCAGCAGTCATCTGGCGATTGGGGCGTAAAGATGCAAACATGGCGAAGCTACCGTTTCCTTGTCAACTTTCGGCCCGGATATTTCGAGGTGCGAGTTCCTTCCACGTGCTAAGAAATGACAACAACCAAGCGAGACACCACAGCGAATCTGCTCCACCCGCCAGCAATACCATCCGGCGTCGCCCTTCAGCGCCTCCTCAAGCCGTCATCAAGCCTTCACGAATCGAGACTCCATCTTTGTGCGGCTCCCCGAAGAAGTGGGATCGACTCAAGAGCCCCGGCCAGATGGCACAAAATTCTTCTGAGATGGCTCCAAGAGCGCCAGAATGGAAGCCGGCCGGGGACTTCAGAACCCGGCCTGGGGACTGCGGCGACCAGTCCAAAGACTCCAGAGCTCGGCCCGGGGACTGCACCAGTCGGCCCGGGGACTTCATCAATCCAGCAAGCAGTTGCGGACTCCAGCCTGCCGCCTCCCAGCCTAGCCGCCTTTGTCCAAATCGCAGTGCTGGCAGTTGAAGAAATAGCGGCACCCTCATGGGCCCAGCCCATCCTCAAGTTCCTAGTGAGCAAAGAGCTGCCAACCGATGAAATCTTGGCTCGGCAAGTACAACGCCGGCGGCCTACACCATAGTCAGCAGAGAGCTGGTCGGTAGCGGCGTCACTTTGGTGTCTACCGGCGTTGCGTCGAGCGAAGCAAGGCCAAGCAATTCTCAAAGGCATCCATCAAAGGCGGTCACGGCCACCATGCGGCCTCAAGAGCACTCGTCGCCAAAGCCTTTCGACACGGTTTCTTCTGGCCAACTGCCCTAGAAGAGGCCAAGAATTAGTCCAAAAATGCAAAGGGTGCCAGAAGTTCCGCTCCAAGCCGCATTCAGCCGGCTTCCGCACTCAAGACCATCCCCATCGCCCTAACCCTTTGCGGTTTGGGGCCCAGACATGGTGGGACCATTCAAAAGCGACGCAGGCGGCCTAACACTTACTTGTCGCGGTGGACAAGTTCACCAAGTGGATAGAAGTAAAGCCCATCAAGAAGTTGAATGGTCCGACTTGCGGTGACTTTCATCTCCGACATCACGATTGATTGCGGCATACCACACAACATCATCACCGACAATGGCACAAATTTTTGCCAAAGGCGCCTTGGCCCGTTCTGCGCAACATAGGGCATCCATTGGACTTAGCATCCGTCGCCCATCATGATCGAGCGGCGGTGGAAGCGACAAGCGGCCTCATCGCTACGGTATCAAGCCTCGACTGAGTCGAACCCTTTGGAAGCGTTCGGCGGCTGTTGGCGATGAGTTACCGACCGTCCTCTGGAGTCTGCGCACGACTCCAAACAAGTCAACCCGGCTTCACACCTTTCTTCCTGCGTCTCTCGGTCTTTGAAGCCGTCATCCCAACGGATATAGAGTTCGACTCGCCAGCAGTCCCCATGTACACCGAGGAGGAAGCGGAAGAGAAGCACGTCAAAGGCGGTGTCGATCTGCTTTGGAAGAGGGCCGACTGTTGGCACTCCAGCGGTCCGGCATCTACCAGCGAGCACTGCGCCGATACTACTAGCAGGAAGGTCGGCGAGAGATCTTTCCAAGAGGCGACCTTGTGCTCCGGCCCGATCCAGCGAACGGCGGCCCAAAGGCACAAAGGCTGTCGGCCTTAGGAAAACCGCTTCGTATCAGCAAAGTCTTTGGCGGCGACTCCTACTACGATGCGACACTCGAAGCCCGAAACGCATAAGAGAGGGACGACTCCGGCAAAGAGGCGGAATGGCCATGGAATGCAAATCTTCTTGAAAGATTTTACAGTTGATCTTGATATGTACCACGCTACCCTTTGTATTAAAGTACCAAGACTTGGGCCCCGAGGCGAGCTCGGGGACTGCCCTTTTTGTTATCTATATGATAAAATTATGCCTTGAGTATGCTACTCTTTGTTATGCCGCTTGGCACGGGTTCGACTAGTCGGCCTTGGGGACTCGCCGCCTCAGCGCTATGGAATGCTTCTGCGGTCGGACAAGTAGTGTGTGGTACCTAAGCCGTCTCTGTCGAAGCCGCCAACTCAGCGGCTGTTTGGTGGGCAGGAGTAAGGAAGAAGCAGGCGCCCACATGAAAAATGGCTAAGGACTCAAAGCATAAACACTTAACAAAGCGGCTCCCAGCCTCTCTTACATAAAGCCGACTCTTGAGTAGTCGACACGCTTTCTATCTAACTTGTTAAAAAGACTCTAAAAAATGGCGAAATACTTGCCTTCCCAAAAGTAGCCAGGCATTTTGATCCAGTGGCGATCCATGAGCAGTACATCCGGCCTGACAAGGCGGCGACTAAGGGAAGGCGGCAAGAGAAAAAGCCAAAGGAGCAATGAGCAAGGAAAGATAGAATTCGGATAAATATTTACATAACTTGGGCCCTTGGCGAATCTTCAAGCGAAGTTCAAAATACACCCCTTGGTGGAAGTCTTGAATTAACAAGTTCTTCAAAGACTACTAAAAGCAGATAAAATAAAGGCAAGGCGGCAGCCTAGGAAGCGGCGGACAGGTTGAGGAGGCGGAAGAGGCGGTGTCGGTAGGCGAGGCGGCAGGCCAAGCGATCTGAGCTTGATCGTCTCCGGCGGTGGCCCGGCCCGGTCAGCCTTGGCTCTTTCTTTGGAGGCGTGGTCGAGCTAAGGCTGAGTCGCCAGCTCCGTCTTCTGGCACCTCCGTCTCACCCCGTCCTCCGCCTCGCCTTCCTCCTCGGCCTGGAGCCGATCACCTCCGCCGAGTCCTCAAATGCGTAATCCGGGTTCATCCCGAACCACTCGGCGGCGCCTCCCGCGTCTTGGCCCGCTTTCGAGGGCGAAGGCGCTGGTGTGCTGTGGTCGGCGATCGCCACCGCCTGCAGCTCGGCGAGGCGTCTTCCACACTACCAGCTCCGCCTTTGGAGCCTCGGCTGGAGCGTGGCCCAGCCCGGTCAGGTCTAGCCACAGATACCACGCCTTGACAAATTCCAAGGCCGGCGGCGCTCAGCCCAGGTAGAGGAACCCTTCAAGCCTCAAGGCGGCCCGACGCGACCTCCAGCCAGGTCGGCGATCCATTTGGAGTCACCTTGAAGAATCGACATGTCTTGCCACAAGGCAGCAATCGCTGGGCGCCAACCACGCTTCAAGTCGGCGCAACATCCACGATGGGCGACGCGGGCGACCTCGATGCTTTCGAAGCTGCTCATCAAGGGTCCGGGGGCGTTGGCGGCAATCTCCGCGCGATTTCCTCCAGCGCCTCGCGATCGGCCTCGATGGCTTGATTGGCGCTGCGTGTGGCCGGGGAAGAAGTCTGCCAAGACAAAAAAAAAGCAAGTTAAAAATCAGAGTCGGCTGACGACCTATAGTCGGCCGGCTCAAGAAAGAAAATAAAAGAAACTCACCGTCGGCGATGTCCTCGATCTCATGGAAGCGAGTCAGCGGTGCCTCCTTGTCGGTCCGGGGAAGGGCTTCGCTTTCGAACTTCGGCCGGAGAAGCGAGTTCTTTCTTCTCCGCCTCGTCTTGCGCCTTCTTAAGAAGCTCCCTTTGCTCCGCCAGTATGCGGCAAACTTCTTGCCTCCTCCCCCCTTGGCACACAAAGGCGGTGTTGGCCGCCGGTACTGCTGAAGCGGCGTTGGCCTCGAAGAATAAAAAGAAAAAGGATGTTAATTCGTCAACAAAGAAAGGTCGCGGGAAAGATCCGGCCCGGCGCTTTCAGCGATCGGCCGAATCTCGAGACTACAGCCCAGCAGTGCGCCCAATGCGCCCCGAAGAAGAAGGAGGACTCACTCGGCTCTCCAGAGCAAGTCGGCGATCCGCTTGCCAGCGCCTCAACACTGCGGTTGAAGGCGTTGGCCGGAGGTTGTGATACTCTGTGATAAGTATTTTAGACAAAGGTAAATATTTGGAACTCACCGGATGGAGTTCGAGCCATTTACTCAGCCAGCCGGCCGAAACTTCGGGGACTACACCCAGTGGAGTGCGGCTGCCTTACGAAGAACAAGAAAAAACAAAGTCAAAAGAAGAAAGCATACCGGACGGTACGCTCGCGGCGCCGAGATGCGCCTGGAGTGCGATTCTGAATGGCGTCACCTCGGCTCGCAGCTTTGCTGAAACGTCCGAAGCGCCTGGTTCAGTGGGCCTGTGCCGCCTCCTCGCACCCACCCAGCAGGCGCGGCGCTCGTCGCCTCGGCGTCTGGGATAGCGAGCTGGCGGCCTGTCTCAAAGGCGTGGCGCCGAAATCGCCTTCCCAAGCGGCGCGGCGCATCGCCAGGCGACTGAAAAGAGCAGCCGCCACGGCCTCGTCTTGATCGGTCGGCACCGGCCGTGAGTCCGCCCGGCTATTTACCTGCGCACTCCCGGACGGCGGCGGGCGGCGGTGGCGGCACTGGCCGTGTCCGGCATGGAAGGTCTCGCCGCCTTCCCTCTCCATGATGGGGTTCTCACACGCCCGACTCCCCAATCTGCCCGTGAACTCTGGCGGCGGCCTTGAGCTCGGCGGGATGGCGAACAACGCCGATTGGCGGTGCGCGGCCTCCTCCAGTCGCTGTTTTTGCGCGGCATGACCGGCCTCATCCGGCTTCCTGCAGGCGGAGGCAGCCGCCTTCTCAAAGGCGGCTTCTTCTGGTTGCGCTTCTCCTGCGCGTTCGGCTCCGTCGCTGCCGGAGGTCGTGGCCGAGGTCAATCCGTCCAGTAGTGGCGGGCGTCTCTGCCGACCCGATGATGGAGGCGGCGGCGACCCTCTCAAAAAGTAAGGAGCCACTGAGGCGAGGAAGGCATGTAAAGATTTGGACAAGATTCACTAGAAGAAAACAAGACAAAAGGCGGAAGCACTTACAGCTGAGACCCGGTGGCGGCTTCTTCACTTCCTTGCGGAAGCGGTTGGCCTTCTGCGACCGCCTCTTCCCTTTAAGTCGCGGCCGCCCCTTGAACTTCTTCGACCGGCCGCCAAGCAAGCTCGGCCCGGCCAGCGCTTCTTCGCGCGCCTTGACCATCAAGCGGCGGAGGAACTTCGCGCCTAGCTGGCCGACCTTTGTTGGTGGCGGCAGGCGACTTCCCCCTCGGCATCATCATCGGGCGATCGGCAAAAAGTGGCCGAGGCACGAAGCCGCCTCCTCCTCCTCCTCCTTGACGCCGGCCTCCATCGCCGCCCGCCCCCAAAGTCGGGGTCGTCGACGTCACTCTCTGCTTGTGTCGGGGGCGAACTCACGGGCGGTCCCGTGGTGCCGGTGAAAGGCTGGATGAGGGTTCGACTCGAAAAAAGCAAATAAGATCGAAGTCGGATTCGGCTAAAAGAAGACATAAGAAGAAGAGATGACTTACAACAGGCGGGGGTTGGCGCGCCGTGCGGCTCCTTGCCGAACCGCCAATCCGCCCGTGAGATTGCGATTCGCGATGTAGTTCACCATGTTACGCCACCACCTCCTCGTGGGGCATGTCCTTGGAGCACATCCGGCTTGGGTCCCGGTGGCGCTCATCTGACAGGTCGGATGAAATTGGCCTTGGGCGGGAGGACTCGGCGGCCCCACGGAGGCGGCCGCAGGTCGGCCCGGTCAAACCCTCCATTGCGTCGGCACTCGAGTCAGCCTGACGGCGGCGACACCGGTGAGTCGGCGTCTGGCCGGTGGGACCGGTGAGAGCCTCCCGGCCGGTCGCGCCCGGCTTCATAAAGCGGCAGATTGACCCGATTAAGCCTTCTGCGGCGGACGTTCTTCACATAAAAATAGGACCGCTGCCACATCTTCACCCGACTTAATCGGCGAGATGGCGGGAAGCGGGTTGTCGACCGTCGATCTCCGCATCGCGATGAAAGGCGCCCGCCTTGGGCCGCGCCCGGTGACGTGCGTGCCGAGCTTGGACTGGATGAAGTCCCCCCATAGCTCGATGGTGGGGAGAACGCCGAGGAAGCCTTCGCACAAGGTGGCGAAGGCAGCCAGCAACACCACCGTGTTCGGGGTAAGGTGGTGCGGTCTTGGAACCGTCGAACTCCAAGAAGGAGGCGGAGAAGCCGCTCGCCCGGCAGCCCCTAGGCCGCACATGAGGTGCGGCGGAATATGACCGCTCGCCCTCCTCCTACCAGCGATACTTCCCTCGCCGGTGGCGGCCGCGAGCCCGCACTAGGTGCTTAAGCGGGGAGGCAGCAGCGTCTTGCGAAGAAATCGGCGTGGTCGTCGTCCACCTCGGAGCCGTCCCACGCCCGGAGTGCAGCGGGGAGGTGCGGCGGCCGGAGGAAGAACTCATCGCTGCAGGCGTGGCGTGGTTCGGCGGCCGGCGGCTAGAGGAGGAAGAAGCAAGAGGAAGCAAAGGAGCAGGGAAGATGGGCGCGCGTGCCGCGTCCCCTCCTCCCACCTACTTATAGGCTCATGGGCTGAAAGCCGATGGGGGCGGGCGATGGGATTAACTGCGCCCGGGACCCCGCCCCCATGATTTACCACCACGAAATTCTTTGCAGCGCGATTACGGCGTGGGAACTAACCGTCCGCCGCGGCGCCGCGGATCTGTTACGCTTGCATGCCGTAGCGGTAGTGGCGGAGTCCCGCGGACGGCTTGTCTCGTCAGCAGCGTGGGTGCGGCAGATCGACCCAGCCCGCGTGGGCGCCACGCGACGGGTTCCCTGGCAAATGCTGCACAGGAAGCTTATCGAGCACGCTGCACAGATCCCTTCGACTTTCAAACTCTTTAATGGGCAAGGCGGCCTTCTGAGTCCGGCTCAGCCTAGTCGACCTAGGGAGGATGGCGAGCAAGGCCAATTCCACCATCGGAAGGATGAAACTGTTGAGGCTCCTCGACATGTCACCCTCGGCGCCTCACCACCCGGGGACTACTTGTCGGGAGTAATGGGCCACGGGTAGGCTAACCCGAGCCCCTGAACCTTTCAAGACATCGGGGCAGGCTGCGCCCCTCAAGATCCCAAGGTGAAGAGCCGCCTTTTGAGAGTCGGCGGAAAGGCCGCCGACTGCCCCTCACGGCCGAGTCCCAGGGACGACTTCAAGATAAGCCGACTCCTAACTGGCGACTTCCAGAGAAGCCGACTATGGGGAGTCGGCCCGCGACTCAACCACCTCTTGCCTTGCAACAATGGGCCAGGACGGCGTATAGCCACGCCACCCATACCTACCCCGTTTTGCGAAGGGCGGCGCATAACCCGATCGCGCCGCACCAGCGGAGATCTCCATCCGGCGGTCATTGCCATGCCAGCCTGACTTATCGGCCCGTGGTGGCGCCACTGTGCCACGACGACACTGCATCATGCGACCCGAGCGGCGGGTCCCACTGTCGGCGAGGGTATAGAAGGCGGCGAGAGTGCCACAAAGGCGGACCCGTTGGGAGCCGGCCCCGGTCGGCTAGCCCCTCCCACGGGCCCACACGCCATTAACGAGACAAAGGCGGGGAATGGCGGCGGTGATCGCCCGTCGGTAGCGGCTCTTATTGCCATGACCCGTGACCAAGCAGCGTCATTAAACGCAGCTACGGTAATCCATGCCGGCAAGACCGCTTGCGCGGCCGAACAGGGCTCTGCCGGGCCCGTCGTGAGGCCCACCGGTCAGCGGACCCCGGAAAATCGGCGGAGAAAGGCGGCGGCTTTGAAGAAGGCAGGTGGTGGGACCAGCGCCCGGCCAGTTACCATTGTACCCACGAGGGTAGGCCTATATAAGCCCCCAGGGCACCCATGCACAGGGGGATCCACCTTTTAGCACTAGACCAGATCATATAGGAAGGAGGGAGCTAGCCTTGCCTTCTCCTACCTCCAGGAAACAGCTCAAGGAGCATCCTTGTACCCACTTTGCCATAGTGACCATGCGGAGACCCCGTAGAGCAGCAGTAGGGGTGTTATCTCCACGGAGAGCCACAGGCTGGGTAAGATCCACGGCGTGATGCATGTCTTTGCCTCATCTCGTTTCCAGGCACCGGCGACGTTCTACTCGCCCCCACCATGATACGCCATCCCTTGGCATATGTCGCACCCAACCCCCGACAGATCCAGTTGAAGCGGCCCAAGGTTATCCCAGTTTGAAGGAAAGACGGAACAGAATTTGGTGAAGATGATCTCCGGATCATAAACGGGAAATACGCCCATTGGCTTGTCGGCTAGTTGAAGAAGCGGACCTTTCATACTATCAAGCCAGCTATGATGACAAGAATAAGCGGGTTCTTTGCACCGATTCCAAGCTTCAATCTTATCCCGCCAATCCGTAAGCACACCTATGCCCCTGACATTGAACCTTCCACGCTGATAAGTGATGAAGCTATATTCCAAGCCCTAACTGGGATCAACTGGACAACTGCTGATTTCCAACCACTGGGTAGAGAAGAAGAGGCTAAACGGTAGCGAGATGATCCGCAAGCAACCTTCAAGCCAAGTTGGTGACCAACCATGAACTAGAGGCGGTTTAATCTTCTACATGCTGCATCATGTATTTGAGAAAACAATTATCCTTTTGGGCACTGGAACGCCTTGTAATAGGCTTAGTTTAAAATACGTGGTCTGATATGCCTTCGTGCATATTTATCTGCAACTGATGCTTGTTTAATCCGGCATATTTAAGATATGATATTCATAATCCATAGTCATTTATTCGAGCTGTTCCTGCAGATAAAAGCTCAAAGCGCCCTGGCGATTTACTCCCGAGCGGGTTATGATATCTAATATGTATATGACCAAGGTTTGTAACCAAGGCTTTAAGAGATAACCAAACACAGAGATATATGTAATACCTGTGACCTTTTAGGCATAAGATGGGCTAACCAACATTGTGTGAGGGCCATAACCCAACTCTTGGAGGAGAAAATAGCTCCTGTTATATGAAGCCAGTTTATAATGAAACCGCTCCGGGTTATGATAAACACCGGTTTACTCCATACTGGGACTTTTGATTCAAAACCAGACCGGGCTGATAGTCTTCGGATTACGATTTGATCGTGTACTGTCCACTTGTAATTTGTCAATCCAACCGGGTTGATAACACCGGTTTAGAAACATCATAACTCTTATAAAAAAAGAAAGCAAAAAAAACTCGATCAAAGGCAAATAAAACCGTTGTAGTCGAGGCTTTTCACGGGCTTTCAGGCCCCAAATTCGAGGCTTTTCATGGGCTGCCAGGCCACTGAGTTAAACCATTTTTGCAAAGCCTTTCAAGATGGTCCGCAATCCTTAACCAATCATCGTTTTAACTTGACAAGTTTAGGGTCTGTATTTTAGAGTAACTTGTCCAAAGTTCGAAGGGTCATACCGGAGTTTACTGGTAGGCGTGACTTACTTAAAGAGGCAGGTTAACCCGGGGTTTTAGGTGTATACACCAGGCTTCCAAGCCATGGCTTGATAGCCCAATTACAAGCGTTGATTCTAAGTTCATGGCGATAGCAAAGAATCCCCAAGTAACGTTTTGAGCAGTGCTTAGTGGGTGCCTATGTTTGAGCTGCTGTTTTCTGACAACACTCTCTTTGGACCCGGTTTTGGCGTTGAGCCGATCAAGAGGTGTAGCTATGGTTCGGATACGACCAAGCCCCCAAGTGATCTTTGTGGCATTGCGCCCGATCAAGAGGTGTAGCTATGGTTGGATCGACCAAGCTCCCAAGTGATGTTATATAAAGCTTTGAAAAGCTAAATCAAGGGGTAAACTGGACGCCGCTTTAAAAACAGAAGCTCCATGTAACCATACATGATGGAAAAAACAACGGATACCCCGCTTTAGCTGAGGTTCCGGTTTATTGTATTGATCATAATATATACATTGTCATAATATGTACATAAGCAGAGCCTATAGCTCAAGTATAGTAGGGCCGAAGATGAGCAATATTCCACGGCCGATTGGTCTCTTCCTCCGATTTACGTGAGTCTTTGCGCTCTCGAACATCGATTAGGTAGTACGACCCATTGTGCAGATTCTTGCTGACCACAAAAGATCCTTCCCAAGGGGGGGATAACTTGTGCATATCCGTCTGATCCTGGATGAGTCGAAGCACCAAATCTCCTTCTTGAAAGGTTCTGGTTCTAATCCGGTGGCTATGATAGCGACAGATCTTCTTGATAAATCGCCCGAGCGGGCTGCCGCTATGTGGCGCTCCTCATCTAATAGGTCAAGAGCCTCTTACCGTGCCTTCTCGTCGTCGGCTTCAACATATGCCGCTACACGAGGTGAGTCATGGCGTATGTCACTAGGAAGAACCGCCTCCGCTCCATAAACCATGAAGAATGGCGTGTATCACTGTCGACACATTGGGTGTGGTGTTGATGCTCCATAACACAAAAGGTAGCTCCTCAACCCAACAACCCGGCGTCCGTTGCAAAGGAACCGTAAGCCGAGGTTTGATGCCTCTCAAGATCTCTTGATTGGCCCTCTCCGCTTGACCATTGGACTGTGGGTGAGCCACTGATGACACGTCAAGCTGGATGTGCTCACGCTGACATAACTCCTTCATGGCACCCTTTGATAGATTGGTACCATTGTCTGTTATAATGCTGTGTGGAAAACCAAATCGGAAGATCACCTTTTTGATGAATTGAACCGTCGTGGCCGCATCACACTTCTTGGTGGCTCTTGCCTCCACCCACTTTGTGAATTTTCAACCACCACCAAAAGATGGGTCTTCTTGTCCTTGGACCTCTTGAAAGGCCCAACCATATCCAGCCCCAAGTCGCATAAGCGGCCAAGTGATTGGAATCATCCTCAATTCTTGAGCTTCTAAGACATGAGCGCTTTGAGAATTCGACGGCTATCACATCTTTTAACCAAGTCCTCGGCATCAGCATGAGCTATCAACCAATAGAAACCGTGACGAAACGCCTTGGCGACCAAAGATTTTGAACCGGCGTGGTGACAACAGTCTCCTTCGTGGATCTCACGCAAAATTTCACAGCCTTCTTCAGGAGACACACATCGTTGAAACGCCCCTGTTACACTGCAATGATGCAACTCTCCATTGATAATAGTCATGGACTTGGACCGCTGGATTATCTGCCTGGCCAGAGTCTCATCCTATGGTAACTCGCCTCGGTTCATATACGCCAGATAAGGAACCGTCCAATCCGGGATAACATGAAGAGCCGCCTGGCCCGAGCTTAGGATCAGGAATAGCCATATCCTCTTCACCGGGGAGCTTGTGAGACGGATTATGTAGAACATCCAAGAAGACATTAGGCGGAACCGGTTTGCGTTGGGAACCCAGGCAGCTTAAAGCGTCTGCAGCTTCGTTCTTCCACCGGTCCACATGATCCACCTGATATCCTTTAAAGTGACCTGCAATAATATCCACCTCACGACGATATGCTGCCATGAGTGGGTCTTTGGAATCCCAAGTGCCAAATACTTGTTGAGCTACCAGGTCCGAGTCACCGAAGCACTTAACTCGACTCAGGTTCATCTCCTTAGCCATTCGAAGACCGTGGAGTAAGGCCTCATATTCAGCTGCATTGTTAGTGCAAGGGAACAGTAAACGGACAACATAACAAAACTTATCACCTCGCGGGAAAGTTAATACGACTCCATCCCACGAGCCCTACAATTTACTGGAACCATCAAAAAGAATACTCTAATAAGTGTGATCCGGCTTATCTTATGTTGCTTGTAATTCATTCCAATCATTGATAAAATCCACAAGTGCACGAGATTTGATCGCCGTTAAGGTATGTATTTCAACCCGCGAGGCCCGAGCTCGATAGCCCACTTGGCAATCCGGCCAGTTGCTTCCTTGTTCTGGATTATATCTCCCAAAGGAGCAGAGCTGACCACCGTGATGGGATGACCTTGGAAATATTGCTTGAGATTCCGACTTGCCATGAAAACCCCATATACCAGCTTCTGCCAGTGTGGGTACCTCTGTTTGGACTCAATAAGTACCTCACTGATATAATAAACCGGACGCTGAACCGGATATTCCTTTCTGCCTCATGCGCTCTACCACAATAGCCACGCTTAAGCGCCCGGCGTTAGCTGCCACATATAGCAACAATGGCTCCTTGTCAACCGGAGTAGCAAGAACGGCGGGTTAGCCATGCCGCTTTAAATCCTCAAATGCTTCATTTGCTGGCGTCACTCCAAACGAAGTTATCGGTTTTCTTGACATCGATACAAAGGAATGGTCTTCTCACCAAAGGCGGTGATAAACCGGCTCAATGCAACAATCCGGCACCTGCCAAGTGTTGAACATCATTGATACACTTGGTTTAGCTAAGGAGGTGATAGCCTTGATCTTTTCGGATTAGCTTCAATGCCCTGTTAGACACCAAAAAGCCCAAGAGCTTGCACCGGGTATACCAAAAAACGCACTTAAGCGGGTTAAGCATCATTTTGTAAACCCATAAGTTATCAAAGGTTTCCTCAAGTCATCGATCAAAGTCTCCTTCTCCCTTGATTTCACCACAATATCATCTACATAGGCATGAACATTACGGCCGATTTGTTTATGAAGACAATTTCGCACACACCGTTGATAAGTTGCTGGCACTCTTGAGCCCAAAGGGCATGGATACATAGCGAAGGCTCCAAAAGGAGTTATGAAGGCCGTTTCTCCTGGTCCTTAACTGCCATCTTGATCGATGATAGCCGAATATGCATCCAAAAACTCAAACGCTCACAACCCGCCGTAGCATCAATGATTTGATCAATACAGGGAAGGGCAAAAGGATCTGCTGGACAAGCCTTGCTAAGATCTGTGTAGTCTACACACATACGCCAAGTGCCGTTCTTCTTAAGGACCAGCACCACATTAGCCAACCACTCGGGATGAAATACCTCAACGATAAATCCAGCCGCCAAGAGCCTGGCTACTTCTTCTCCAATAGCCTTACGTCTTTCCTTATTGAACCGCGAGAAACCGGCTTGACCGGTTTATACTTAGGATCAACATTAAGAGTGTGCTCGTGAGTTCTCTCCGGTACACTGGCATGTCGAAGGTTTCCACGCAAAAGATGTCCCGATTCTCATGGATGAACTTGATGAAGCTGCGCCTTCCTATTCGGATCAAGTTAAGCGCCGATGCTAAAGCTGCTTGGACGAATCGCCCGAACGCAGAAGTCAACAAGCTTAGTCTAATCAGCCGATTTAAATTTCAGGGCCGGATCGTGCTCTGCAGTTGGCTTTTTTAACGAAGTCATATCGGCCGGATCAACATTGTCTTTATAAAACTTCAACTCTTCTGTTGCACAAACCGACTCAGCGTAAGCCGCATCACCTTCTTCACATTCCAGAGCAATCTTGCGGCTCCCATGGACGGTTATAGTTCCCTTGTGACCCGGCATCTTGAGCTACAGATAGACATAGCAAGGTCGTGCCATAAACTTAGCATAACCAGCCGTCCAAACAGGGCATGATACGGACTCTTGATTTTCACCACTTCAAAGGTCAAAGTCTCTGATCTCGAGTCATGCTCATCACCAAAAGCCACCTCCAGAGCTATCTTACCAACTAGATAAGTCGATTTACCAGGTACCACACCATGGAACACCGTATTGGACGATTTTAGATTTTTATCTGTTAAACCCATGCGATGGAAAGTTTCATAATAAAGGATATTGATACTGCTCCCTCCATCCATGAGTACCTTGGTGAACTTATAACCTCCCACCTGAGGTGCCACCACTAATGCCAGATGACCCGGATTATCAACCCGGGGTGGATGGTCTTCTCTACTCCATACGATTGGCTGCTCAAACCAACGCAAATAACGGGTCACCGCTGGTTCAACAGAGTTCGCTGCCCTCTTATGAAGCTTTTGGTCACGCTTGTCTAAGCTAGTGGTGAAGACATGATATTGCCCACTATTTAACTGCTTCGGGTTGCTCACGGTAACCCATTGCTGCTCTTCTTTGGCTGATTGCCTCTGATTATTGTAGCCACCTTGGTTGCCCTGATTACCTTGGTTGTTGTGTCCACCCTGATTACCATGGAAGACTGAACCGGAATTTCCTCCACCATAACCCATCCCATGAGAACCGTGGCCCGAACCGCCACCTGGTCCATTATCATACCGGAAATAATTAGAATTTTTGAACTCTTGCATGATGTAGCAATCTTTCTAGAGATGTGTGGACGGAATCTCCTTCGTCCCATGCTTGAACACGGCTGGTTCAACAAATAAGACAGTGATCCGGGTTAGGGCTAGGTGCTCCATCATGGCTGAGGCGGTTTACCCTTCGTCGCGGCCCTTGTCCTGCGTGTTGGTATTATCCACAAAGTCCAAACAATGATCCGCCTTACGTTTGCCGCCGTTTCCATGACCCGCCGGGTTGTGGTGTTGCCCCTTGGTGTTGCCACTCCTTTTTCCCTTCCCTGTCTTATCATCATCAGACTCGGGATCCTTGGTACTATCGAGTCGGCATATTTCACTAAAGCGGCCATGAGGGTTCCCATGTCATTGCAATGGCGTTTCAGCCGTCCAGCTTCAACCGGAAGGCTTAAAGCGGCAATTGCCTTCCAAGGTCGAAGCTGCGGTATCAACATTGATGCGGTCCGATGAATGCAAAATTTACGAAACCCGGTGCACCCATCGGGTTGTTGACTCTCCTTCCTCCTCGACCACGAGCGACTAAGTCCACAATCGACATATAGGCTGCTTACATGTATCCTTGAAATTACGGATAAACCGGGCTCTCAACTAGGCGTAATTGGCGGTAAACTCTTTAGCCAAGTATGGGCCGTCCTTCAAGCATCACGGTGAAGTATTTACGCACATGCCGCATCATCCACATCCAGCATCTCCATGGCCATATCATAGCTTTGACCCATGTCTCGGGGAGAAATCCATGATGTAATTCGACACCTCGCGACGCTTTGAAATCCTGAGGCGGCGCACATTACGCCAATCTTTGGGGACGAGGCGACACTCCCCAAAGAGCTAGAAGTGACCCTTGGTTCCAATCGATGTAGTTGGACGAACCGGAGTAAGTTGGCGGGTTTCATGCTTTGCGTCGCTAGCTTCGGCCTCTCTGCGTGCTCGAGCCGGTCCACCACCTCCTGAGCATCACCCGCCGGGTTATTGCCACGCAGGCGGATCCGCAGTTCCGTCGTTCTTTGGACATTGCCGGTTCATCCATCCGTCTGCTGCAACTCCGGCTCGGACGAGGAGTGGAATGAATCCGATCGCGACTATGTGAATAATCCTCCTGTTGCACCAAAGCCATTTGAAGAAGCTCCTTAACCCGACACGTCTCAACCGCCGCTGGAGAATTGCCTCCGATCGGGATGGCCGCCAGCCGTGAAGCGGCAGCGACAAGATTGTCCATCGGAGTAGAATAATGACCCGATGGTGTTGGGACGGGCTGTGTCATAATGTTGTTCTGTCGAGGCAGATCCATCAAACACGGCTGAACCGGCCTTCGCCCCGGTGCCTCGCCCGGTTCTGCTTGGTGAATTCTTTGGTCCCTGCTCCCGAGTGTTAAAGAGGTTCCTAGCATCATAAACCGTGAGGCGGTAACAACGGTGTCTCCTTTTCAGACTTCGTGTGGCGCATTCTGATCTAGCATAAGCGGTAGGCTGTGCATCCAAAGCGGCCCGCTCGCGCCATCCGGTATCTTCGGTGCCGGACCGGCTTTGGCCTGAGTAGTCTGATCCTTCACTTTCGCGATTTCCGCATCGTGTGCATCCTGATCCGCCGGGTTAACCTCCGCCATCAGCGTTGCCAATACATCAAATAAATCAGATAAAACCTGAGCCGATAGTCAAACAGGGCCTCCTACCCCTGCTGCCGTTGCCGCTGCCGATTTGGAAATCATTGCTGCTGCGGTCGAAGAGTGGAGCACCGGCTGTGTACCGGCCATGAAGATTCCAACCCGGTTTGGCGGATCGAGAGGGTCGGAATCTGTCGCCATCGTAACAGCCCCAATCCGGCCATCTTGCGGCTGATATAACGACTTCGGTCTCTCCGGTTGATGACTCGTCGCGGAATAAGCAGCGGTCTCACCACCAGATTCGATCTGTCCTCGTATTCCCCTCCATGGATGACTCCCACGAAGGCACGCTCATTCACGGCAGGCTTGACCGGGCAGATCTCAGACGCTTGAGCCGTTTCGGCCGAGGTCGGTGCGAGATGTCGGCTCGAGGCCGGTTAGCCAATCTTGCCGATGAAAACGTGTATGCCACGAGGGGACCCGGTACATCAGATTCGAGCCGAGCTGCCTCGGCCCCAACACCTGCGTCGATGTAGAGCTTGCTTGCGACGACTTTGGTCATCCAAACGCAGTAACTCCTTGAGTCCTTCAAGTTGCCCTCCAAGAACTTGGAAACCATCGATGCGATAGCCCCACGGTGGGCGCCAACTGTCGTGGTTTTGTCACGGCAGATGTCCTCATGAAAGGACTTAGTCGTGGAGCCATTGCTACGGGTTAGTTTAAAGAGGTTAAAGTGGACAAGGGACGCAGAGAATTTTATACTAGTTCGGCCCCTTACGATGAAGGTAAAAGCCTACGTCTAGTTGTGATGGAATTGATGGGGTTTCGATGACCAGGGAGCGAATACGCTTTGCCTGGGTCTCGAATTGTTGTGTGTTGTCCTGAACCGCTGCCGGGTCGTCCCCTTATATACAATGGGTTGGCCTTGGTCGGTTTCTGAAGTCCGGAGGCCCGGCTTATAAGCGTGTCCGACCCAGTATCTGCTCTTTCTACCTTGTAGTACAAGTTATATTGTCAATACCGGTTTATGTCTACGGGCCTTAAACCGGCTTTGGGCCCCTGGGCCTTCTTGAAGCATCTTAAATGCATCTTCATGGGCTTGAGACATGATAACTGCTTGATGAAGTTAACCCGGCCTCTCCTGGCCGGTTTACGCCCAGTAGTAATATCCCCAACAGTAGAGATTTCACCATGAACCACATACGGATGTATATAGATGCATTTTAAGTGTAGATTTGTTCATTTTGTTCCGTATGTAGTCCACCTAGTGGAATCTCTACAAAGACTTATATTTAGGAACGGAGGGAGTACTATGTAAAGAGTTAGGTGTACTTGCGGTGTCGAAGAAAATATGGTGATAGTGTGAGGTGGGCCATGTAATCCTTGAGCACTGCATGTTTTCACTTTGCTCTTGCACTCCTCCGCCGTAAGAATGGAGAAAATTGTAATCTAGTAGTACCTCCTTTACGGAAAGCATGGGACATCCAGCAGTCCTACCACCTCAGTAATAATGATCAATGAGCCGTCAAATCACATAGACCCAGCAGTAAGTTGGACGGACGAAGCAACCATCACTCTTGAATCCGCTTCCCTTCAACGCAGGCGCCAGTGAGAGGTCACTTCTGCTCTGCCCAGGCATGAATGCGGCACCGATTCTTTGGATCGGCGCTGACCGTTTCGGGCGGGAAGCGCGCGTGGGCGATGGAGGGGCTTTGGGTGGGCCAGGCTGGTCAGGAGAGGGCGTGGCATCTATCTGCACTTTGTCCCTACGGACGCCTGAAACGAGAGGATGCACCGACTCTCGCGGCTAAAATCGTACACTACACACCATCTCTCTGTAGGAGTAGGTCGATCTGTCGCTCTCTCTAACACACACATGCTGTTAAACACACACACACACGCACACGCACACACAGGTTCATAGAATAGGAAAATCGTGCGAGTGCGAAGCCACAGGAAGTGAGATACAAATGGAGTAATTTACAAGAAGAGAAGAGGTGGCGAATATTCCATTAAACACTGACCGAGGAGTAGTACTCCCTCCGTCTAGGTGTTAAGTCATCTTCACGAAAATCAGATATTCCCAAAATGTTTAGGCGTCGTCCATTAACCCGCATCTCAATCCCCTCTGGCCTCGTTGCTAGCGGCGTTGTTACTTAGGGAGCGTTTGGATCCTTAGCAAGAATAGCTTATAGCATAGGCGGGCAAGGTTAGGCGTTTGGAGCTGTTAAAATATGTTAGCTTTTGTGGGCCAGCTAGCTTGGGTGGGCTAGAAAAACCTTGCTAGCTCAGGAGAGCCAGATCGGCTCGCTTCCGACGGCAAACTTCGCGTAGTAGTAACATAGACTGGTAATATATGCATATTACTAGTCCAAGTTACTCACCACTATGACCAGCCTAAGCAATGTAACCAAACGCTCCTTACTCTGCCTTGTTATCTCCCCCGAAAACCCAATGCATGGAGCGCAACTATGCGTTGATCGGTCAAGAAATCAAAGTAAACTGCGTGCAAGTTAATACGTATTGCATGGTAGCTAAAATGGCATCTCTTAGTTGTTTGGATTAATTGTTGCGTTTAGAGACAGAAATCAGGGCTTTGATTGGAGGAATGACCGGTCAAGTTTCTCCTTCTCCTCCAATCTGCTTGCACCTTAGTCCCACTGCACCTTCTAACGTGGCTTATTACACCTAGACAGAGGGAGTCGTACGAGATACAGTGGCACACTGACTTAGGTCGAATACAAGTGCCCAAAATTGTGTGCATGTTATAATAAGGATTCACTTAAAATAGTACGTGAGAAACGGAGGGATCAATTGGACAAAGTGTTCGAGAAGTAGCGAGATGTATGAGGTAAGATACACATTGGGCGCTTTTAATTTTCTTATTAATTTGTTTGTTTCACCCTCATTTGGTGGGACCCAACGCATTACTACGTGGAGAGAGGTAAGGTGACTAAGGCTACATTATTTACGCACCCTTGTGGATAGTCTTACCACCAAAGCCACATGACACGATTATGATTTAAATCCCAATAACTCCCACACAAAAAAACACGGCATGCTTGTCACACGAATGCGGGAATGTATAAAAGGTTATTTTCCTCTCTTTGAACATAACGGGAGGGTTGTGTATGGTTAGTTGCACTTTGTTAAGCTCATCAAACTTGAGGTCTCGGGTTCGATAACTACACTTGAGCATAATTCGTGCTGGGAGTATTCTTTGGTAGTCAAAATGGATGGATATGGAGCTATCTGATCATTTGAGCCTCGGCGCTTGTTTTCTAGGGTTTGCACTCTTCACACTCTCTCCGATATATATATACCTTTGGAGCCTCGGCGCTTATAGTTGCTCTCTTCACACTCTCTCACCCTCTCCGAGATCTAAACAAGACTTCGTTGGCCTCTCTCTCTCCCTCACCTTTGCTGAGTGCCTTGTAGTTGCTCTCTTCACACTCTCTCACCCTCTCCGGATCTAAACAAGACTTCGTTGGCCTCTCTGTCTCCCCTCACTTCTTTGAGTGCCTTGTGGTTGCTCTCTTCACACTCTCTCACCCTCTCCGAGATCTAAACAAGACTTCGTTGGCCTCCCTCTCTCCCTTCTTGCTGATGCCTTGTAGTTGCTCTCTTCACACTCTCGAGATCTAAACAAGACTTCGTTGGCCTCTCTCTCTCCCCTCACCGCTGTTCAAAGAGCCGTGAGGATCCGTTCGTCGGGGAAGGGAAGGAGGCTTAACGCTGTCGCCGTCGGCGAAGGAGTACCATCTGCACAGTTGTTCACTTTCACCCAACATGGCGCGGGAGGGCCTCCGACCCTTCTTCTTTTTGCCGCCGTACATAGTGTGGGCGAGCGGCCTCCGGTCCTGCCACCGAACCACACCCCAAGAACCTTAAGGTATAATTTACTTATTCCACATGCGTTGCTCTAGCTGCATGTGGGCTTTTTTCCGCTTACTCGAATCTAGGTGTTGGATCAAATAGGAAAGTAGTGGGGAAAGTTGTATACCATGAATCTAGGACGTGGTTCAAAGAGGAAAGGAATGGGGGAAAGTAGTGGGAAAAGTTGTATAGCATGAATCTAGGATGTGGTTCAAAAAGGAAAGGAAGGGGGAAAGTAGTGGGGAAAGTTGTATCACATGAATCTAAGACATGGTTCAAAGAGGAAAGGAATGGGGGAAAGTAGTGGGGAAAGTTGTATAGCATAAATCTAGGACGTGGTTCAAAGATGAAAGGAAGGGGGGAAAGTACTAGTACAGATGGCTATCCGGCACCTACGTTAGTCGAAAAGGAAAACAATGACAAACACAAGACGCACATCCGTGAACGAATCGATCTTTTTGTTTTGGGGGACAAAGTACATGTAGAGTTTGAGCGGGACTAGATTTGATGCTCACATAGGGAAAGGTGTCTAAAGATAACAAAACTGGGACCAACACAAATATGCTCCTTGGTTGTATGCATTCTTTGTTGCAGCAGACTGCATCACCCCAGATGCATCGGTAGATGCACATGGTGCTGGTCGTCCACTATCCTGCAACTCTTTAGCTGTTGTTAATCTAAGGCCCTGTTTGGTTAAAAACTCCCTAGTCCCTACACCTTGGTTCCAGGACTAAACATGGACTAGAGGTTATTAAATGACATGCTAAAAGACCATGTTACCCCTAGTAATGAACAAATAGAGACAAGGTGCGATGCGTGGCAGGGGCAACTGTTGGAAAAAGTCCCTGTCGGTGTCAAAACCGGTGGATCTCGGGTAGGGGGTCCCGAACTGTGCGTCTAAGGCGGATGGTAATAGGAGGTGGGGGACACGATGTTTACCCAGGTTCGGGCCCTCTCGATGGAGGTAATACCCTACCTCACTTGATTGATCTTGATGATATGAGTATTACAAGAGTTGATCTACCACGAGATCATAGAGGCTAAACCCTAGAAGCTAGCCTTTGGTATGATTGTTGTTCTTGTCCTACGGACTAAACCCTCCGGTTTATATAGACACCCGAGGGGGCTAGAGTTACACAGAGTCGGTTACAAGGGAGGAGATCTACATAACCGGATCACCCAGCTTGCCATCCACGCCAAGGAGAGTCCCATCCGGACACGGGAATGAAGTCTTCAATCTTGTATCTTCATAGTCCAACAGTCCCCTACCGACCGGAGACCCCCTAATCCGGGACTCCCTCGGTGGCCCCACGAACCGAGGCTTCAATGGCGATGAGTCCGGCGCGCAGATTGTCTTCGGCATTGCAAGGCGGGTTCTTCCTCCGAATACTCCATAGAAGATTTTGAGCACAAGGATAGTGTCCGGCTCTGCAAAACAAATTCCACATGCCATCATAGAGAGAATAATATTTCCACAAATCAATCCCGTTTTTCATAATGTGACGTGTGGCCGTGGTCTGGCCATAACGGACCGTCTTTTTCAATCAGCCTGCCACTGCACGTTTCGCGAGGCGATTTTATCGGCATGTCTTGTCGAAGCAGAGATCGTGTCCCCCTTATTACGGGATTCTCATCAATACAGATGTGGGTAACCCAATCTTGCCCGTTGGTATGACTCCTCGATTTTAGGCAAGTCCCCAAACGGCCACACAAAGGACGCTTGATATTCATCCCCTTTATAAAGAGGCCAAGGCCTGTCCTTTTTCTTCTTGCACTTAATCGAATCCTTCCCCCACGTCGAGTTCCAACACCCAAGGCTTAGGTCAGGCGCTTCGGACCTTCAACCATGTCCGGATCCAACCTTCAAGGTTGGTGGATGCCTTCCACTATCACAGAGGAAGACATCAAGAAGCTAAGAGAAGACAGATATCTGACCGGCGAAATCCCGCACAGGTTGCCTGCTCGAGGGCAGGTCATTCCCACTCCCGAACCTGGCGAGAGCGTTGTATTCATCTCCCACTTCCTCCGAGGGCTAGGCCTTGCTTTAGATCCCTTTGTTAGGGGGCTCATGTTTTATTATGGGCTGGATTTCCATGACCTGGCCCCAGATTCCGTCCTTCACATCTCGTCGTTCATCGTCGTGTGTGAAGCCTTCCTCCGCATCACCCCACACTTTGGCCTGTGGCTCAAAACCTTCAATGTGACGCCGAAGATGATCGAGGGGCGACACGCAAAGTGCGGCGGCGCCGTAATAAGCAAGGGCGCCGAAGTTCCATGGCCAAAAGGTTCCTTCCCGGAGGTGTCCAGTTTATGGCAACGGGAGTGGTTTTATATCACAGCTCCCCGGGGTACCAAGTGGGTGGCCGCCCTGCCTTTCGCTCGGCCCCCCACCACAACCGACGTCATGGATCAATAAGGGGCTGGGTGGGGGCGATAAATGGACGATGCGATATTGCGTAGTCGCATCCGAGATCTCCTCGAGAGAGATGTCAGCCTGGTTACAGTAATGCAAGTCATGCTAGTTCGTCGGGTCCTGCCTTGCAAACATCGACCCCTCCGAATGTAGGAGTTCAACCTGGAAGGACCGCGAGCTATTCAGCACTTCTTCGGCATGATGCCCGAAGGGATGTATAAATTGTTCTCCGGACCATAGATAATGTGTCCGGACCTCACCGAGGATGCAGGTCTGAGCTGCAATCGCCCAGACACCCAAGTAAGTAATCCCATGGCCGAATACACTGTCTTTTTATTTAACACAACATCATTCTGTAAAGTCATTCTTTGACCAGGACTGGGTGACAAAGGCGAAGATGATTAGGTGTTCGGCTCCCCTTCCCGAAGGAATAGCAGATCCGGTACTAGCCAGAATGCTCGAGCCGGCGCCTTATCAGGCGCCCTCAAGGGAAGATGAAGGGGGAATAAAGAGGCTGAAAGCCGGCCCCACTCGCTGTTCATCCAAACCAGGGGAATTAGCGCCTCCATGAGGGAGGACAACCGGGGAGAGGGATCTGAAATTCCCTCTCCCCAAGGAAGGAAGAGGACCACCTCTGAAGGCCCGGAAACAAAGGTTTCCAAACGGGGGAAGAAATCTTCGCCAGGGGGTCCTGCCTCGGAGGGCACCCTTGCGGCACAGTGTATGCAAGGGGATCAGCCTCCCACCGAGCAGTAAGTAAACAAAAAGTGCATAGCAGTAGAAATATCCCGCTTTACCTCTGGGGACAATAACCGAAACGTATATCTTGTAGTTCGGATCGTAGCCCTTCTCGACAGAGTTCGTCTTCGGGGAATCTTCTTCCAGAGATGATGGAGAGCGAAACACCTCCCATGCCACCCCGCCTCATGAGGCGGGCGACACTGAATTGTCGTCAAGAAGGGCTTCTCCTGATCTACCAAGGCCAGAGGGTAATCCCTCGGTTACCCGAAGTCCTCAGTATTCGGCTCCTAAGGAGAGCGACAGAAAGAGTCCGGAACCGTCCGGTGTGCGATCGGACGCACTGAAGGATCTTCTGGAGCAAGCGGCTATCACAGAGGCGCATCATGCGCTAATGGGTACGGTAATTCAGAGGATTTCAGCCGCCGAAAGCGGGTTGCATGAAGCTTTAATGAGCCTGCTGAAAGGCTTTGAGGTACGTGGAATAGTGTGTGTTTTTGACAATACCGCACACGTTAGGTGTGCCCTATGCAGATAGTAGCCCCTGAGACCCTGGTTGCCGTCGAGAGCGGCGGCGAACAGAGGATCATAGTCCCAGGTAATAAGCAGTCTGCCTTCATGTGCAGGTGGCGGAGGGTACGGTGGCTAGCCGGACTGTTGAGTTTGCCGAGCTGAAGCGACAACTTGATGCGGCAGATGCCGACATCGTACTTGTTCACAAGCGGCTCGATGAGGCACAGGGTATGTGATTTCTCCGATGATCAACACGTAGTAAGAGGAGCATGATGCTAGTATCTTAAATATGTTTGTGACTGCAGATGGAGCTGCCGCGGTGGAGACCCTTCGGGCGGAACTTGCCCGAGCCAAGGAACAAGCCAGGAATAGTGATGCGGCCGCTCTAAAGGTGGTCGAAGAGTTACGAGTCGAACAGGCTGCGCATTGCCAAAGCAAGGAAAAATGGCCAAGATGGACGTTGAGTTGAAAGATGCCGCCGACCGTTACCAGCTCCTTGAAAAAGAAAACCGGGCGAAGGCGACAGACCTGGAGAAGGCCATGGTAGCAGCCAAGGAAGCCTGCTCTAAAATTAGAGCAGCGAAGGAAGAGCTGCGTCAAGCTGGAGATATTGCAGCTGGGAAGCCCTTTTTGTTATGCGGACAAAGTTCGGAGATCCGGCATGCCCCTCTTGATAAACTATGGAGTTCTCTGACGCATACGTGGATTTGGCAGCGGTGCGGCCCGATGCGGCGAGTACTTCAAGGATCGGAAAGATCGTGAAGTGGAAAAGCTGTTCGTCACGATTCGATGGTCCAGTCGCGTCTGTCTGTTGAATGAGCGAATGACCAAGTGGGCCAAGCTCCATAGGTTGTCCGGGTTTGCCATGAGGTCTGTTGTGAATCATCTGTGGCCGGAAGGCCCAAGGCCGAATAGTTATTTTAGTTTGGTGCAACAGTTCCTTGGTCTTTGTGCACTTTATCGACGCTATGAAGAGGTCGGCGTGCATAGAGGGTGCGCGAATGGCACTTGCCCTTGTCAAGACATACTAGGCAGGGATGGAGGCCACCGCTATTGCAACCCAGAATTCGGCCGTGGGCCGAGTATCTGCCGAGCACTATTTTGAAGAAGTCCTTGAGGGTGCTCGTTCAATAGAAGTAGCGATGCTCGAAGAATATTATGTTCTAGTGACATGTATTCCCATTGTAAAAAACAATGTTTTATTGAATAAAAAAGGCTGTGTTTATACTTTTGCCTGAAAGTATTATGATGCCTCCTGTGCGGCCGTTTATGTATATATGTATATAACCAGAAAGTTTGCGTCGTAAATGCCCAAATTTCACGCATATAATGCGGGGTGTTCGCAAAAAGCGTATTCACACTTGATCCAACGTCTTGGTCAATTAAGGAGGTGGTAAGCGCGATAACAAGGAAATTGGACTATATTGCTTTAACACTTTCACTTAGCCATAGGAGTTTGACGGTGGGACTACTATATAGCCCCTGGTACCCCCGCGCTCGTCCGAATACGGGGCGCGTACGTACATGACCAGGAAACGGCCCTTCGTTAATGCGGTGGAATCCCGAAGATTCCGATAAGTCATCGAGTGGTTGACCAGTCTCGCGCTTTATCATGACAGTCAGTTTTTGGCTTTCTCTACTGAGGTGCTCATCCGGATGAACCAGGGCACAATCGCAGTAGTTCTCCCGGTGCCACCTTAGCCGATAGAGCAGAACGTAAGGTAGCAAAACACGGGAGCCAGGCAAACCCAACATTTGACCAAAGACATGATTCGGAGCTGATGCATATAAGGCCAAACTCGCGACGCCGAACACTCCCTAAGGTATTCGGTCTTTATAACATATGCCGGGCTGAACAGTGCCCTTGATAATGAACCCCGAGTGTCCAAGTACGTGCAATGCTCTGACGTGGAGAAATGCCAATAACGTCAGCGTCCTTCTCGGTTATACTATGTATCCGGAGGATGTGAACAACAAGAGACAGTAAAAAAAGGTTTACGCATGGTCTTAATCTAAAAAGAAACCTTTGAGCGGGTCCCTGCTGGACGTCTGCACCTGTGTCTCCGTTGTGCCGTGTCCTGGACGGGTGTGGCGCGATTGTCATCTATAAAAGAGAAGAATTTAGATGAAAGTTGTCGTGCCAAAAAATTGGTTATTTTCAATAAACCATTAAAATTCAAGATAAGTCAAGTTGAGCCGAACTGGCCCTGATTACACGCGGGAAGCCCCTGGTACCATCTATGGGGGTATATCCAGGCTGTTATAGCTAGTAGTGCATCGGACTCGTCTAGCCGTGTCCGCGGTCTTGACGACCGATCCTTTACTCTGGTTGGAGGGGCCATTTAGTGTTTGGCTATTAAAGCCGTCGCACATTCTTCCACTTGTAAGGAACGTTCAACGTTTCCGCTAATGGTGATGATGCCACGTGGACCAGGCATCTTAAGCTTGAGGGAAGCGTAATTCGGTACTACCTTAAAACGAGCGAAAGCCATTCTTCCGAGTAGTGCTTGATAGCCACTTCGGAATGGAGCGATGTCAAAGGTTATCTTTTCGCTTCGGAAGTTGTCGGGAGAACTGAATACAACCTCTAGTAATAGAGAGCCCGTGCAGCGGGCCTCTGGGCCTGGTATTACTCCCTTGAAGGTGGTATTACTGTGGCTGATTTTTGTCGGATCTATCCCCATTTTGCGGACTGTGTCCTGATATATCAGATTTAGACTACTGCCGCCGTCCATAAGGACTCGTGTGAGGTGGTATCCATTTATTATTGGGTCTAACACCAAGGCAGCCAATCCTTCGTGCCGGATACTTGTCGGGTGATCCCTGTGATCAAAAGTGATCGGGCAGGCCAACCAGGGGTTGAACTTAAGGGTGACGGGCTCTACGACGCGTGTGTCTCGGAGTGCATGTTTGCTTCTCCTCTCCGTCACGTGAATCATGTTCACCGTTTTGACCTCTGGTGGGAACTTTTTCTGTCCCCCAGTGTTTTGCTGGCGAGGCTCATCCTCGTCTTCACTTGGAGTCTCCCTCCCCTTGTGTTCGGCGTTTAGCTTACCGGCCTGCTTAAAGAGCCAACATTCTCTGTGGGTGTGATTTGCAGGTTTATCAGAGGTGCCATGAATCTGACATAGTTTGTCTAGAATCCTGTTTAGGCTGGACGGTCCATCTCTGTTTCCTTTAAAAGGCTTTTTCCGTTGACCGGGTTGAGAGCCCCTAAATTCGGCGTTTACCGCCGTATTGTCTGGGATGTCTTCATTGTTTTGACGCTTGCTTTTGCTGCGTCACTGTTTTCCATTGCCATCCCTGACTTCGGATGTGCTTGGATCGCTGGTGCTACTACGGGCCAGCCAACTATCTTCGCCCGCGCAAAAGCGGGTCATAAGGCTTGTTAGGGCTGCCATTGTCCTCGGTTTTTCCTGTCCGAGGTGTCTGGCGAGCCATTCGTCCAGACATCTGTGTTTGAAAGCTGCTAAAGGCTTGGCGTCCGGGCAATCGACAATTTGATTCTTCTTGGTGAGGAATCTGTTCCAAAGCTTTCGGTGACTCTCGGGCTGTTGAATTATATGACTTAAATAAATGCGCATCCGGAGGTCGGACATAGGTCCCTTGAAAATTGGCCCGAAAGGCATCCTCGAGCTCCTCCCAACTTCCAAATGAGTTTCCGGGGAGGCTTTTCAGCCAGTGCCGAGCTGATCCTTTAAGCTTGAGGGGCAAGTATTTGATGGCATGGAGATCGTCTCCGCGAGCCATATGGATATGGAGGATAAAGTCCTCAATCCGGACCCGAGTGCATGTAGTCCCGTCGTCACGCCTCTATGTTCACTTTGGTTTGAATCCTTCCGGAAATTCGTGGTCCAAGACCTCGTCGGTTGAAGCGTAGGGGCGTGCGGCACCCTGTATTTTGATGTATCATGGCGTTGAGGGCGGTTGCAGATTCGGTTTTCCTTTTTGTCTTTGGCGCGCTTCCTAGATCCATAGATGGATCTGGTCATATTAGATTTTTGGCGCAAGTCCTCACCTATATCGTGTGTTGACTTATGTGCGGCTTTGTTAGCCGCTCTATCGCGGCCACAAGGTGGTTGATCCGACCGGTTGGCCGTTTTATTTTTCGGCTGTTAAGGCCTCATCGCCGAATTCGGGCAGTAGCTTGCGCTTTGGATAGCTCTTTGTGTGGTAACTTCCACCATTTTTTTCTTCATTGTCGAGCACTTTGTTCCATCTGATGTTGAGAGTAGTTTGTGCGGCCTTAAGCCTTTGCTTTTGCTTCTTCAGACTCCTCGCTGTGGTAATAAGCCTTCTGCGGAGGTTCTCTTGTTCCAAGTGCTCTTCCGGGATGATGTTTGCATCTTCGTCCGGACTGTTTGCTTCTCCGGAGGGGGATTGATGAGCTTTATCCTCGGCGTCGCCGTGTTCGGACAGCGGATCCGTACTATGTTCCCTGTTTGCTCGTTCATCCTGCTCTATCGCTGGATCCATGTGGTCGTCGTTTCCTTTGGATTCGACCGGGGTGTTATTTTTTCTTGCGCTGTTATCGCTGTTTTTGCCGAGGCGGGATTTGGAGCGGCGCCTACGCCGATGCTTTGTGTGCTTCTCGATGGAGCTGTTCTTCGTTGCATCCTTCCGTTCCTCGTCATTGTCTTCTTTGGGTGTATCCACCATGTACACATCATATGATGAGGTGGCGATCCAGCGCCCTATGGGTGGTGGTTCCTGTTCGTCTCCTACATCGTCGTCCATACCGTCGATGTCTTCGGAATCGAAGTCGAGCATGTCGGTTAAATCGTCGACAGTGGCTACTAAGTGGGTGGTGGGTGGGCAGCGAATTTCTTCGTCGAACGCATACCATTCTAGCCAGACATAGTTCGGCCAAGGATCCCCTGAAAAGGAGAGAGACCTTAATGAAGTTAGCACGTCGCCGAAAGGCGAGTGCTGAAAGATATCCGCGGAGGTAAACTCCATGATCGGCGCCCAATCGGATTCGACAGGCACGGACGCAGGCGGTTCGGAGCCCGTGGCCGGGGATGAATCCAAGGATCTGACCACACGGGTCTCATAGGAGGTGAGGTTAGTGTTCGGCTCTATCGCCGTTGAGTGTGTGGCCTCCGTGGCGGGATCCATCCACCCGTCCTCGAACGACGCAATCTGTTCCGGCTTGAAGGCCGGAGTAGCCGCAGGTGCGATATCCCGAACACCGTTTGGTGGCAGAGTTAGGTCATGCTCGTCGTGACTGTGCGGCGCACCTGTCATGGGCTCGAATCCATCGAAGATTAAGTCTCCGCGGATGTCGGCAGTGTAGTTTAAGCTTCCAAACCTGACACGATGGCGGGCGTAGCTTCGATGCACTCCGGATGGCCATGCGAGTTGGCCCTTGATGCGAAGCCGCCGAATATGAAGATCTGTCCGGGGAGGAAAACATCGCCCCGGATCTCATCGTTGCCGATGATCGAAGGAGCCATCAAGCGTTTTGGTGACGGCACAGTGGAACTCTCAATGAAAGCACAATTGTTGGTGTCAAAACCGGCGGATCTCGGGTAGGGGTCCCCATTTGTGTGTCTAAGGCGGATGGTAACATGAGGCGGGGATGGTTACCTGTGTTCGGGCCCTCTCGATGGAGGTAATACCCTACTTCCTGCTTGATTGATCTTGATGATATGAGTATTACAAGAGTTGATCTACCACGAGATCATAGAGGCGAAACCCTAGAAGCTAGCCTATGGTATGATTGTTGTTCTTTTCCTACGGACTAAACCCTCCGGTTTCTATAGACACCGGAGGGGGCTAGGGTTACACAGATTCGTTTACATGGGAGGAGATCTACATATCCGTATCGCCAAGCTTGCCTTCCACGCCAAGGAGAGTCCCATCCGGACACGGGACAAAGTCTTCAATCTTGTATCTTCATCGTCCAATAGTCCGGCCAAAGGATATAGTCCGGCTGTCCGGAGACCCCCTAATCCAGGACTCCCTCAGTCCCAAAAAGAATCTCCCTTGGGGTCTTCTTTCTTTAGTCCCAAATGCCCACTTTTAGTCCCTAAAAGTCCCTCCTGTTTGGTATAGATGGGACTGACACGGAGTTTTTTTAGTCCCTCCACCAAAATGTCCCTGTAAACAAATACCGTCTAATAATGCCGCTGGAAAATTGATGCAATGCCACAGTTAAAAGCAAATTACATGTTTAACAAATTTTATTGTTAATATAATCTCTCTGTTAATATTAATAAATGCCACCGTTTGAGAAATGCTACTGTCTTGCTTTCTTTCCCATTTAGATAAGGTAGATGCTTCTTTTTTTTGGCTTCTGTGTCATCCACCGTTATTGACCACTAGTTATTTCCTTTGCACCTCTATGTAAATAGGGTTATCTACTTCACCTCGTTGCCATTGTGACCTTTTGTTGCACTGCACAAAACACTTTTGTTTTAAGAGTGTTTTGTGCAGTTCAACCAAAATTTCACACCGACAACGTTGCTTGATTGCTTGATATTAGTGGAACTGCACAAGAGGAGATCTTAATTCCTATCCGTGTTGGCAAATTTGGTTCAGATCTTCTTCTTGCGAGTTGTTTGAATTCCGCGTCATGAGAGGTCAGTACTAGCCTTCTTTCACATGATTCTGTGCTTTGATATGTTGTGCTACTTGTACGGTAATGTTGCTTGACTTTAGTGAACTGCACAAATGGAGACAAGACTTCCAATCTGTATGTGCACCGTAATATCCCATTGAGGTAAGATAAGGATACTTCACAACTGTTGGCCTGTATTTTCCACTTTCATCAGAAAATTAATGTCATTGTTTAGTGCTATACTTGTGCAACCTAATTGACATGCCAAATCTTACATTGAAGGCAAAGCTTGTCTCATTCATTGAACCAAGTGATGAAGGGAAGAACAAAGCGGAAGAAAAACAAAATAAACTCCAGTCTTTGTAATGAAGCACGGGCTGTCGATGACACAAGTAATGATATAGTTTTGCATCTTAATTTATTGCTATGGCTGGAACAAGCAATTGTTTTGCCACTGATTTGATGCCACTCTTAATGTAATACGTAATTATCTCTACTTGTGCAAACAGGGATCTTCTTTGAATATACCATATATTTTAGTGGAACTGCACAAGAAGATGTTGGAAACATTAAACTAATCGAGGAGTATATAGTAAGCATGGCCACCTGATGAGATAGCAACAGATGGTTAGGAGAAGTGCTTCATCTCATATGCTCTAAACAATAAGCCTCCTGACAAAGGTTGGTACTCGCCCACTGATTTCATCCATATGATTGAGCTTTGTCATCTCTATTGGTGTTGTGCTACTATTTAGATAATGTCATGAAAAAGTGGTATTGTCCTTGAGAAGTGCTTCATCTGTGCTGTTTTAAATATTTCCTTTCCTTTTTTTCGAGCAAACAGGGATGCTAGCATTTAGTTGTCTTCTTGTCTTTGCACAACAGGATCATCCTCATCTGAAGAAGAATATGGAGTATGTGAAGTGACTAGTTCCAATTATGCCAGGATGAAGAAGCCCTGTCTATCTTCTCATCAGAAGGAGCAGTTGAAGGATGGTTACATTACTCCCCACAAGACCAAACTAACTTCGGCTCAGAAGGACTGACAAATCTCCATTTTCTTATTGTGATGCGCGAGTACAATGTAGTTCTAGGATTCTATCTGGCGAGTTCCATTTTCCTAAAAGTGTGCTCTACATGGACCTTGTAGGTGCCTGTTTAAACTATCAATTCATAGTACAGTTTGCTTTATACTAATCACTTATTTTGTATTTGTGCAAACAGGGGTGCTCAGCTTGATTTCAATGGGAACTGCACAAAATGGTCATGAATACATAAAATATTCTCGATACAAGCTACGCGCGAATTTGGTTGATTTTGGTGGAACTGCACAAAAAGAACAGCTAGTTTATTTAGCACGAGGTGCCATGTCAATGTCTAAACTGATGGCAAACCCTGCCCATTCCACAATCGTAGGCATTTGATATTTTGGAATGGCACAACCTTGTCAAATTTTGCTCATTGATTTTAGCAAGAAGACATGCGTTTGATATTTTCGAATGGGACGCCCTTTGCTGTCAGCAGCGTCGATCCATTTTTTCTTTATTCTTTAGTTGTGAAGTAAATATTGGCTCTAACATGTGAATCACTGAGATGCATAATCATCGATTGTTTTGAATGTTCTGTATGAATTGCCAGGCCTGTGTGTTTGATTGCAATGTACAGGAATGCTAAAAAGCTGCTCAAACTCTTTGTACTCCTTCACACATTGTGAAAGTGCATACTTTTTTCTATAAGATTGGTCAAAGTAGAGATTCTTTGATTGCAGACAAAACTTGTATGCAGACTAGAAAGGACCGGAGGGAGTACATGTGAAACTGCTGCAAACGAGGTGATCACCCTGGGAATAATGCTAGTACGTATTGTTTTGCATGTTCATCCAATGCCAGCGATACAAGAAGTCGAACTAATCGAAATAAATTCATTCATACACGGTCGGATTTCATATAAACATGCCGGATTTCATTACATTTCATACATTCTTCAACTAAAAAGGGGTGCGCTGGAGGTATAATTAATTAATAGAAGCTACCCACCTGTGTCCGGCTGAGCCGAACAAAAGCTTCAGTGACTTAACCGCATGTGCAGTTGCGTAACTGACATGTGGCCTAGATGCCTGTTGGGCCCATGTGTCGATCACTAATCGCAGCGAGCTCGAGAAGCAGTCATACTTCTACAACATAGATCTCCGAGTCCAGGTCGCCGCCAAGAAGCTAACCGGCCGTCAGTGGTCAACCTGCCTAGCTTGGCTTCAACCGAAGGGTAGCAGCAGTGGCCTTACTTGGACACGAGCGGCGGCGACCTACCGTGTTCTACTCTTCCTCGTTTTCTGTGTGGCACGTCGTTGTTGGCATCGGGGCGGGGCCTCGGCGGAGCCGGCGATGTCCTCTATCTCGTTGCCGGCGGGCGGCGCCTCGGCGGAGCGGGGGAAATCCTCCCCTCGTTGCCCGTGAGTGGGGCCTCTATGGGTAGCGGTGTCACAGTGCCTCGTTATTGGCACTGGGCCTCGAAGGAGCGAGGCCTCGTTGGCGCCCGGAGCGAGGGACTCGTCGGAGACGGCATTGTCCTCTGCCTCGTCCTCGGTCTCGCCAAACAGCGCCTCACCTGCTTCATCGCCCTCTTTGTAGGCGGCCGCAGCCTCCGCCACCCGCATGCGGTACTGCCAGCGCTCGAGGCAGCCCTCGCGGGCGGAGCGGTATGTGAAAGTGCAACTATTCCTAGGTGGTTTTGGTAATTCCTAACAACATATAGCTCATTGAGCTAATACTATTTCAAGACTAATATTTCAGGAAAGCTCAATGATTGGCATGGCATGGATGAGAAAAGTGGACCCCTCAAAATGTTAAGGACAAAAGGATTGGCTCAAGCTCAAAGCTCAAGACTCTACATTTTCTATTTTAGTAATCCAAGATCACATTGAGTCTATAGGAAAAGCCAATACTACCAAGGAGGGATGAGGTGTTGCTTAATGAGGCTCTTGCTCAAAATGCTTAGTGATATACTCCAAAGCCCTCAACTACTTTCTCACATCCACATATGACCTAAACCAAAAGTCAAACTCGGCCCCACCGATTCTTTCTATCCGGCGCCACCGAGTTCAGATGTCATAGCCACTGCCACAAACCCTAGGAAAATCGGTCTCACCGATGGGGATCTCGGTCTCACCGAGATGGGATTGTAATATCTCTGTTTCCCTTCGTAACATTTCGGTCCCACCGAGATGAGCGATCGGTCCCACCGAGATGGTAATGTAAACTCTCTGTTTCCCTTTTGCAACATTTCGGTCTCACCGAAATGAGCGAATCGGTCCCACCGAGTTTACCTGACCAACTCTCTGGTTAGCTTATTACCAAAATCGGTCTCACCGAGTTTGTGTAATCGGTCTCACCGAGATTACGTTATGCCCTAACCCTAACTATATCGGTCCTACCGAGTTGCATGTCGGTCCCACCAAAAATCCTAACGGTCACTAGATTTGTTGAATCGGTCCGACCGAGTTTACCAATTCGGTCCAACCGAGTTTGGCAAGTTGTGTGTAACGCTTAGATTTTGTGTGGAGGCTATAAATACCCCTCCACCTCCTCTTCATTCGTGGAGAGAGCCATCAGAACGAACCTACACTTCCAACCTACATTTTCTGAGAGAGAACCACCTACACTTGTGTTGAGGCCAAGATATTCCATTCCTACCATATGAATCTTGATCTCTAGCCTTCCCCAAGTTGCTTTCCACTCAAATCTTCTTTCCACCAAATCCAAATCCTGTGAGAGAGAGTTGAGTGTTGGGGAGACTATCATTTGAAGCACAAGAGCAAGGAGTTCATCATCAACACACCATTTGTTACTTCTTGGAGAGTGGTGTCTCCTAGATTGGCTAGGTGTCACTTGGGAGCCTCCAGCAAGATTGTGGAGTTGAACCAAGGAGTTTGTAAGGGCAAGGAGATCGCCTACTTCGTGAAGATCTACCGCTAGTGAGGCAAGTCCTTCGTGGGCTGACGGCCATGGTGGGATAGACAAGGTTGCTTCTTCGTGGACCCTTCGTGGGTGGAGCCCTCCGTGGACTCGTGCAACCGTTACTCCTTCGTGGGTTGAAGTCTCCATCAACGTGGATTTAGTTCTGATAGCACCACCTATCGGAACCACGACAAAAACATCCGTGTCTCCAATTGTGTTTGAATCCTCTAAACCCTTTTTTCGTCTCAAACTCTATTCATGCTACATCACAAAGTTTGATCAAGTCAGATTCGAACCACTCTGTGTGAGGAGCACTCGGAGTCCCCCGATTTGTCATAGACTTAAACTTCCAAACTTCTTTGTGCGTTTCGGACTGACCGATTCATCCATTACGGTCATACCGAGATCACTAAGTCGATCTAGGTTTTCAATCTCGGCGCTACCGATTTGAACTTTTCGGTCACACCGAGTTGCAGCAATCGCTTGCGATTATGCATCTCGGTGCCACCGAGTTGTTCCACTTTCGGTCACACCGATGTGGTCGAGCTATATATATATCCCCGGGCCAAAATTTGGAAATTTTTCCGAACCTCTTCGCCCGCGCTCAGCCTGCTCTGCCTCCCTGGGTCTCCTGATTGTCCTCCTCGTCGCCAGCTGCCTCCCGCCGCTGGTCTCCGCCGTCAATGGGACCGTCTCCACCGTTGCCGCCGTAGCAAGTCCATCGCTACATTAGGGTATGGACTTGATCTTTGTCTAATCTCACTCTGATTCCTAGCACATTGTTTTTGCCATGTATCTTGCCACGATTGAGATCACCCTATCCACCGAAATCACTCTGTAGATTAGTTGAGGTTTGAAAATTTAGGTTAGGTTTCACCGAAACCATCTCGGACAAACCAAGTTGTTGAAATCGGTTCCACCGATTTGGATAAGGCCATTGCACATGTGATTCTCGTTCTGACCGGGAATTGCAAATCGGTGTGACCGAGTTCAAGTCTTTGTGAAACCCTAGCAGTCTCGGTGCCACCGAACTGTGACTCGGTCTGACCGAGTTCATCAGTTTAGGTTCCAAAAGCTGCTTCGGTATCACCGAGATTTCAAATCGGTAGATCCGAAATGCTTTCTGTGGAAAACTAAAACTAAGTTTTTGATTCATTCTTTTGCAAAAACCTCTGCACTTTGTGATGCTCATCCACTCTACCTCATCTATAATCTATTCACAGGGTCTGCTATCAGTGCTTGCATCAAGTCAGATCAGAGTGACAGTCAGAAAAATTCTGAGGAGCAAGTTCACATGAGTGAGGGCACTAGTCCCTCTAGCAGCTATGATGAAGGAATCAGGAGCACTCCAAGAAACTTGCCAAAGGCTGCCACAAGGGCCAGAAAGAAGAGAACCTCAGATTCTGAGGGTGAGGACTATGTGGCTGCTGAGGAAGAGGCTACATCAAAGAAGAAAGTTCTAAAAAAGGAATATGGCACAACAGCTGCCACTAAGCCAGGTCTGAAGACCAAGAAGCTAGCAGGAAGACAACCCATGTCCAAGGTAAGGAGAGTTGCCACAGGAGAGACAATGGAGTTCATTCTTGAACCCAAGGAAGCTGGAGATGGCAAAAAGAGGAAAGAAAGGGTCAAGAAGACCATCGCCCGGAGTTCTTAGCAAGCCCTCTATGATGAGAGACTCTGAAGAAGAGGAAGAGGAAGAGGTTGCTGCACCAGCACCTAAAGCCCAGAAGCTAATGGGAGATGCCATAAGATCAGGGGCTGCTCCATCTAAGCCCAAAGAAGCTCCCAAGCCAGCTGCTCCAAAACCCAAAACTGCACCCAAGAGAAGCACCAGGAACATCCCAGCAGCAGAGAAGAACAAGGCCCCAGTGCCTGAAGCTGTTATGGAAGAAGATGATGAGTCACATGTCTTGAGGAAGTTGAAGCCAAATATTCCAGAGCACAATGATGCTCATCCAGTAGCTGAGAACATGAGAATCAGGAAGGACTCAGGATTAAGGCTATGGAGAGAATCTGATCCATATGCCACCAGGAGAAGGACCGCCAGGACTCTAGATTTCACACCAAGGAACAACATGACTTCTATGAGACAATTCTGCTTGACAAGAAGCCCATAGTGTGTGACATGAGATGGGTCAACTGGGAGTACATCAAGGAGAATGAAGAGCACTATCCTGGAGTCTATGATAGTTTCAAGGCTTGTGGAGTTGATGAGTTTGTGGCTCGAAGCTCAAAAAGTGGAATGATGAGCTTATCATGTAGTTCTACTCCATGTACTCACTTCTACCCAGATGGAAGGATTGCTGATGTCTCAAGGTACTAGGTACCAAATCAACTGTTGAAGAATGGGCCAAATTGATCAATGCTCCTGAGGAGAGTGAGGATGACTTGGATGTCTATGCCAAGAAGAAGAAGGATCACAACTCAATGTCTAGCATGTACAAGGAGAGTCCTGATGCAGATCTTGAGACTCACCAATTTGGTTCGATGAAACACTTCTTGTCAGACACGCCTACAATCAACTGGATCCTCAGGCACACTCTTTTGCCAAAATCAGGAGATCACAGAATTATCAGAGGTCACTCCATCAACTTGCTGCACATATTTGGTGTCCCACAGAAGTTCAAGGTTATGAGCCTAGTTGTGGAAACCATAAAGAGAAAAGCTGCAGATCAAAAGAGAAGTTGTGGGTATGCCCCACAGATCCAGGAGCTGATCAACTCCAAGATGGGCACTGGCACATATCTTTTGGACAAGGAGCACCTAGCCATCTACCCAGACTTTGAGGACAACACTGTGGTCATGGATGAAAATGAACCATCTTCTGTGCAAGAACAAGCAAAGAGGGAGAAAACAAAGACAGAAAAGGCTGCAAAGATGCCAACCATGGATGAGGCATATCAGTATCTTCTGAAGAGCAAGCAAGATCAGCTTGGCTACTTGATTGCCTCCACTCTGAGGATTGAGAAGGGTAGCCACCACGACTCAAAACCAGGAGAGCTTGGAGAGGATCATGGAGCGTAAGTTCTATGACTTAGATGTGAAGGTCAACGAGATACAAGTCATTGTTGAGCAACTTCAGGAAGAAGTGCAGGAGAAGAAGGACAAAACTACCACCGATGCTTTTGCTAGAGTGCCCCGAGGACGGAGGTCTGCTATGCCCGCTGTACACCGAGCAACTTCATCCTGCACTACCATGCCTTCAAAGGCCACTCAGCTCCAGACCTACTCCTCCAAAGCACCATCTACATCGACTGATGCCTTCGTTCTTGGAGTTCTGTCCACACCACCACCTGAAGACCAAGCCTGAGTGTCGATCTAGGACTATGCATTTTTTATGAACTTTTTGGTAACTTGTTGCCAAAGGGGGAGAAAATGTATAGATCATAGGCTTCGAGAGAGAGAGAGAGAGAGAGAGAGAGAGAGAGAGAGAGTGTTGCTTTTGTTCTCTCTTGCGTTTCTCCCTGGTGGTTGAACTTCGTTATTTGCTTGTTTGAGATACCTTATGCTTGTGTGTGATACTTGGATGATCATGTGTTTGATCATATGCTACCTTAATGCTTGTTGGATGACATTATCCTTTTATATCTCCATATGATCATTCACTTTGCTTGGTGATGAGTGCATGTATTTTAATTATTATCATTTTGAGCGCTCCACCAAGATGTATGTGACATGGAAGAGAACCCATGATCCTAACTCTTTGTGCATTTGCAGTCCAAAGCAAATCTTAAACTATGCACAAATTTAGGGGGAGCTCTTGTTTTTCACATACTTCTCAAAGCGACAATGTTTTTCACTCTTATTATCATTTGTCGGCTTTGATCTATATGTTGTCATCAATCACCAAAAGGGGAGATTGAAAGTGCAACTATCCCTAGGTGGTTTTGGTAATTCCTAACAACATATAGCTCATTGAGCTAATACTATTTCAAGACTAATATTTCGTGAAAGCTCAATGATTGGCATGGCATGGATGAGAAAAGTGGACCCCTAAAAATGCTAAGGACAAAAGGATTGGCTCAAGCTCAAAGCTCAAGACTCTACATTTTCTATTTTAGTGATCCAAGATCACATTGAGTCTATAGGACAAGCCAATACTATGAAGGAGGGATGAGGTGTTGCTTAATGAGGCTCTTGCTCAAAATGCTTAGTGATATGCTCCAAAGCCCTCAACTACTTTCTCACATCCACATATGACCTAAACCAAAAGTCAAACTCAGCCCCACCAATTCTTTCTATCCAGCGCCACCGAGTTCAGACGTCATAGCCACTGCCACAAACCCTAGGCAAATCGATCTCACTAATAGGGATCTCGGTCTCACCGAGATGGGATTGTAATCTCTCCGTTTCCCTTTGTAACGTTTCGGTCCCACTGAGATGAGCAATCGGTCCCACCGAGATTGCAATGTAAACTCTCTGTTTCCCTTTTGTAACATTTCGGTCTCACCGAAATGAGCGAATCGGTCCCACCGAGTTTACCTGACCAACTCTGTGGTTAGCTTATTACCAAAATCGGTCTCACCAGTTTGTGTAATCGGTCTCACCGAGATTATGTTATGCCCTAACCCTAACTATATCGGTCCTACCGATTTGCATGTCGGTCCCAATCGAAAATCCTATGATCACTAGATTTGCTGAATCGGTCCGACCGAAGTTTACCAATTCGGTCCAACCGAAGTTTGGCAAGTTGTGTGTAATGGTTAGATTTTGTGTGGAGGCTATAAATACCCCTCCACCTCCTCTTCACCGTGGAGAGAGCCATCGTAATCTAACCTACACTTCCAACCTACATTTTCCTGAGAGAGAACCACCTACACTTGTGTTGAGGCCAAGATATTCCATTCCTACCATATGAATCTTGATCTCTAGCCTTCCCCAAGTTGCTTTCCACTCAAATCTTCTTTCCACCAAATCCAAACTCCTGTGAGAGAGAGTTGAGTGTTGGGGAGACTATCATTTCAAGCACAAGAGCAAGGAGTTCATCATCAACACACCATTTGTTACTTCTTGGAGAGTGGTGTCTCCTAGATTGGCTAGGTGTCACTTGGGAGCCTCCGACTAGATTGTGGAGTTGAACCAAGGAGTTTGTAAGGGCAAGGAGATCGCCTACTTTGTGAAGATCTACCGCTAGTGAGGCAAGTCCTTCGTGGGCTTACGGCCATGGTGGGATAGACAAGGTTGCTTCTTCGTGGACCCTTCGTGGGTGGAGCCCTCCGTGGACTCGCGCATAACTGCTACCCTTCGTGGGTTGAAGTCTCCATCAACGTGGATGTACGATAGCACCACCCTATCGGAACCACGACAAAAACATCCGTGTCTCCAATTGCGTTTGAATCCTCCAAACCCTTCCCTTTACATTCTTGCAAGTTTCATGCTTTAATTTCCGCTGCTCATATACTCTTTGCATGCTTGCTTGAATTGTGTTAAGATTGCTTGACTTGTCCAAAGATGTTAAAATCTGCCAAGAACTAAAATTGTGGAAAGGCTAAATTTTTATTTGGTCAAGTAGTCTAATCACCCCCCCCTCTAGACATACTTTCGATCCTACAGTATTAGTCGAGCAAAGGCCTCCTGCTCATGGCGATCTGCCTCCTCCGCTGCAGTGCTCTGGAGGAGATGGCGGTTGTAGGCGGCGTCGGCCTGCGCCTCCCGGAACTGCTCCTCACGCTTCTGCCTCACCGACTCCATATATTGGGCACGGGCCTTGCCGATGGTCATGGTGCAATGCACCGGCGAGGATGGCGCGGAGGAGGGGGTTGGCGCCGGATCATCGACTACCATGTTCTCCATTGGGACGTCATCGTCCTCCAGTTGCCTGCCGGCCAGCCAGTCGGCAGCAATGGCTGCCATCTCCTTATGGTCCATCATCCGCCCGTCCCGAAGAGCGCTGGAGCGCGAGGAAGCCATGGTGGGTAGTAGTGGTGTGGACAGGAGAAAGGGAACATATGCGTATGACTACGGCTATGGCCGGCGCAGCAGTTTATATAGCAATGGTGGGCGGTGGAGGGACGGACGTGTGGCGCCGGAGTAGCCGCCTCGGCAACCGCGTATCATTAATGTGGGCGGTAGAAGGACGGACAGATGGCACTTGTGTCGTTTGAAGGCGAAGCAATCGCACCGCACCGAAGCGGGCGGGCGGCACGACCGCTTTAGGCGGAAAGCAGCGGCGAGGGAGCTGGTCCGGGTGGGCCATGGCGCTTAGACTCGTGCTTGGTAGCGGTCGGTCCAAAGCCGGACATGCCGGGTTTCGCCACTAGCTCGCCAAGCCGAAGCGACAATTAGACGATGGACGAAGCTTCCGACTGTGAGTCGGCGCCCACTGCAAGCCGTTCATGCCGTGTTCACTATAGAGCGAGTGCGACCGCGCCCGACGCCCTAATGGCGGAAGAGCTACCAGCACAGGAGGACCTGTGCTGCAACCTCCGTCTCCTCAACGAGCAACGGTGAACAAGCGAACAACAATGCCGTCGCGGACATGTGGCCCTATGATCCTGGCTTCCCGAATGAGCAGTGGGTGCTGTATCAGACCTCCATAGGCCCCGCGAGGCCCTCTCCGTCGTTCTTCGAGTTGTTGCGTTCGCCGTGGTGCCGCCGTCTCCCGTTGTCAACATGGTCAACAGACATGAGGATGAGGAGATGACTTTACTTGGAGAGGATGACAGGCGGGACCTACTAGGGCCATAGCCGCACGTACACAAGTGCCTCCTTATTAGTATATAGAACTATAATTTTTTGCTTCCTCCTGGTTTCCTGACATCACGGTCCCACACCATTGTCAACCTATGTAGTCAATAAATGAGAGAATTGCACAAGAAGCGGCCGACAACTGGGACCAAGTAGCTCGAGCAGTATTTGTGTTTTTGAGGTGTGAGGACTGCAAAGTTTTTCTTGAGCGACGTTTAGCCCAGATATTAATTTTTCTCCTCTGAACAACAACGAAAAGATCGCTGCAGGTATTAACTGGGTAGGTCAGTGGCCCGTCTAGCCCAAGGCGGATATCCAGCCTAGATATTAATTTTTTCAAGCTGAAAATGGCTAGCCCATCTATACTTTTTTAGGAATACCCACGCAAGGTCAAGTTGTTATTCTCCGCTCACTGGCTGCAAATCTTTCCTAGGAGGGATGCATTAGGCTTAACAAGAAAATGGGCTTTAAGAAATAATAAATGGGATGTAATTATAAAAACTGGGCAGAATTATAAAAATGCACCAAACACGTAATTACTTTATAAAATATTATTTTTGGATATTGAAAATTTTAATTTCATTAATTGTTGCGGCGCAATGTTTCGTTGGATTTTACTTAATATAAATTTATATTGAAATTCTATTTAATCTGACTAGAAATTTCGGGATAAAAATATTTCGGATCCCATCAAAATGTGGGAAATTTTTATTGAATTCTGTTTTGAACGGTTGGTTGAAATGGGCTGTACTTTTAACAAACTCAGAATGCAATCGTAGTAAATTCCATTAGAATTCAAAAATTGGCTGCACATTCTTACAAATCTCAAATGGGCTATAAGTTCTCTACCACACACTTGTGGTCTTACTAAGTTGACGCGTCCCCTAAAAAAAGAGAGTTGACGCGTACGCAAGACTTTGTCAACTTATAGTCAACACACGGTTCTAGCAGCAGTGACCGTTGGATGTCCATCCAACGGATGCCGTGCTTCTTCTTCAATCTCGGATATTCTAGCTTCACCCGCCCAAAAAATGATTCCTCCCCGACATCTGGGCGACTGCATTTGAAAAGTCGACCAGGCCTACTAAGTTGACGCGTACCAAGGGCTTTGTCAACTTAGTCAATATAAACGATTCTAGCTGCAGTGACCGTACGATGTCCATCCAACGGTCGTCGTGCTTCTTCAACCTCTGGTCTTCTTGCTCCAGCCGCCCAAAGCAGTGCCGATCGTGCCGCCTGCTCCTGCCTCCCGTGGCGGTTGTCTTGCCGCTGAGGCCTCATCGCCCTACTACTCCCACCCTGGCCGCCGTGCCATCCCTCCACTCACCCACACCCCTGTTATTATTCGGTAGCGGGCAGCCTCACACCGCAATGATCGAACCAGTGAACCCTCGTACTCCTCACCACGTGGGTATCCACTGCCGCGTCTTCCCCGGCTCCGCGTCGTCCCCTTCCTAGGCCTTGTCGTCGTCCACCGCCGTGGTGCTCTCGGCGCGGCGTGGTCAATGTGGTCAACGACCGACTTCCATCGGAAGAGTACTGTACGTGGAGAGGCTGACAGCTGGGTCCACGGCAGCCGCAAGGAAGTGCCTCCTTATTACGCGCAAAATAATTATTCCTCCACCTGACAACGGGGACCCACGCGAAAAAAACGTTTCCCCCTGACTGCTGGGACCCACCAGCTACATCTTCGCATGCAAGGAAGTGCGTCCGGGCAAAAAAAACGATTCGCCCCCCTGACCGTTGTGACCCACCAGCTACATCTTCGCACGCAAGGAAGTGCCTGACAGTCGGGACCCACCTGGTTGAAGCGTACGTAGCATTGTCATTCTGGTCGTGAACGTGTATGTACATACTGGTCGATGTAGAGGCGCACTCGTGTCGTAGTAGAGGCGCGCACGTAGCATGTACACGTATGTACAGCGGCCAGTGTGCAAGAAAGAAAATACGGCCACGTACGTACATACGGGCGGGGTCTCGAACGCCTACTCGCGCATACGTACGGCCAGGGCTCGTGTACATGGCTGGGTCAAAACGGAGAAACTACGTCGTCATCGTGTTCATGGGGAGGCAACGGAATACGTCGTGTTCATCGGGAGGCAATGGAACGCGTGGGAGCCAACCGGCTTGGACGGAACAACCCGATGGAAGCGAGGCTGGCGTCTGCTGACAACGGAGGAAACGGCCTTGTGTTCGACCGGCCACGTTCGAAACAGGATCCTGTTCATCGAGAGGGGTCTGGCGTACCACAAAACGGAGGAAACAGACTTGTGTTGGACCTCCTACGGTCGAAATGGGGTCCTGTTGACTGGGAGGGGTGTGGCGTACCGCAAAACGGAGGAAACGGACTTGTGTTGGAGCGCTACGGTCGAAATGGGTTCCTGTTCATCGGGACGGGTGCGGCGTACCGCAAAACGGGACTCCACGGGATACTGTTCATCTCCACTATCAACCCCCTCCAGCCTCCATGGGCTACTGTTCATCCACCGTCGACCTCCTCCAGCCTCCACCTGTGACTGTTCATCCACAGGCTCCTGTTAATCCAGCCTCCACCGCGCGCTACTCCACCGGCTACTGTTTAACCAGCCCTCTCCACGGGTTCCTGTTCAACCACTCCTCCACGGGCCACTGTTCATCCAGCCCTCCACCGCTCATCGCTCATCTAGCCCTCCACGGGTGGTCCTGTTCATCCAGCCCTCCACGGGGTCCTGTTCATCCAGCCCCAACCGGATCGATCGATCGGGATCCTGTTCATCCAGAGGCAACACCACGAGGTCCTGTTCATCCACCCCCACCGGGAACTGTTCATCCAAACCCCCCCAACACTCACTTTGTTCATCAAGAGGCGCATCGATCGGCTTCAGTTAGCGGCGATGGCGAAGAATCGCTCGATCGGGTTCAGTTAACAGCCATCGATCGATCGCTTGGGTTCAGTAACGCGTAGCCTGCAGTGCAATCGCTCGGGTACAGTAGGCGAACGCCTCGCTCGGGTTCAGTTAGAGCCCAACACCTCGCACCCACGCGTGTGCGTGTACGAGAGAAATGCGCTAACCTCTGTGCATTGCTCGGCCCCGACCACCCACCGTAACCGGGAACACCCCGATATTTTCCTAGCCCTCGCTTCTACCACGATTTTCCCGTCATAGACGGCCCAAAGAATGTCATGCAGCTGCGTCTTCGGCCCGCCCAGGACGAAAAGCCCATTTTTGCCATGATTTTTTGTCATAGAAGTAGGAGCCCACCACATCTATGATGATACCGGGTTTTGTCACAATTATCATCATAGAAGTGTCATAACTATGATAGAAAAAAAATTTAATTCGGCCCAAAATGTCACGGATGTGTCTTTTTTTTTTGTAGTGTTAACGGTGAACCGTTTGTGATGGGCCGTGCACCATACACGTTCTATAATAGTTAACCGTGTGTGATGGGCTGGGCATCGTAAACGTAGCACCACAGAATACCGACTGCGATGGCAATGCGAGCAGAAACGAGTAGGAGTACTATAGGGGCCCTATCCCCGACGGTTTCTGGGTCGTGTGGGAAGGACCCCCCCTATCGCCCACACTCACTTCGTGACGGTTCCAAATGCCGTCGCGGAAAGGGGTTAAAAACCATTTGTTTAGGACCGACGCGCACCAGTGAAACGTAGCATGGAAACAAAAAAAATTATGCACACGCAATGATCTATCCATGGAGATGCATAGCAACGAGGGGGAGAGTGTGTCTACGTACCCTCGTAGATCGTAAGATGATGCATTTAACAATGTGGTTGATGTAGTCGAACTTCTTCTAGCTCTGACCGATCAAGTACCAAACGTACGGCACCTCCGAGTTCTGCACACGTTCAGCTTGGTGACATCCCTCACCTTCTTGATCCAGCAAGACGTCGAGGTAGTAGATGAGTTCCGTAAGCACGACGGTGTGGTGACGGTGATGGTGAAGTGATCTCCCCAGGGCTTCGCCTAATCACTACGAAAATATGACCGGGGGTGTAAACGGTGGAGGGGGGCCCCGCACACGGCTAGGCAATTGTTTTGGGTGTGCTAGGAGCCCCCTCCTCATATATATTGGTGGTAGGGAGAGGGGAGAGGCCAAGGGGAGCCCAAGTAGGTCCGAATCCTACTTGGTCTCCTGCCCATGGCCGCACCCCCTGCCAAATTTGTCGGAGGGGGAAGCAAAGAGGGGGAGAGGGAAGGAAGGGGGAATCCTATTCGACTCTTTCCTTTCCCTTTCCCTCTTTCCTTCTCCTCCTAGTCCGGCCCATATGGGGGGCGCACCAGCCCCTTGTGGCTGGTGCGTTTCCCCTCTTGGCCCATGATACGTCCATTTTGCATCATGCTTTTATATTGATATTTATTGCATTATGGGATGTTATTACACATTATATCACAATACTTATGCCTATTCTATCTTATTTTACAAGGTTTACAAGAAGAGCGAGAACGCCGACAGCGGGAATTCTGGACCGGAAAATGAGCAAATATTAGAGACCTATTATGCACAACTCCAAAAGTCCTAAAACTTCATGGAGATCAGTTTTGGAATTAATAAAAAATATTGGGTGAAGAAAGCACCAGAGGGGGGCCACCAGCCAGCCACGAGGGTGGAGGGCGCGCCCCCCCGACCTTATGGGCCCCCTGGCAGGCCTCCGGTGCCCATCTTTGGCTATATGGTGTCTTTCACCCTGAAAATCAGAGAGAAGCTTTCGGGATGAAGCGCCGCCGCCACGAGGCGGAAGCTATCTAGGGCTCCGGCAGAGCTGTTCTGTCGGGGAAACATCCCTCCGGGAGGGGGAAATCATCGCCATCGTCATCATCATCGATCCTCTCATCGAGAGGGGGTCAATCTCCATGAACATCTTCACCAGCACCATATCCTCTCAAACCCTAGTTCATCTCTTGTATTCGATCTTGGTCCCAAAACCTCAGATTGGTACCTGTGGGTTGCTAGTAGTGTTGATTACTCATTGTAGTTGATGCTAGTTGGTTTATCCAGTGGAAGATTATATTTTCAGATCCTTAATGATAATTAATACTCCTCTAATCTTGAACATGAATACGCTTTGTGAGTAGTTATGTTTGTTCCAGAGGACATGGGAGAAGTCTTGTTATAAGTAATCATGTGAATTTGGTATTCGTTCGATATTTTGATGAGATGTATGTTGTCTTTCTTCTAGTGGTGTTATGTGAACGTCGACTACATGACACTTCACCATTGTTTGGGCCTAGGGGAAGGCATTGGGAAGTAATAAGTAGATGATGGGTTGCTAGAGTGACATAAGCTTAAACCCTAGTTTATGTGTTGCTTCGTACGAGGCTGATTTGGATCCATATATTTCATGCTATGGTTAGGTTTACCTTAATTCTTCTTTCGTAGTTGCAGATGCTTGCGAGAGGGGTTAATCATAAGTGGGAGGCTTGTCCAAGGAATGACAACACCCAAGAACCGGTCCACCCACTTATCAAATTATCAAAGTAACGAACGCGAATCATATGAACATGATGAAAACTAGCTTGACAATAATTCCCATGTGTCCTCGGGAGCGCTTTGCTTTATATAATAGTTCATCCAGGCTTGTCCTTTGCTACAAAAAGGATTGGGCCACCTTGTTTCACTTTATTTACACTTGTTACTTGTTACCCGTTACGAATTATCTTATCACAAAACTATCCATTACCGATAATTTCAGTGCTTGCAGAGAATACCTTGCTGAAAACCACTTGTCATTTCCTTTTGCTCCTCGTTGGGTTCGACACTCTTACTTATCGAAAGGACTATGATAGATCCCCTATACTTGTGCGTCATCAAGACTCTTTTCTGGCGCTGTTGCCGGGGAGTGAAGCGCCTTTGTTAAGTGGAATTTGGTAAGGAAACATTTATATAGTGTGCTGAAATTACTATTACTTGTTACTATGGAAAATAATTCTTTGAGGGGCTTGTTCGGGGTGTCGTCTGTTGGGGAACGTAGCATGCAATTTCAAAATTTTCCTACGATCACGCAAGATCTATCTAAGAGATGCATAGCAACAAGAGGGGGATAGTGTGTCCACGTACCCTCGTAAACCGAAAGCGGAAGCGTTAGGTTAATGCGGTTGATGTAGTCGAACTTCTTCGCGATCCAACCGATCAAGTACCGAACGTACGACACCTCCGAGTTCAGCACACGTTCAGCTTGATGACGTCCCTCAAACTCTTGATCCAACAGAGGGTCGAGGGAGAGTTTCATCAGCACAACGGCGTGGTGATGGTGATGGTGATGTGATCTGCGCAGGGCTTCGCCTAAGCACTACGACGCTATGACCGGAGGAGTAAACTGTGGAGGGGGCACCGCACACGGTTAAGAATAATTGATGTGCTTTGGGGTGCCCCCTGCCCCATATATAAAGTAGGAGGGGAGGAGGACGGCCACCAGGGGGCGCCAAGGAGAGGAGAGTCCTACTAGGACTCCAGTCCTAGTAGGATTCACCCCCCTTTTTCCCTTCTTTCGGAGGGGGAAAGGGGAAGGGAGAGGGAAGAGGAGAAGGAAAGGGGGGCGCGCCCCCTCCCCTAGTTCAATTCAGACTCCCTATGGGAGGGGGCGCAACCACCCCTTGTGGGCCGCCTCCCCTCTCCCCTATGGCCCATGTAGGCCCAATACTTACCCGGGGGGTTCCGGTAACCTCCCGGTACTCCGAAAATTACTTGAAACGATCCGGAACTATTCCGGTGTCCGAATATCATCCTCCAATATATCAATCTTTACCTCTCGACCATTTCGAGACTCCTCGTCATGTCCGTGATCTCGTCCGGGACTCCGAACAATCTTCGGTCACGAAAAACACGTAACTCATAATACAAATCGTCATCGAACATTAAGCGTGCGGACCCTACGGGTTCGAGAACTATGTAGACATGACCGAGACACATCTCCGGTCAATAAACAACCTGGATGCTCATATTGGTTCCTACATATTCTACGAATATCTTTATCGGTCAAATCGCATTGACAACATACGTCATTCCCTTTGTCATCGGTATGTTACTTGCTCGAAATTCCATCGTCGGTATCTTCATACCTAGTTCAATATCATTACCAGCAAGTCTCTTTACTCGTTCCGTAATGCATCATCCCACAACTAACTCATTAGTCACATTGCTATCAAGGCTTATCATGATGTGCATTACCGAGAGGGCCTAGAGATACCTCTCCGATACTCAAAGTGACAAATCCTAATCTCGATCTATGCCAACCCAACAAACACCTTTGGAGACACCTGTAGAGCATCTTTATAATCACCGAGTTACGTTGTGACGTTTGATAGCACACAAGGTGTTCCTCCAGTTATTCAGGAGTTGCATAATCTCATAGTCAAAGGAATATGTATAAGTCATGAAGAAAGCAATAGCAATAAAAGTTAACGATCATTATGCTAAGCTAACAGATGGGTCTTGTCCATCACATCACTCGCCTAATGATGTGACCCCGTTCATCAAATAACAACACATATCTATGGTCAGGAAACTTTACTATCTTTGATTGACGAGCTAGTCAAGTAGAGGCATACTAGGGACACTTTGTTTTGTGTATGTATTCACAAATGTATCAAGTTTCCGGTTAATACAATTCTAGCATGAATAATAAACATTTATCATGATATAAGGAAATGTAAAATAACAATTTTAATATTGCCTCTAGGGCATATTTCCTTCAGTCTCCCACTTGCACTAGAGTCAATAATCTAGTTCACTTTGCCGTGTGGTTTAACACCAATAACTCACATCACCATGTGCTTAGTTCACATCGCCATGTGACTAACACCCAAAGGGTTTACTAGAGTCAATAATCTAGTTCACATCGCTATGTGATTAATACCCAAAGAGTACTAAGGTGTGATCATGTTTTTCTTGTGAGAGAAGTTTTAGTCAACAGGTATGTCACATTCAGAGTCTTATGTATTTTGCAAATTTTCTATGTCTACAATGCTCTGCATGGAGCTATTGTAGATAATTGCTCCCACTTTTAATATGTATCCAAATTGAGACTCAGAGTCATCCGGATCGGTGTAAAAGCTTGCATTGATGTAACTCTTTACGACGAACTCTTTATTACCTCCATAACCGGGAAATATTTCCTTAGTCCTCTTAGGTAACTAAGGATAAGTTTGACCGCTGTCCAGTGATCCACTCCTAGATCACTATCGTACCCCCTTGCCAAACTCATGGCAAGGTATACAATAGGTCTGGTACACAGCATAACATACTTTATAGAACCTATGGCTGAGGCATAGGGATGTTGGAGATATGCCCTAGAGGAAATCATGTGATGATGATATTTCCCTATGTATTCATGAGTCCTTTGTATTGTCCTTGAACATCATCAATGATATGTATCAATAAGTATGTGACTTGTTTGTGGAACTATGTATTGTATGATGATTGTTCTAATGGTCCCTAGTTGATGAGGTTATGCGGACACATATCCTTGACTAGTATACGGCTCGGTTGATGACTATGTTTCACAAGTCATGCGCATGGAGATGCTAAACTGATAGTATGGACTTGGGGATGGAGATCACCGAGTCGGACAGACCCACTTTGAGACGCACCGAGATATAATCATCTGTTAGTCTCAAGTACAATGTATATGCCATGTCCTAGACCTGAGGTCCTCGCACGTTCTCAGGATGAGGATCGACTCACTTAGGGTCTATCAAACGCTACTCCGTAACTGCGTAGTTATAAAGGTAGCTTTCGGGTGACTCGTGAGACATGTTACGAGACATGGTTGACCAAGATGGGATTGGCCCCTCCCATTTGGAGAGATATTCTCTGGGCCCTCTCGAGTGATCAGATTCAGAAAGCATGGCCATGCGACTTGGGTTAAGTGTTAACCCAGTTCGGGAATCTATATCACGGTTTCGAGAAGAGAGGTCGAGCTATCACAAGGGTGATAAGTACTCGCCTTGAGCTCGACAATAAATATCATGAGGCAAAAGGAATATTGCATATGAGACATTGTCGAGGTTCGTTAAACGACTTTATGCACACATAGGAGTTGGCACGTTCTGCTAGGAGCCGCTAGCAACTATCGGCTCTGGTCGTGTCCATGCGTATGTGAACCTACAGGTTCGCACACTTAAGGGGTTGCAGCCCATTCGGATTGGATCCGACTGGAAAATGAATGTGGACTCCTAGTGGGCGCAAGTGTTGAGCCTGCCTCGGAGGTCTATATAAAGGGGAGTGGGTGCACCACTTAGGGTTGATCTTTCCTCACCCTAGTCAGCCGCCACCACTCCCCACGCCCATGCCGCGCGACCGGACCTAGCAGTCCACCGCTCGATGCCGCTCCCCGTACATGAGGATACCTTGGAGGCATCGCATCTGCGGTGCTTGGACGAACCGTTCGAAGGAACCGCGAGGTGCCGTTTGCGGGAGATCAATGTTCGCGAGTCTTCACTGTTCGCGGGAGATCGGCAAAACGAGGAGGAGATGGCCCGAGAGATTGACTACACGCATCACAACTCTACTTCCGCTGAGGTGACTGCACGTCTAGTGGTAAACCCGATCTCGTAATCTATTTCCAGCAGCATGGTCTTGGGTGCACGGTATAAAATTTTATTTGGCGCTAGCGTAGCGTACCGCGTGTTCCAATAGTGGTATCAGAGCCTCCGCTGTGTGGTGATAGATTCGATGATATGCATATGAGATATGTAGATCGGTTCAGGTGCGGGTTGATGAGATCGACCGCGCACGTCAGTGTTGAAGGTTGGTTTCTTGATCTTGTTTCCGTGATCGTGACGCAGAGGTCTTGACACGAGTTACCCTACCAGTCGGTTTCCACCATTGGGGTAGACAGTGCAATGTAAATCCGGATGCAACATGCGAAGATCAATGAGATTGATCGAATCGGAACATAGATCAACACCGTGGAAATGTGATTTCCGAAGTGCTAAAATCTGTTGAGCGGTCTCGGTAAAATGGCTGTAACTTTTGCATACGAACTTCGTTTTTGCTCCACGACCTGTCAAACTGAAGCTAACGAAAATTTGGATTAGCAGAGAAATGTCAAAGCGAGATTTTGGCGCTTATGGCTAGGCCAAAATTCACTTGGAAAATAGAGTTTCGGGAGGTTTTATCTTCGACGGTAGAACGTCTGACTCGTTTTTGCAGGGAATGCTTGTGATTTGGTATAGCCCATGAATGTTGCTTGTGTATTAATTCTTCATGACCTGTGAGTCATGAGTGCGGGCAACCGGCAGGAGCCATATGGTTGTCCATTATTGTATTAATGACCCGCGTGTCAACATAGAAGCCATGTGATGTAATTTACTTTCAGTATCTATTAGTTTGTAATAGCATAGTATCTTATGTAACACTTGGCGGTTGACAGCATGGCATGGAGATGGAGATCACCACAAGGAAAACCATGCATGGAGATGGAGATCGCCATGGGCAGACCGCGCACGTGGAGATGGAGATCACCATACCGTGAAAAAGGGGCTATACCATATCACACATATATAAACTGCCTGTGAAAGTTTATCCCTTTTATGCACCCCTTCTTTTGCATGGTAGATGTTTTAAGTAGGGTGATCCCTCAAAGAATGTCAAGTATAAATGCCTCCCCAATTGCTGCACCTTCACATGTCAAGTATATTTAGTGGTGGGCCTATAAAATTAGGGTGCCACTAGATCTCCTTGAAGTGATGGGTTTGTGTCGGACACTTACATGTGAAGCATTGGTTGACTTGTCATGGCTATCAAAATAGTTTTGGGCCACGAGGCATAGGAGTTGGCGTGGCATGAGATGTCCCCAACAACAAGAGTCATATGGAGATACGATTAGGAAGAGTTGCTTACCGAGTGATCTTGTCTTCTAGCGGTGATGCAAAAGCTGACTAGTTGACATGTTGATCTTGGATCTTGAATCACTAAGTATTCAACCAATGGATGTAGATTTTTGTGGGAGTAATGATCCTATTAAAATGTTTAATATGAGTTACTCTTCATGAATACATGTCTTAGTGTTTTGCATATTTCTGTTGTAGATAAATGGCACCACCTGCTCAAGTTACCCCTTTTGCGTTGAAATCAATCCTTGAAAAAGATAAATTGAATGGAACAAACTTTACAACCTGGTATAGAAACCTGAGAATTGTTCTTAGGCATGAGAAAAAGGAACAAGTTCTAGAGAATCCGCTTCCAATGGAACCTGCCGATAATGCTAATGCCACAACCGGAAATGCCTGCCAGAAACTCGTTGATGAATCAAATGAGATCAGCTATCTCATGCTGGCTTCTATGGAGCCCTGTCGGCGTTCTGGGAACGGGGGTCCCCAGACTTGCCTACCTGCGGCCTGCGGCGTGGCTCAAGTGGGGGCCCAATGCAGCCCAGCTTCATCAGCTCAAGCTCAAGGCCCTTGCGAGGGGCCAAGCCTCGCGTGGCGGACAACAGGGAGCTTCCTCAGGAGCAGCCTCCTCAGGCGGGCTCGCGAGGAGGCGGAGAGATCAAGGCAGGGCACCTCCCGAGGGGCCCGTGACGCAAGCCATGACGATCGGAGGCCGTGCGGGTGCCAAAGTGGCGCCCGGCCTGCCAAGAAGGTCCTTGTTTCCCTTTCGGTGCTAAGGGGGCAAGCACAGGCCAAGGCATCGGGCAAAGGTTACTGTTTCGGTGCAACAAGACCAAGACCAGCAGAACGACAGGATGGAGGTCATCGTGGAGCCCAGGGCGGCGTCACCGTCAGAGCCTTTGGCAGCCGAAGAGCAACTTCAGTCAGGATAAGTGTACCAGATGTTCCCCTTCAAAATAGCCAATTGTTGGCGCCCTTCCCACTAATAATTTGGGGAGAGGCCCAGGGCCTCGCTCTATAAATAGGACTAGCCACCACAAGGTAGAGAGATCTAGGGAGATCGACGAGAGAGAGAGAGAGAGAGAGAGAGAGAGAGAAGCGACTGAACTCACCCAAGCAGTTCATCGCACCAGCGCAATAACAGCCCCTCGCGAGGCTGTTCTCCCTTTGTACTGTTCATCATCAGCCCCTGAGGCAATCCACCAGACCACACGCCGGAGTAGGGTATTACACCACAATGGTGGCCTGAACCAGTATAAATCTTGCGTCCTCTGTGTGTTCACCTTTCCTGCCTAGATCTTAGCGAGACTTCGAGACGTGACCATGGCTGACGCTCGCCGAGCTCGCGCCGAGCGTCGGGCTGCTCTCGCCACCCGCGTCGCCCAGACGGCGCCCGTCGGCCAAACGCCCCGTCGTTCCCCGTCGCTTTGCTAACGCCGCCACCGGCTGGCGGCGAACGAGCAGCGAGCCTCATCCTGCATCGCCGGTGTGGCGCGATGGCCGCACCGCCACCCCTGCCGCCGACTCGGCCGGTTCGTGCGTCCCACGCCTGTCAAGGCTTCACGGACGCCAAGACGCCAAGGCCTGCTTCCCGGGCGCTGCGGAGCTCCTCGTGACTACCACCCTTGCCGACGACCTTTCTACGAGGACCTGGCTCGCCCAAGATCACCGAGCCTGGCCCGCAGGGGCTCTCCCATGCTGTCCCTCTCTGCCTCGCCCTCCATCCTGCCTTGAGGCGAGGAGCAGGAGGTGCCTCCACCACCTCCACCCCAAGAAGGCGCCTTGGCTCCCGGTAGCAGTCCCGGCGAGACCACGCCGCGTCCGCGCCTGCTGACAATAAAGGAGCTGCCAAGAGATCCCTCGCCCCCAAGAAGGTGCTCGAGTGCTCCCAGCACGGGTGAGCTATGACCGCATCCCTGCGCCGCCACGTTAGGACCCCGCGCTGCTCCAGACGGCGGCGCGCGGGAATCTCCGGTGGCCACTACAGGTTGTCGCGCCTTCACCTCCGAGCTGCGTAGTGTCGCATGGCCCGGCAAGTTCAAGCTAGACCTGCCTCCGCGCTACGACATCACTGCAGACCCCGCGGAGTTCCTCCAGCTCTACGAGTTGGGCATCAAGGCCGCCAACAGAGACGATAAGGTCATGGCGAATTGGTTTCCCATGGCGCTCAAGGATGGTGCTCGCACCTGGCTCCTGAACCTGGCTCCAGGCATGATGTCCTCCTGGGAGGAGATGCGCACCCGCTTCATCGCCAACTTCCAAGGCACTCGCGACCGGCCCCCGGCCATGAGTGACCTGCGCCGCATCAAGCAACAGCCGGGAGAGACCTGCTGAAGTACATCGGCGCTTCAACAACGCCCGCCTCAAGATCCCTGTGGTGATCGAGGAGGCCATCGTCTCAGCCTTCTCCGATGGCGTGCGCGACATCAAGATGAAAGAGGAGCTAGCGATCCATGAAGACCTGTGCACATCGCCGAGCTGTTCAACCTTTGGCTACCAAGTGCGCCAGGGCCGAGGAAGGGCGCCTCTCCCTCCTCGAGCTCCCAGCTGCCGGCCCAGAAGAGAAGAAGCCCAAGGTCAAGGACGTGAAGCGCAAGGGGGCTGCTGTGCTCGCAGCGGAGCCGGACACCAAGCGAGGCAGGGATCGGCGTGAGTCATCTAAAGGCAGCCGGTACTGCGTGTACTACGACCTCCACACCCACAACACCAATGAATGTTAGGAGCTCAGGGCCGTGCGTGATGGGCGTATCGGCCGACGCCCCGACCGTAGCGACCGGGGCTATGGCCGAGGAGGAGGAAGAGGTGGAGGACGATGGGAAGACCGAGGCCCTCGCCAAGGGTGGCGTGACCGGCCTCGCGAGGACCGCTGGCAGGACCAGCCTCGCGGGGATGTTGGAGGGATCAGCCTCGCGAGGACCGCCCTCAAGGCAATGCAGGCCTCCCTCCTCTGCCACCTCTGCCAAGGAGGAAAGAAGACCATCACCAGGACGAGGGGGCTGAGGGCTTCCAGGAGCCGCGCGCAATCGCTTGCATCCTGGGTGGTGCTCAGGCCCCAGCCTCTCAGCGCATCTTCAAGCAGTTTGCTCGCGAGGTGAATGCAGTCCTCCCCAGGCTTGAGGCCACGCGCCCTCTTAGGTGGTCTGCATGCGCTATCACGTTCAGCTCAGCGGATCAGCAGCTCAAGTGTGCGGCAACGGCGGGGTCCTCCCGATGCTTTGTTCCCCGATCATCAAGAATGTGCAAGTCACGGGACCCTCATCGGCCAGCGGAGCTGGGCTCAACATCCTGTCTGTCGAAACGTTCAACAATCTCCAAGTGCCATACGATCAGCTTCAGCCAACCAAGCCTTTTTCAGGAGTCACTGATGGTTCCACTGTTCCAATAGGGCAAGTTCGTCTTCCCGTCACTTTTGGGCAGCGCAACAATTACCGCACCGGGCTCATTGACTTCGACGTCGCCCACATTCGCCTGCCGTACAATGCCATCCTCGGGTATCCAGCCTTAGCCAAGTTCATGGCAGTGACTCACCATGGTTACAATGTCCTCAAGATGCCAGGAAGCGGTGGAATCATCACAGTGCCTTGCGAGGAGAGGGATGCAGTGTGCTCTCTTGAGCGTGCCTTCCAGGCCACGGCAATCGAAGACCCAGATCACAGAGGCGGGAGGCTCCACGGCGGTCCCTAAAAAGAAGAAGGCTTCACCAGCCCAAGCGCCGCGAGGCAAAGGCGCCTCCGAGGTGCTGCGTCAGAGGCGCGCCCGTACAAAGCGCCACCCTCTGCCGCATAGGAAGGCGCGCCTGACGCCCTCCTCGGGCAGGGCTCGGGGGCTCTCTCCTGGAGGGCCACCGACCTCGCCAAGGTCACGAGGGAGGCGCTCGGGCACCACTTGGAGGCGTGCTTCAAGGCACGTTTCCCTCAGGAAGGTATAAGGCAGGGAAGGCAAAACCACCAGGAGTTCATCGCAAGGAACATTCAAGAGCTACAAGAGTCAAGAGTCATGCGTGGCAGTCGCCGCCTACCCGCCGCAGCCCCACATCCCGGCGAGGATGGTGGGCTGCGCGTCTGCATCGACGTACCAGGGCTCAACTGAGCCGCGTCTTAGGAGCGCCTCTAGCCTTCACGAGTGGGGCGTTGTGAGGGCCCACCTCACAACTACGTTCGCATGCCCTTCGGCCTGCCGAACGCGGCTGTCGCTCACCAGCGCCTGGTGAGGAGCATCATGGAAGCTCAGGTGGCCAGGCACCGCGCGTTCCTAGAGGAGATGGACATGGACCTCGAGGAGCCGCCCAGACCCTCAGAGCCTCCCGAGGCTCTGGGCTCCGAAGGCTCATGAGGAGCGGCTTCTTCACCACACATCATTAGCTACTCCGACACTCGCTCTGCAATGGTATCAGGTGACATCTTTTTAAGCTTTATCTTCAGCTGGGAGCGCCCGCAGGGCCGCATCATTCCCAGGCCGCGTGGGTCCGTCCCTGCTGCATGTAACCGTTTTGCTTATGTTCTTTACTTATCTTGTTGGGGGCGCCCCTCGGGCTGCATTATCCCCAAGCTGCTCAGGCCAGACCCAGTGGCGTGTGCTTTCTCTGGACCTATCTAGATGGATTTGCTCCTCCGCGCTTAACCTGATTCATGTAATTACTGCCTACTACTTGCCGCGGACCTCTCCGCCCTAATGCAAAGCGCTTGCACGTTAAAAGGGGGGCACCTGAGCATCGCGACTCATGGGCTCTTACTGGCTCTCCAGCCCTCACCCCCAGCCTTGACCAGCGGCATTGTGACTGTCATACCAGTAATGGCCGAGCCCGCTCGAGGGCCGGGACCTGAGGACGTAGAGCATTTGCATTCTAACCACCCTGCAGGAACACACCATTGATAAAGGCCAAGAGCCAGGCGCAACCGCCTCGAGGTAGGGCCTCGTGAGTCCTGCGCTGGCTCACGGGTGCCCAGATACACCTCTCCTAGAAAGGCTCGGAGCCTGTGAAGAAGGCCAACGCCTGTGAAGCTCATTTCCCCGAGAAAGGCCCGGAGCCTGTGAAGAAGGCCAACGCCTGTGAAGCTCATTTCCCCGAGAAAGGCCCGGAGCCTGTGAAGAAGGCCAATGCCTGTGAAGCTCATTTCCCCGAGAAAGGCCCGGAGCCTGTGAAGAAGGCCAACGCCTGTGAAGCTCATTTCTCGAGAAAGGCCCGGAGCCTGTGAAGAAGGCAAACGCCCGTGAAGCTCATTTCCCCGAGAAAGGCCCGGAGCCTGTGAAGAAGTCCAATGCCTGTGAAGCTCGCCGCCCGTGACACTCTCACGTAATAATGAGTTGGGGCTGTACACGCCCCGGAGTCTCTGGAGAGCCGCCCTCGGGCCTCGGGGCTCCCGCCCACGCCAAGTGGCAGCACTTAGCTCCGCGCTGGTGAGAAGACGTCGAAGACTAGATTAGGTGCCGGACGCGGCTTTTTAATTTGCTTTCTGCAGTTGGCTTGTTCGTTCCTATTTGAAGTTTTATCGAAGTTGTTGCCGTCCTTAGCTTGTGACTCTTTTCTTTTTCGCTCACTTGCCTCGTTTTCTCTCGCGCGAGTCTCGCGAGGGAGCAACGCGGGCACCCTCGCGAGTGTTTTCTACCCCTATCGTTTGAAGCTTTCCTATCCAGGTCCACTACGGGAGCACCCCTCCCAGTCCGTGCCCCACAGGCATTGCGACGCGAACACAGGACCTGGGTCGGTCGCCTCCACAACTGAGACCGGAAGCTACCCCTCCTGACTAATCCTTGCAGGACATGCACTACAAGAAATATGTCAACTAGTGACCTTCTATCAGTGATCCTGGAAGAATTGGTCATAGATCTATGACCATTTCAGAACAATTGGTCAAAAGCTGTTCGGGGGGCTCCAAACCCTAAACCATTGCGACCATTTTGGTCAGAAAGGTCGTAATTTCCTTACACGAAATGGTCACAAAGCAAACAAAGGTTAGTCCGCTGCCTTATTTCTAGTTGTTAACGACCAATATAGATGGTCATAGCCTTGTAGATAGTGGTGGGTTGTGATGACTAGGCGCCATCTCATCAGTTTTGCCTATGTGTCATGTCCATGTGGCAGTTTTTGCCCTAGGTTGTGAAGCAACCTATATTTCTGTTATTCCAAAATTCCCAAAAAATTCTCATAAATGTTTTGGATCATATCTTCATCAAATATGTCAAAACATTCCTTGCCTAGTTCAAAATAATTCGAAAATATTCATTTTCCTATTCTGCTCAGAAAGGGGACTTTGTGAAGGAAGTACCACTTTGGCATGTCCAAATGGTATCCATTTTCTACACTGCTTTCCTATGCCCAAATAACTATCCTCCACCAAATGCCAGCTCAATCCATTCATTATTTTGAGCCCAGCTTCAACATTCGTGATTTATGTCCAAAGGTGGTACTTTGTAAAGCAAGTACCACCTAGGATCCTCCTTTTGAGGTGAAAATTTGTGAAAACGGTCTTCTTAGTAACTGATCATCCTGAGCCAAAACTCACGCCCATTAGCCATGTGCATTTCCCGTACCGCAAACCAAACACTTGGCTGCTTATTCATGTTTGAGCATCGATCGGTCTCCTCGTGAGAATCTTATGTTGTGATTTTCTTCCTAGCACCTACCTGGGGAGTTCCCAACCCACTAGACATGCCTAGGCTGCCCAGAACACATGGCAACGCCACGGTCACGCGGTGACCACGCGGCGGGCATGCGAGCTTACGCGCTCTAGTGTTGGGGCCCTCGGCCACCGTCCAAACCTCGATGTCTCGCCATCAAACCATGTATTTCTGATTAAATAGATACTTATGTAACTAGAAATGATTTTTGGAAAAAATAAAGAGCAAACTACGAGGCAAATTGCAGCTCAAATTTGACCCGCTTCTAAATTTAATCTAAGGTAATTTGTCTTTTTCACTAGAGGTGGATCAAAACTTTTGACACCCAACCATTTTGTCAATTGTGCATTAAATATGGCCTAGTATTTTATAAAATTGATTAGGTCCAATTTTGCAACAAATATATTATAGGTCCTTCACAAAAAAAACTCATTTCGGGCACTCGGAAAATGGAAAATGAATTTTCCGTGCAAAGAAAATGAAATCTCCCTTAGGCAACATTGTTTGGAATTCCAATATGCACCCTTGTGCACAATATGAGATCATTTGAACAAACTATGCCATGAATGTGGCCATAAGATTGATCGTTTGGCTTGAAAGCCATGAATCTTCACACTTGATAGCTCATTTCTGAGAACACTTTTATAAAATAATTACCGTATTACAAGTTTATTATTTTTTCCTGGAAACTTGGTCACATATAATGACACAATGCGAAGGTTTTCCAATTTTTTGATTTTTTTGAATTTTTTATGCCCGTTTCAAAATGCGGTCAAAACGTAAGGGCTTGACCGCTCCTATCTAGTGGTTGAATCTTGGAATTTTTTTGGTGTTTCTCTGATTAAATAGATACTTATGTACCTAGAAATGATTTTTGGAAAAAATAAAGAGCAAACTACGAGGCAGCTGCAGTTCAAATTTGACCCGCTTCCAGCTGAATCGACGGGAATTTATCTTTTTCACCATAGGTGGATCAAAACTTTTGACACCCAACCATTTTGTAAATTGTGAATTAAATATGGCTAGTATTTTATAAAATTGATTAGGTCCAATTTTGCAACAAATATATTATAGGTCCTTCACAAAAAAAACTCATTTCGGGCACTCGAAAAATGGAAAATGAATTTTCCGTGCAAAGAAAATGAAAACTCCCTTAGGCAACATAGTTTGGAATTCCAATATGCACCCTTGTGCATAATATGAGATCATTTGAACAAACTATGCCATGAATGTGGCCATAAGATTGATCATTTGACTTGAAAGCCATGAATCTTCACACTTGATAGCTCATTTCTGAGAACACTTTTTTGAAATAATTACCCTATTACAAGTTTATTATTTTTCTTGGAAACTTGGTCACATATAATGACACAATGCGAAGGTTTTCCAATTTTTTGATTTTTTTTGAATTTTTTATGCCCGTTTCAAAATGCGGTCAAAAAGGCGGGCTTGACCGTTCCTAGCTAGTGGTTGAATCTTGGAAATTTTTGATGTTTCTCTGATTAAATAGATACTTATGTACCTAGAAATGATTTTAGAAAAATAAATAGCAAACTATGAGGCAGCTGCAGTTCAAATTTGACCCGCTTCTAGCTGAATCGGCGGGAATTTGTCTTTTTCACCAGAGGTGGATCAAAACCTTTTACACCCAACCATTTGGTCAATTGTGCATTAAATATGGCCTAGTATTTTAGAAAAATGATTTGGTCCAATTTTTCAACAAATATATGGTAGGTCCTTCACAAAAAACCCTCATTTGGGGCATTCTAAAATGGAAAATGAATTTTTACGTGCAAAGAAAATGAAAACTTCCTTAGGCAACATTGTTTGTAATTCCAAGATGCACCCTTGTGCACAATATGAGATCATTTGAACAAACTATGCCATGAATATGGCCATAAGATTGATCATTTGGCTTGAAAGCCATGAATCTTCACGCATGATAGCTCATTTCGAGAACACTTTTTAAAATAATTTCCGTATTACAAGTTTATTATTTTTCCTGGAAACTTGGTCACATATAATGACGCAATGCCAAGGTTTTCCAATTTTTGATTTTTTTGAATTTTTATGCCCGTTTCAAAATGCGGTCAAAACGGCGGGCTTGACCGTTCCTAGCTAGTGGTTGAATCTTGGAAATTTTTTGATGTTTCTCTGACTAAATAGATACTTATGTACCTAGAAATGATTTTTGGAAAAAATAAAGAGCAAACTACGAGGCAGCTGCAGTTCAAATTTGACCCGCTTCCAACCGAATTCCATGGGAATTTGTCTTTTTCACCAGAGGTGGATCAAAACTTTTAACACCCAACCATTTGGTCAATTGTGCATTAAATATGGCCTAGTATTTTAGAAAAGTGATTTGGTCCAATTTTTCAACAAATATATGGTAGGTTCTTCACAAAAAAACCTCATTTGGGGCACTCGAAAAATGGAAAATGAATTTTTTGTGCAAAGAAAATAAAAACTTCCTTAGGCAACATTGTTTTGCATTCCAAGATGCACCCTTGTGCACAATATGAGATCATTTGAACAAACTATGCCATGAATGTGGCCATAAGATTGATCATTTGGCTTGAAAGCCATGAATCTTCATGCATGATAGCTCATTTCTGAGAACACTTTTTTAAAATAATTTCCGTATTACAAGTTTATTATTTTTGCTGGTAACTTGGCCACATATAATGACACAATGCGAAGGTTTTCCAATTTTTTGATTTTTTTGAATTTTTATGCCCGTTTCAAAATGCGGTCAAAACGGCGGGAATGACCGTTCCTATCTAGTGGTTGAATCTTGGAAAACTTTTTGTGTTTCTATGATTAAAGAGATACTTATGTACCTATAAATGATTTGTGGAAAAAATAAAGTGCAAACTATGAGGCAACTACAAGTCAAATTTGACCCGCTTCCAGCTGAATCAGCGGAGATTTGTCTTTTTCACTAGAGGTGGATCAAAACTTTTTACACCCAACCATTTGGTCAATTGTGCATTAAATATGTCATAGTATTTTAGAAAATTGATTTGGTAAAATTTTGAAACAAATATTTGGTAGGTCCTTCACAAAAAAACTCATTTTGGACATTCAAAAAATTGAAAATGAATTTTACGTGCAAAGAAATAAAACCCCCATCCCAATATACACACATGTGCACAATATTGGTTCATTTTCACAAAATATGGTCCAATTTTCCATCAAAGATTTTATATGCTCTTAGAAAAACCATTTTTACACTCAGGAAATAGATTTAATTCTCATTGGTGGAAAGATGTGTGCCACGGATCGATGACATGGCACACATCCATCCATCCATCCATCTATCAACATCCATCCATCCATCCATCCCACACCACGGTGCCCCCTCCCTCCTCCCATCACCCCAAACCCTAACTCACTCCCGTCGATCCCCCATTCAGATCGCGCCGCCGCCTCGCAGGCACGTCCTTCCTTCCTTCCGCCACCGCCTCCCAGGCACCTCCTCCCGTCGGCCGCCCATGCACCTCCTCCCTTCCGCCTCCCAGGAACTTCCTTCCTTCCACTGGCCCCTATCGACCACGGCCCGCGTCAGTCTCGCCGGAGAGAGAGGAGATGCCAGCCAAAGAACCACGGCGTCATGGCTGGCTTGTTTCGCCGGCTGCCAAGGCGTGCTTCGGCGCGCCGGGCGCTTGTCGAGCTGGCCGGATGCCGGGCGCTGGCCTCGCATAGGGTTTGCGGTGGCTGCGCTACACGTCGGCCGCGGGTCTCCCGCTACCAGGAAGGCGGCATCACCGATTCGAGTCGATCCTCAAGGTATCCCTTCCCTTCCCCTTCTCTCTTCGATTCGATCCGATCTGGCAGCCGTGGATGAACACTGATTTGGGCTTTGCTGCTCTGCTCATAGGTGACCAAGAGGTCCTGCCGAGCTCAAGCTCATCCACGACGACCCACCACGGCAGGTAGAATCTCCCTCCTCCTCTCATCTTCCTCTGAGATATTATCACCGTCGTTGTATCACCGATGTCGCTACTTGTTAGCTAGCGCTATGCTTTTTTTAATGTGAGAAGTAAGCCAGTCATTTGCCACCTAGTTCTAGGCCAGTTTTTGTGCTTAAACTATGCCTCCAGAATTTGTTATTTCTTTGGCGTAGATCAGGCTGCTGTTAACCTGTCATTTGTTTTCTTCAATGTACTTTGATTTCGTGCTTAGATCCACTCACATGTATGCGTGCAGGTCTATTATAATAATGTTTCTAGGTGTCACAAAAATCAGTAAATTCGTGCATCAGATAATGCGCCGAATCGCCTTCTTTCTTCACAGAATGTCAGAGAAAGGCTCCTTTCAGGTTCATGTTATTCTGACAGCACCAGGCATCAAGGTGCAGGGTCAACAACCAAGGTAGAGATAAACAAACTCTTGGATTGAAAATATGAAAGATTTGATCCTATTGAGCATTATTCTGAAGATAGTTCATGCATATTTTCACAAAACTCTATTCCCCTAACAGAAACCTCTTCTTTTTCTGCATAAGAGGAGATGCTGGATCCCTTTGCACTGGTTAAAGATGAAGTGTCCGAAATCTCAGACAGACTGCGTTCAACGGTGGTAGCTGAGGTGCATGCTCTAAATCGCACCCCTATCCTGAATTACACCGTATGCTATGCGCTTTTGTGGCTTTGTTAACCTTTGTATCTCCAACATGGATCATGATCAGAGGGTACCGAATCGACATCAAGAATGGATACTTCTTGAGCCGAGTGAAGGGGAAAAGAACAAAGCTGGATACTCCTACTTGATATGCCGGTCCATCTCATTACTTTGCTGATGCGTCCAGGATACCGGTGTGGTACCCGGTGAAGCTGCCCCACGGTGGCTCCGGCAAGACTCTCGAGGTTGTCGTCATGCTGTTCGGGACCCCCGGTGAGAGCCTCTCTCCATGTCTTGCTGCATTTGTTATGCACCATGTATACTACTATTCTTGCTGCATGGTCATGCTATTTTTGGTTTTATTTTGGTCATCTTGTAGACTACTGCATTAGTTGGTTATTGGGGAACAAATTTCATGAGTAATTTGAGGTCTTAATTTCTTCGAGTGCTAATCTTATCCTGCTTGGAAAATGGACCTTATGTTAGGTTTTATTGTTAGGACTTGGGACTTGTCTGAAACTTGTTGTAGTCTTGTAGAAAAGTAAAAGTAACCGAACTCTGAATTTTGGGTGCCAATGCGATTATCAGTCTGTGTACAAATTGTAAAATATGGTCTTGAACTCTGAAATCTGAACCTAGTAGAAACTACTGCTTCCACATTTCTTTTCTCGATCCAGATAATTCAGTTCGTCCATTTCATAACATTTTGCTGCTAGTAGAAATTATGGAGCCTAAAATGCCATGCCAACTTCAGTCATCTCATTTCATCTTCGCAAAGAATATAATAATTAAGTTTCTAACCAACGAACAAAATTCAGGATGTATCCTACAATAGACAGTGCATAAATGCCTTCATGATGCTGTCATTATACTGTTATTACTTGAACACATTTTCTGTGTTAAGATCATTGCTCAAGTCGCTAAGCAAACCCTTGAGCACATTTTCTGTGTCCATGTTGTGTTCACTTCTGTTGTATTGATGGTGATCAAGCGCTTCAAACCGCAGGGATGGCGAGGATAAAAATCTTTGGGGTGATAATATCGAAGGCATCCTCATATCGCCAAAGAGCATGCCATACAAGTATCTTCGTGTTTGGCAACCGAGGTCGACCGCCTCCTTCAGGTAGCAGACGCTCCTCCACGCCAAGGTGCTCCCCTTCTCTGTTCCATTTGGCCTAATGTAGTTTTCTCACGCACGTGCACGACAGCACTGGACTTGTTCCTCTGTTCATGAAGTTGGTGTTGTTCTGTTCGTGCAGGGGCTGTTCGAGACGCAATCCACGTGCAACAACTCTGATGTGCCGAGTTGTTCGATGTGCGCAACGTCGATGAAGTGTTAGGCTAGGTTGAAGAAGATGGCGAGTAAGGGGGAGCCTGTTGAGTACCGGTGCCTGGTCTGCACCACCGATGGCAAGAGGAACATCTCCACCTTGGTATTATTCACTTTCTCTCTGCTGCTGGTTCGGCATTATGTCTGCTGGATGTGTTTTGCCTTGATTCTGTGCCTGATGGTAATCAGGTTGCCGTTATTTAGCCCCCTTGTGTGCTATGATTGTGAATTATAGATCAGACATTTGCATATTTCCTTCGTGTATCTGCTGTATGAACTGAAACAACTCCAGTTTGCACACATGCTAAATAGAATTTTTGTTGGTTGTTACTTCCAATTGAGGACTGTTTGTTGGTGTTGAGAAATCGATAGGTAGGTCGTTAAAATATAATGGAAGAACTTATATTGATAGAAATCAGCTTTAGAGATGGTAACATGGTGCTGCACTCTCAGGATCATCTTATGACACACAATCAATTTTTTGGTGTGCTCAAATTTTTAATTTTAGTGATAAGGAAAGATCTCACCTAGTTTTCTTAGTCTGCTTAGTCTGCTTAGTGCATCATTAAGATTATAAGCATCATTTTCACTGAATCCTGGTTACATATTTGTGTGTACTCAAGTTGAAAATGGGACTTGGAATAATATGCAAGTTTCATCTTTTCTATTGCAGCGAGTGGGTCGGTTGTGCAATCGGCAGCATCCTTGCTACTAGCGGTGGTATGCGATGGTCCGGGCCAAGCAGAGAAAGATAGGTGAGATATGCTCAGAGCTGATCATCGACAAGTTCTCCGGACAAGATGACGATGGAAAGTATAGTGGAGGCACATCACATCATGAAGAAGGTGCACGAAGTATCGCCAAGACGCATTTAACGCCGTGATCCTCAAGCTATGGTCCATTGTTCTAGCTCGTTCACCAAAGGTATATATCATTGCACACTAGTCTTGATCATTGAACATCCTTTGTGTAATGTTGGGGTACCGTCTGTCACATATGGTTCTGGACTATCCTGTTTTGTGTACTATTCATTGTCTTGATCATTGTTTCAGTTAAATTCAGTCCAAATTCAGTCCAGGAGTACTCCAAATTTAGTCCAAACACAGTCCAGATATTGTTTTGGTTTCCTTGTACTCCAAATTCGTTCCAAACACAGTCCAGGAGTATAAACAAGTTTACAGATTCAGTCCAATTTTACTTGTGCAGGAAATTCACCTGTGCGGCGACGTATGAGGAAGGAGGCAAGACCGGGCGCCCCGACAGAGGAAGCCATGTTGCCGTTTTGTTTGTTCCTAGCCTTGACTATGGTTGTCCGAGTGAGTCCGCATGTCGTCATTTTCTTGTAAAGCAGTATTGTATCACACTTGTAGAGCTCGTTACACATGTAGATCTTGTAAAGTACTGTATTACACATGGTCATATGTATTGGCAACGTGATCTGGTTGCTCTTATTTGAAGTATCATGTGTGCTTTTGTCTGCCAAGTTAAATACTAGTTGAAATATGAAGAATATGAGCCTGATAGATGGGACTCACTTACTGCATCTAAACCTCGACAACCGGGACCCATCTCGACCGTGGACCCATTTAATAAAAAAAGTAAATTAAAATTATTTAGATGAAAAGGCCAAGGCCCAATAATAAAAAAGGCTGCAATGTTGGGCCAGGCCCATGAAGTCGACCAAAAAATGACAGAAAAAAATATATAAAGGCTGAATTAATGGGCTAGACCCATGTAGAAAACTGAATTGGACCAGGCTGAATCTTGTGCCACATCAGCTTGCCACGCTGGATGCCTACGTGGCCTGGGGAGGTTGCTAGTGACCAAAACGCCACAGTGGACATATTTTGGTCATAAACGTCTTCAACCTTTCCAGAAGAAAGGTCGCTATAGTCAGTTTACGACCGCCAGCTTTTGACCTTATGTTTTTGGTCACAAAAAGGTCGCAAATGAAAAACCATGACCTTTCAGTGACCAATAGTGGTGGTCACAAGTTGACATATTTCTTGTAGTGATGAAGCGCGCGGCGAGGCCTCGGCCTCGGGAAGCAAATACCGCGACAAGTCCCCCCGAGCTAAGTAATTCCTACACGCGGGCATGCGGCACCAAAGCACAGCACAGAAATAGCGGAAACAACATGATAATTAATAGTAACAGTTCAGCACGCCCCCCACGGGGCCCTACACTAGTTTCTCTTTGCGCAGGGAAGGGAGAAAAACAAAATAGGCACAACTTGCTCGGCACCAACTCGCGACGAAGACTCGTACTGCCTCCGGAGCTCAGTCAGACTCCTCCTCGCACTTCACCGAGGCACGACGGCGAGCTGACTCGCTACCTCCCTCCAGGCGGGCGCGATGGCACGGAGGTCGGTCGCGCCACCACTGGAGGAGTTGTCATTCAAGGAGAGCCGCCAAGCTCGACGAGCCTCGAGCGCCACGACCACGCTACCGCTGTCATCTTCATCCCGACCATCGCCAGGCCGGGTACACGATCATGTCATCGCCTTTTCGGGCAAGACTAAGACGGCGACCGTCTTCTCCGAACACCCTCACGTAGAGGGTGGCGTCAGCCGTCGAACTTGAAGTGCAGTGGTGCACCGCCGGCTCGAGCCACGCTGCTGGCAACGCGTTTACCGGCCATGTTCAGGCCGCATTCGGCGATGGAGACCTCGGTGAGCCCAAGAAACCTCTGCAACAACCGTCCGCGTGAAGCGAGGCCGCCCGGGCGCCGGGAAGTTCACCTACAAAGAAGCGGGGAAGCTGGAGTTGTGTCTGGTCGGCTCCACCGACCACACGACGAACTCCGGCAGCACCTCCGCCGAGAGGAAGCGCGGCCTAGGGGGCCGCGCAGTCACGACGCACCCCCCGTTGACAACCTGGTGCCCATCGCCGCGCAGGGGATCGCCTCCACGACTGCGGGAAGCCGCTACGGGAGCCACATGATGCTTGCGAGGACGGCCTCGGCCGCTTGGTCGGGGAGAGTCAGGCCCAACCTGGCGGGCCTTCCCCTTCTCCGCGGCAGAGAACCTCTTGACGGAGCCATGGAAAAAAAGGAGTAGCAAGAGGGGATGGACTGGAAGGGCTTGCGCCATTCCGTACTTATAGCCGGAGGAGGCCAACCGTCGGCCTCCACGATCACAGGTAATCATGACCCATTTCTGCGTGCAAGGACATGTCGAGTCACGCGGTTGCCGAGGGATCATGGGGAAGCGGAGGCGCCCAAGTCCAATCAATCGCCACGCGGCGCCTGAGGCCACATGCTGTTGGGGCCCGTGGCGCTTCGCACTTGCCCCTTCGCTTCTCTGCTAAGCCAAGTCCGGGCGCGCCTTGGGCCCGGGGGCTACATATATAAACTGCCTGTGAAAGTTTATCCCTTTTATGCACCCTTCTTTTGCATGGTAGATGTTTTAAGTAGGGTGATCCCTCAAAGAATGTCAAGTATAAATGCCTCCCCAATTGCTGCACCTTCACATGTCAAGTATATTTAGTGGTGGGCCTATAAAATTAGGGTTCCACTAGATCTCCTTGAAGTGATGGGTTTGTGTCGGACACTTACATGTGAAGCATTGGTTGACTTGTCATGCCTATCAAAATAGTTTTGGGCCACGAGGCATAGGAGTTGGCGTGGCATGAGATGTCCCCAACAACAAGAGTCATATGGAGATACGATTAGGAAGAGTTGCTTACCGAGTGATCTTGTCTTCTAGCGATGATGCAAAAGCTGACTAGTTGACATGTTGATCTTGGATCTTGAGTCACTAAGTATTCAACCGAGGGATGTAGATTTTTGTGGGAGTAATGATCCTATTAAAATGTTTAATATGAGTTACTCTTCATGAATACATGTCTTAGTGTTTTGCATATTTCTGTTGTAGATAAATGGCACCACCTGCTCAAGTTACCCCTTTTGCGTTGAAATCAATCCTGGAAAAAGATAAATTGAATGGAACAAACTTTACAACCTGGTATAGAAACCTGAGAATTGTTCTTAGGCATGAGAAAAAGGAACTAGTTCTAGAGAATCCGCTTCCAAAGGAACCTGCCGATAATGCTAATGCCACAACCAGAAATGCCTGCCAGAAACTCGTTGATGAATCAAACGAGATCAGCTATCTCATGCTGGCTTCTATGGAGCCCTGTCGGCGTTTTGGGAAGGGGGGTCCCCAGACTTGCCTACCTGCGGCCTGCGGCGTGGCTCAAGTGGGGCCCCAATGCAGCCCAGCTTCATCAGCTCAAGCTGAAGACCCTCTGAGGGGCCAAGCCTCGCGGGGCGGACAACAGGGAGCTTCCTCAGGAGCAGCCTCCTCAGGCGGGCTCGCGAGGAGGCGGAGAGATCAAGGCAGGGCACCTCCCGAGGGGCCCGTGACGCAAGCCATGACGATCGGAGGCCAGGCGGGTGCCAGGCGGGCGCCGGCCTGCGCAGTGTCCTTGTTTCCCTTTTGGTGCTAAGGGGGCAAGCACAGGCCAAGGCAACGGGCAAAGGTTACCGTTTCGGTGCAAAAAGACCAAGACCAGCAGAACGGCAGGATGGAGGTCATCGTCGAGCCAGTGGCGGCCACCGCTGTGAGCCTTTGGCAGCCAAGACCAACTTTAGTCAGATAAGTGTACCAGACGTTCCCCTTCAAAATGGCAAATTGTTGGCGCCCTTCCCGCTCATAATTTGGGAGAGGCCTGTGGCCTCGCTCTATAAATAGGACTAGCCACCACAAGGTAGAGAGATCTAGGGAGATCGACGAGAGAGAGAGAGAGAAGCGACTGAACTCACCCAAGCAGTTCATCGCACCAGCTCAAGAACAGTCCCTCGCGAGGCTGTTCTCCCTTTGTACTATTCATCATCAGCCCCTGAGGCAATCCACCACACCACACCGGAGTAGGGTATTACACCACAATGGTGGCACGAACTAGTATAAATCTCAAGGCCCTCTGTGTGTTCATCTTTCTTGCCTAGATCTTTGCGAGACTTTGAGACGTGAGCTGGTAGGGGAGAGATCTTTGTGCGCACCCCAGTGTTCGAACCTCAAGGGTCTGCCGGAACCCAAAATCCGACAAGCCCGATCTGCAGCAGTAGTTCAAAAATATTGAGGCTTTCGATATGATCGAGAACCTCAAGAGCATGTTTCAAATGCAGGCTAGGACCGAAAGGTTGAACGTCCGGCGATCCTTGATGGATTGTAAGCTGAAAGAGGGTGATCCACTAAGCCCACATGTGATCAAGATGATCGGGTACATGCAAGCTCTGGATCGGTTGGGCTTCCCACTTGGGGACGAGTTGTCCACACATACAATTCTGGGCTCTCTTCCGGATAGCTATGGGCCATTCATCTCGAACTACCATATGCATGGGATGGAAAAAAAGCTCACTGAATTGCATGGGATGCTCAAGGTGGCAGAGCAGGATATCAAGAAAGGTGCGCATCGTCAAGTGTTGATGGTGCAGAACTCGGCTAAGTTCAAGAAGAGCTGGTCCAAGAAAAAGGCTAAGGCAAAGGGCAAAGAGAAGGAGGCAACTCCAACTGCCGCCGTTGCGCCTAAGTCAGGGATGACCTCGGGGAGTATTTGCTTTCATTGCAAGGAACCCGGACATTGGAAAAGGAACTGCAGCAAGTGGCTTGCAGAGAAGGGCAATAAGACTGGAAGTATGACTTCTTCTTCGGGTACACTTGTTGTATATGTTATAGACATTTATCTTGCTGATGTTTCTAGTACCTCTTGGGTATATGATACCAGATCGGTTGTTCACATATGCAACTCGATGCAGGGGATAAGCAGAACTAGGAATGTCACAAGAGGAGAAGTTGACATACGCGTCGGAAATAAAGCAAGAGTTGCTGCATTGACCGTCAGCACTATGCAACTTAATTTACCATCATGATTTGTAATGGAACTTGATAACTGTTATTATGTTCCTGCTTTGAGTCGAAACATTATTTCTGCCTCATGTTTGATGAGACAAGGTTATGAATTCAGTATTAAGGACAATGGATGTTCTATTTACTTGAATAATATGTTTCATGGCTTTACACCGTTGCTAGAATGGGTTATTTATCCTAGATCTTGAAGGTGAATCGGTCTATAACATAAATGTCAAGAGGCATAAGCCTAATAAGATAAATCCGACTTATATCTGGCATTGTCGACTAGGACACATTAGTCAAAAGCGCATGTAGAAGCTCCATGATGATGGAATTCTAACTTCGTTTGAGTTCGAATCATTCGAGGCATGCGAGTCTTGCCTACTCGGTAAGATGACTAAAACTCCTTTTGCAAAGAGTTGCGAGAGGGCGTTCGAGCTGTTGGAACTTATACATAGTGATGTATGTGGACCAATGAGCACAACAGCCAGAGGTGGTTTCCAATACTTCATGACTTTTACCGACGACTTGAGTAGATATGGATATGTCTACTTGATGAGGCACAAGTTAGAAACTTTTGAAAAGTTCAACGAGTTTCAGAACAAAGTGGAAAATCAACTTGGCAAGAAAATCAAACTTCTACGATCTGATCATGGCGGTGAGTATATGAGCCAGGAGTTTGATGATCATCTGAAGAGTCGTGGAATAGTTCCACAACTGAATCCCTCGGGTACGCCGCAGAGAAATGGCGTGTCAGAACGGAGGAATCAGACTCTGTTGGACATGGTCCGATCAATGATGAGTCAATCGGATTTACCCTTGTAATTTTGGGGATACGCTCTAGAAACTGTAGCTTTCACACTAAACAGGGTACCATCTAAGTCCGTAGATAAGACACCATATGAGATATGCACTGCGTAGAGTCACGGTTTGTCTTTTCTGAAAGTTTGGGGATGTGAAGCATACGTCAAGCGACTCCAGCCGGACAAGCTCACACCCAAATCAGACAAGTGCATATTTGTGGGATATCCAAGGGAAACCTTGGGATATTACTTCTACAAACGTGAAGAGGGCAAAGTGTTTGTCGCTCGACATGGAGTTTTCCTTGAGAAAAAGTTTCTCAATCGGGAGGCTAGTGGGAGGACGGTCCGACTCGAAGAAATTCGAGAACCACATGGGGACGTTCCGGTAGGTGATTCTATCACAACGGAATCAGTCAGGGAACCCGTGGTGGAGTCGGCGCCAGGTCCACGGAGGTCGGAAAGGTTACGCAATTTGGATGACTGCAATGTGTTTTTCTTGGAGAATAACGAGCCGACTATGTATGTAGAAGCAATGGAGAGCCCTGATTCCGAGTTATGGCTTGAGGCCATGAAATGCAAATTAAAGTCCATGGATGACAATCAAGTTTGTAACTTGGTTGATCTGCCAGATGGCGTTCGAGCCATTGAGTGCAAGTGGATTTTTAATAAGAAAACTGATATGGACGGAAATGTCACAGTCCATAAGGCTCGACTTGTTGCTAAAGGTTATCGACATGTTCAAGGAGTTGACTACAATGAGACTTACTCACCAGTAGCGATGCCTAAATCAATTCGGATCATTCTTGCTATAGCAGCATATTTCGACTATGAGATATGGCAGATGGATGTCAAAACGGCTTTCCTAATGGAAATTTAACCGAGGATGTGTATATGACACAACCCAAGGGTTTTGTCGATCCAAAGAAGTCTAGCATGGTATGCAAGCTTTAGAGATCCATTTATGGATTAAGGCAAGCATCTCGGAATTGGAACATTCGTTATAATGAAGCGGTCAAAGAGTTTGGCTTCATCAAGAACGACTGTGATCATTGTGTATTCAAGAAGTTTAGTGGGAGCTCAGTTGCATTTCTGATCTTATATGTGGATGACATATTATTGATTGGAAATGATGTTAAAATGCTTGAATCTGTCAAGGACTCATTGGAAAATAGTTTTTCGATGAAGGACTTGGGAGAAGCAGCTTATATTATGGGAATCAAGATCTATAGAGATAGATCGAGAAGGCTTATTGGATTAAGCCAGAGTGCGTATATTGACAAGGTGTTGAAGCGGTTCAACATGCAAGATGCCAACAAGGGTTTCTTGCCCATGTCACATGGTATTAGTCTTAGCACGACTCAGAGTCCTTCGACTCCTGATGAGTGAAGACGCATGGATGGGATTCCATATGCTTCAGCTATTGGGTCCATCATGTATGCTATGGTATGTACTCATCCCGATGTTAGCTTTGCTCTCAGTGTGGTGGGCAGATACCAGGCTGATCCAGGTGAGAGTCACTGGACAACAGTTAAGAATATCCTTAAGTACTTGAGAAGGACTAAGGATATGTTCCTGGTTTATGGAGGTGAGGATGAGCTCGTTGTAAAAAGTTACACTAATGCTAGTTTCCAAACTGATAGGGATGATAGTCGATCACAATCTGGGTTTGTGTTCATTCTGAACGGAGGAGCAGTGAGCTGGAGGAGCTCCAAGGAAGATACGGTAGTTGATTCTACAATAGAGGCCGAGTACATTGCGGCTTCTGAAGCTGCAAAAGAAGGTGTTTGCGTGACGAATTTCATTTTTGATCTTGGTGTGGTTGAGGGCGCGTCTAATCCATTGGACCTCTATTGTGATAATAGTGGTGCCATTGTGCAAGTCAAGGAACCACAGAACCATCATAAAACCCAACACATACTCAAGCGTTTTAACCTTATTCACGACATTGTCGAAAGAGGTGATGTAAACATATGCAAGTTACACACGGATGCAAATGTTGTTGATCCATTGACGAAGCCTCTCCCACGGCCGAAGCATGAGGCGCACATGAGCTTCATGGGCATACGATGCCTAAATGATTGACTCTAGTGCAAGTGGGAGACTGATGGAGATATGCCCTAGAGGCAATCATGTGATGATGATATTTCCCTATGTATTCACGAGTCCTTTGTATTGTCCTTGAACATCATCAATGATATGTATCAATAAGTATGTGACTTGTTTATGGAACTATGTGTTGTATGATGATTTTTCTAATGGTCCCTAGTTGATGAGGTTATGCAGACACATATCCTTGACTGGTATACGATTCGGTTGAAGACTATGTTTCACAAGTCATGTGCATGGAGATGCTAAACTGATAGTATGGACTTGGGGATGGAGATCACCGAGTCGGACAGACCCACTTTGAGACGCACCGAGATATAGTCATCTATTAGTCTCAAGTACAATGTATATGCCATGTCCTAGACCTGAGGTCCTCGCATGTTCTCGGGATGAGGATCGACTCACTTAGGGTCTATCAAACGCTACTCCATAACTGGGTAGTTATAAAGGTAGCTTTCAGGTGAGTCGTGAGACATGCAGCGAGACATGCTTGACCAAGATGGGATTTGCCCCTCCCATTTGGAGAGATATTCTCTGGGCCCTCTCGAGTGATCAGATTCGGAAAGCATGGCCATGCGACTTGGTGAAAGCACAAGTGCTCCTTGGGTGATTTTGGTAATTAATGTCAACATATCTCTTCTTGGACTTGTTGGGGATATAACTATTGAGTATAAACCGCCCAGAAGGGGTCGGGTTATGCTCATGATGATCTACCGGTATTGAAGCCCATGAAGGCATAGAAGATGGCGACTCGCGAAGGAGACTTAGTAAGAAGGCCCAAAGCCCAAAGGCGGGTTAGGGCCCATAGATATAAACCGCCATAGGTGTATAACTTGTATTGTAAGATAGAAAAGAGTAGACACCGAGCCGGACACGCTTATCAGCCGGCCGGGATCCTGTGAACAATCGAGCATCAACCTGTGTATATAAAGGGACGACCCGACGGCGGCTTAGGGACAGAAAACAACAACTCAAGAGCCAGGCAAAGTGTATGCGCTCCCTGGTCATCGAAATCCTAGCAATACCACCTCAACTGGATTAGGCCTTTACCTTCACCGCAAGGGGCCGAACCAGCATAAACTCCTTGTGCCCTTTGTCCTGCTTTAACCCATTTAAGCTAACCTCGTTGCAATGGCTCCATGACTAAGTCCTCACAGTAGGACATCTGCCGTGACAAAACTACGACAGTTGGGGCCCACCGTGGGGCCAGCGCACGGTGGTTTCGAGTTCTTAAAGGGCAACTTCGAAGGGATCAATGGATACGCCGTGGGCCGGATGACCAAGAGTCGTCGCGGCAAGCTCTACATCGACGACGCAGGCTAGGGCCCCGAGGCCGGCTCAATTGAGTACGGGTACCGAGTCCCCTTTGGTGGAATTCACGTCTTCATAGGCAAGGTCGGCGAACCGGGCCCTGAGCCAAACATCTGCACCGACATCGTCGAGACGGCTCAGCGTGCGAGACCCACCCGAGTTCAGCCAGCCATGAAGCGTGCCTTCATGGGAGTCATCCATGGAGCGGAATCTGAGGATAGATCGGTATCTGGTGGGGAGACAATCTTCTATTCCGATGGCGAGTCATCCACTGGGGAAACAGAGTCGTTATACCAATTGCAGGACGGCCGGCTTGGGGGCTATTCCGATGGTGACAGTATTCCGGATCCTTACGAGCCACCAAACCGGGTTGCAATCTTCATGGCCGGTACACAGCCAGTGCAGAATTCCTCGACTGCAGCAACGTTAATTTCCGGGTCAGCAGCGGCGATGGCGGCCGGGGCAGGAGGCCCTGTGCTCCCGCCGGCTCAAGTCTTGTCCGGTTTACTTGACGCTTTAGCAACACTGATGACAGCGGAGGTTATCCCGACAAACTGAGATTAGCACAATGCGGAAGTCGCAAAGTTGAGAGATCAGATAGCTCAAGCCAAGGAAGACCTGGCAGTCGAGGACGTAAGGATGGCCACGGTGCGAGCCGAGTTGGATGCTCAGGCGCAGCGGATTCAGTCAGAGTCTTACCGGCTCATGTTAGATCAGAATGCTTGCAACGAAGTCATGAGGCGGAGGCATCAGACTCGCCTACCGCCGGTTTACGAGGCGAGGAATCTTTTTAACACGCCTGGAGCAGGGCCCAGTAACCCGCCAACAGGAAACCGGGTTGAAGCACCTAGGACAGGAATGCCGGTTCAGCCACACCTAATGGACCCGCCTCGTCAGAACAATATCCCACCACAGCAGATGCCAACACCGTCGGGTCATTATTCTAACCCTTTGGATAACATGATCGCTGCGGCATCACGGCTAGCGGCTCTCCCAGTGGAAGTCGAGTCTCCGACGGCGGTTGAGACGCGGAGGGCTAGAGAGCTCCTTCAGACAGCATTGGTTCAGCGGCAGGCTTATTCTTACATTCCTGAAAGGATTCATTCCACCCCTCGCCCAAGCCGGAGTTACAGCAGACATATTGATGAGCCGGTCATGTCAAGCGAAAGGGCAACCGTAACCCGCCTCGAGGACATAACCCGGCGGGTGGTGGTGCTGATGCTCAGAACATGGTGGGTCAAGGTAGAGTGCGTCGAGAGGCCAAGTCGGGCGCGTATCTGTGACCCGTCCCGGCCTTCTCCGGTTCGTCCGACAACCTCGGTGGAGACAGGTGTGACTTTTAGGACTTTGGGTGTGCCGTGTTTGGTTCCAGCTCTACGTAACGTACGTTTTCCCAAGGATTCAAGGGTCCCCGTAAGGTGCCCAATTACACTGCCGACTTACCCCCTGAAACATGGATTGAGAGCTATGAGATGGCGATGGAAATGCTGGATGTCGACGACGCGGCGTGTGCTAAGTACTTCACCATGATGTTGGAAGGAACAACTCGTACTTGGTTGAAAAGTTTACTAGCTAACTCCATTGGGTCATGGGCCGAGTTAAAAGCCCGGTTTATCAAGAATTTTAAAGACACGTGCAAGAAGCCCATGTCAATTGTGGATTTAGCCGCCTGTGTCCACGAAGAAGGTGAATCGACAACCCATTGGGTGCGTCGGGTCTCGACAATCCTGCACTCGTCGGATCGCATCAACGCCGATTCATCAGTCTTAAGTTGGAAAGCAATTGCCGGTTCACGCCTCTGCAGCAGAAGTTAGGGTGGCTCAAGCGTCACTGCAATGACATGGGGACACTCATGGCAGCTTTGGTGAAGTACGCTGACTCTGATGGTACCAAGGACCCTGAGTCTGATGATGAAAAGCCGGGAAAGGGAAAGAAGAGTAGCAGCACCAGAGGGCGGCTGCATAACCCGGCGAATCAGGGAGGCAATGGTGAGCGCAAGGCTGATAATAGTTTGGACTTCGTGGCTAATACTAATGCATAGAATAATGGCCAGCGTCGTAAGGTTAAACCACCCCCACGAACCGGCGGATCAGGCATCAATCTGGAGCAGCTGCTAAATTAGCCCTGCCCAAGACATGGGACGCGAGAAAGGCCGTCTGGTCACCTCTGGAAGAACTGTTTCATTATGAAGGAGTTCAATAATTCCAATTTTTTTCAAGACAGTCATGGGCCGGGCGGTGGCTCAGGATCCGGCTCTCATGGGCCGGGTTACTACGGTGGCGGCTCCAACTCGATTCGAGGACATCAAAGGCGATCCACGGCAATCGTGGTGGTTACAATCAGCAGAGTAATCAGGAGTCAACAGCAACAACGATGCAGTTATCGAGCAACCCGACGCAGCTTGAATAGTGGACAGTATCATGTCTTCACCACTAGCTTATGTAAGCACGCGATCGTAAGCTTCATAAGAGGGCGATCAATCTTTGTTGAACCGGTGGTTCCACATTCGTTACTATTTGGTCTGAGTAGCCCATTGTGTGGAGTCGGGAAGATCACCCGCCCCGGGTTGATAATCCGGGTGACCTAGCGTTGGTGGTCGCACCTTAGGTTGGAGGGTATAAATTCACCAAGGTACTCATGGACGGAGGGAGCAGCACCAATATCCTTTATTATGAAACTTTCCGTCGCATGGGGTTGACAGATAAAAATCTTAAACCGTCGAAACCTTTGCTTTCCATGGCGTGGTGCACAGTAAATCGGCATACCCAGTTGGTAAGATAGCTCTGGAAGTTGCTTTTGGAGATGATCATGACTCCAGGTCGGAGACATTGACATTTGAAGTGGTGAAAATTAAGAGCCCTTATCATGCTCTGTTTGGACGACCGGCTTATGCTAAGTTCATGGCGAGGCCTTGTTATGTTTATCTGCAGCTCAAGATGCCGGGTTACAAGGGGACCATCACAGTGCATGGGAGCCGGAAGATAACTTTGGAGTGTGAAGAAGGTGATCCAGCTTATGCTGAGTCAATTTGTGCAATGGAGGAGTTAAATTTTTACAAGGACAATGTTGATCCGGCGGATATGACTTCTTTGAAAAAGCCAACTACAGAGCATGATCCGCTTTAAAGTTTATATCGGCAGATGACACCAAGATGGTTGATTTCATTCCCGGCGATTCATCCAAGCAGTTCATCGTCAGTGCTAATCTGGATCTGAAATAGGAAAGCGCGCTCATCGAGTTCGTCCGTGAGAACCGGGACATCTTTGCATGGAAACCTTCTGACATGCCAGGTGTACCGAGGGAACTTGCTGAGCACACTCTTAATATTGATCCGAAGTTTAAACCGGTCAAGCAGTTTCTTCGTCGGTTCAATGAAGAGAGGCGTAAGGCCATTGGTGAAGAGGTCGCCCGGCTCTTGGTGGCTGGGTTTATTGTTGAAGTTTTTCATCCTGAGTGGTTGGCTAACCCGGTGCTGGTACTTAAGAAGAACGGCACTTGGCGTATGTGTGTGGATTACACGGATTTAAACAAGGCTTGTCCGGCTCATCCTTTTGCTCTCCCTCGTATTGATCAGATTATTGATGCTACGGCGGGTTGTGAGCGTTTGAGTTTTTTGGATGCTTATTATTCTGGTTATCATCAGATCAAAATGGTAGTTAAGGACCAGGAGAAGACAAATTTCATAACTCCCTTTGGAGCCTTTTGCTATGTGTCTATGCCTTTTGGGCACAAGAGTGCCCAGGCGACTTATCAGCGATGTGTGCAGAATTGTCTTCATAATCAGATTGGGCGCAATGTTCATGCTTATGTGGACGATCTTGTGGTGAAATCCAGAAAGAAGGAAACGTTGATAGACGATTTGAAGGAAACCTTTGATAATCTCCGGGTTTATAAGATGATGCTTAACCCCGCCAAGTGTGTTTTTGGTGTGTCGGCAGGCAAGCTTTTGGGTTTTCTGGTGTCTAACAGGGGCATTGAAGCTAATCCAGAGAAGATCGAAGCCATTACTTCTCTGGCTAAACCGGCGTGTGTCAATGACGTTCAGCGTCTGGCGGGTCATATTGCGGCGCTAAGCCGATTTATAAGCCGGTTAGGAGAGAAGGCCATCCCTCTGTATCAGATGATGAAAAAGATAGATAATTTTGTTTGGAGTGATGCTGCTAATGCAGCATTTGAGGACTTGAAGAAACAGTTGCCTGAGCCGCCCGTTCTTACTGCTCCTATTGGTAAAGAGCCGTTGTTGTTATATGTGGCTGCTAATGCTCGGGCTGTCAGTGTAGCCATTGTGGTGGAACAGAAGGAAGCAGGCAAAGAGTACCTGGTTCAGAGGCCGGTTTACTACATCAGTGAGGTGCTTATTGAGTCCAAGCAGAGATATCCGCACTAGCAGAAACTTGTATATGGGGTTTTCATGGCAAGCCGGAAGCTTAAGCAATATTTTCAGGGTCATCCCATCACTATGGTTAGCTCTGCTCCTTTGGGAGATATCATCCAAAACAAGGAAGCAACTGGCCGAGTTGCTAAGTGGGCTATTGAGCTTGGACCCCACGGTTTAAAGTATGTGCCTCGTACGGCTGTCAAGTCCCAAGCGCTTGTGGATTTCATCAATGACTGGACAAAGTTGCAGGCACCTGAGGAAAAGCCAGATAACACGTATTGGACTATTCACTTTGATGGGTCCAGGCAATTGGAGGGCTCGGGGGCTGGAGTTGTGCTTGCTTCCCCTCAAGGTGATAAATTCTGTTATGTTCTGTGTTTGATGTTCCCTTGCACTAACAATGCAGCAGAATATGAGGCCTTGCTCCACGGTCTTCGGATGGCTAAGGAGATGAACTTAAGCTGGGTAAGGTGTTTTGGTGACTCAGATCTAGTGGCTCAACAAGTCTCTGGTACTTGGGATTCTAAGGATCCCCTCATGGCGGCTTATCGACAAGAGGTGGATGTCATTGCTGGTCATTTCAAGGGTTATCAAGTTGAGCATGTTGATCGGAGGAAAAATGAAGCGGCTGATGCCTTAAGCCAGTTGGGTTCTCAACATAAACAGGTGCCGCCTAATGTTTTTCTTGACGTTTTGTATAACCAGTCAGTCAAGTTACCTATAGAGGAGGATTTGGCTATTCCTGACCCGGAAGCTCGGCTGGTGGCGGCTATTCATGCTATTCCTGATTGGACAGACCCTTATTTGGCTTATATGACCGGGGGCGAGTTACCTGAGGATGAAACCTTGGCTAGGCAGATAACCTGGCGGTGTAAGTCAATGACAATTGTCAATGGAGAGCTGCATCACTGCAGTGTTACAGGGGCTTTTCAACGTTGTGTTTCTCCAGAAGAGGGCCCTGAGATCCTGCGTGAGATTCATGAAGGAGACTGTGGTCATCATGCCGGTTCAAAGTCTCTCATGGCCAAGGCTTTTCGTCATGGATTTTATTGGCTGACGGCACATGCTGATGCTGAGGATCTGGTCAGTAAGTGTAACGGATGTCAGAAATTTTGACGACGAGCCCATGTGCCGGCTCAAGAATTGAGGATGATTCCAATTACTTGGCCGTTTGCAGTTTGGGGGCTTGATATGGTTGGACCTTTTAAGAGGTCCAAAGATAAGAAGACCCACCTTTTGGTGGCGGTTGATAAGTTCACTAAGTGGATAGAGGCGAGCCGGTCGATAAGTGTGATGCAAAGAACGGGCGGTTCAATTCATGAAGAAGGTGACCTTCCGCTTTGGCTTTCCACATGATTATAATGCATAATGGCACTAATCTCTCCAAGGGTGCTATGAAAGAGTTCTGTCAACGTGAGCATATCTGGCTTGATGTATCATCAGTGGCTCACCCGCAATCTAATGGTCAAGCTGAGAGAGCCAATCAAGAGATCTTGAGAGGCATCAAGCCCCGGCTTATGGTTCCCTTACAGAGGACACCGTGTTGTTGGGTGGAGGAGTTACCTTCTGTGTTATGGAGCATTAATACCACCCCCAACAGGTCTACGGGTTACACGCCTTTCTTCATGGTTTACGGAGCAGAGGCGGTTCTCCCTAGTGACATCCGTCATGACTCGTCCCGCGTGGTGGCTTATGTTGAAGCTGATAATGAAAAAGCACGTCAGGAGGCACTAGACCTGTTAGATGAGGAGCGTGACATCGCGGCGGCTCGTTCGGCGATTTACCAACAAGATCTGCGCCATTACCACAGCTGCCGGGTTAAAACTAGAACTTTCCAAGAAGGCGATCTGGTGCTCCGGCTTATCCAGGATCAGACTGATATGCACAAGTTATCCCCACCTTGGGAAGGACCCTTTGTGGTCAGCAAGAATCTGAACAATGGGTCATACTATCTTATCGACGTTCGAGAGCACAAAGACTCACGTAAGTCGGAGGAGGAGACCCACCGGCCGTGGAATATTGCTCATCTTTGGCCCTACTATACTTGAGCTACTGGCTCTTCTGATGTACATGTTTTTAACAATGTATATATTCTGATCAATATAATAAACCGGCATCCCTGCTAAAGCAGGGCCTCTGTCGTTTTTTCTTAACGAGTCTTTGGTTACATGGGGGCTTCCGGCTTATGGGCAAAGTTATGATTACCCTTTGAACCGGCTTACAAGCCAATTGAAAAAAATCTTGGGGGCTTGCTACCCAGGTTAAATGGACCAAAGAGAGTCTGTTGCAAAAGCACAACTCAAACATAGGTGCCCATTGAGCATAGCTCAGAAATATTGCTTGGGGGCTCTTTTGTTCTAAAGAAGAAGAGTTGCTATAACTGTTGTGATAGGCTTAAAAGCCAAGCTTGGAAGCCAGGTGTATTCACCTAAAACCCCGAGTTATCCTGCCTTTTTAAGTAAGCCACTCCACCCAGGTATTCCTGGAATGACCCGCCGAACATTTGACAAGTCAATCTTATGCAGACCCTGAACTTGTCAAAGTTAAAATGATGATTGGTTATGTGAGGTCCATCTTATAAGGTTTGTAAAACGGTTTAACTCAGTGGCATGTGCAGCCCGTGAAAGCACTCGATTTTCGGCCTGACAGCCCATGAAAAGCCTCGTTTCTGTGTATTTTTATTCGACAGATCTTTTTGAGGTTTATTTGATGAGGCTTATAATGCTTTCTGATTATAATTCACCGGTGTTTATTGACCCGGCTTGGCTTTCGACTATAAGTCGTCACTACATGATAAGTTAATCACCGATGTTTATTGACCCGGCCTGGCCTTTGACTATAAGTCGCCAGTATGAGATAAAATAATATCCGGTGTTTATTAACCCGGCCTGGCTTTATTCATAAGCCGGTAATATATGATAATTACCAGTGCTCAAGTTTTGGGTTATCACCCTTATTCTACTGGTTTGGGAAACCACCAGTGTGATCAAATATCACATGTATGGTGTATTTTCAGTTATGTATGGTTATAATTAAAACCAGCCTTGGTTATCAACTATTTTAATTTCCCATGGTTTTATATTGGGCGTTATGACCCATCCAGCGGTAAACCGCCAGGACACTTTTAATCTGTTGTATGCAGGAACAGATTCAACATTGTTAAACATCATAAGCATACCTGGCATATCTTAACATGGAGATTCATCAGTGTCATGCAAAGCAAAGTATGCGCGATGGCATAGCAAATCAAGAATTTGAACTAGCCTATTACAAGGCGTTTGGTGCCCAAAGAATAATTGTTTTCAACAAAGATTTGTAGAAACCAGATGCTAAACCGGCCCCCGGTTTATGAATCTTGGCCTGGCTGACTTGAAGGTTGCGGATCATCCAACGCCGGTTCATCTTCCTCTTCGCATGCAGGGTATGGAAGTCAATGGTTGTCCAATCGATCCCAGTTAAGGCTTTGAATACAGCTTCGTCACCTATAAGTGTGGAGGGGTCAACATCAGAGGCATAGGTATGCTTACGGATTGGAGGAATAAGACTTGGGGCATCATAAGTTGGCGCGTTAACTTTCTTGTTGTTGGCATCATAAATCAACTGATAATGTGAAAGATCGGTCTCTTCAGCCAATTTGCTAACCCATGGGCACATTTCCCTCGTCAAGGCTCTGAGGTCATCATTATCAAAGTCCGACCCATCCTCCTTTATTCTCGGGTAGCCGTGTCCCACATCGGCCGGATCAAGATCAGATATCCATGCTTTGGCCCGAGTTAGTGCAGTAAGAGCAGCCGCCCTGGCAGCTGATTTCTTTAGTTCTTCAAACCGGGCAGGCATCATTGCCAGCCTTTCCAACGTCTCCTTGATCAAGGTTGGGGGCGGTTTGTTATGGGAAGTTGCGCAGATAACCCGTTGTACGCCGGTATATAACTGCTCTATAAGTGTATAGGCGGCTTTCAGTTTCTGACGCATATCCGAGCCAAGATGAGCAACGCGAGGTCCTGCATCATCAAAAACGTCTATAAATCGGCAGTTTATTAGATAATACATATTTACAGCTTATGAAGAAGCTATTTACTAAAAATGGCAACTGTCATGACATTTATTTGCTGTTTCAAGCCAGTCAGCTCCTCAGCTACCGGGTTAACGGCCGATTTAGCATCCTCAGCCCTCTTCAGCAGAGTTGACTTTTCTGTATCCCAACCCGCCCGCTCGTTTTTGAAGCTTTCCTTCAGTTTTTCCATTGCTGCTAAGGCACTGGTCAGTTCAACCTTGGCCTTGGAAGTCTCTGCTTGTTGCGATTTAATATTTCCTTGAAGGTCGTGATTTGGGATTCCTTCGTAGGTAGCTCAAATTTTGCAAGAGAGACAAGCACTTGATGAGATGACAGTGCATATTCAAGTCCCAAGCACATAACAAGTAATATACTTGGCACTTGGGGGCTAATGTCTATTGCTTCACACCAAGTAATTTTTTTTACAAGTCCCAAGCACAATACAAGTATTATTCTTGGCACTTGGGGGCTAATGCACATTTGATCAAAGATTAAGCTATGGATTTTTCTTCTACTATCAGCTCGGTGGTCAGCCGGTTTACAAAGGTCCTAAAACAAGAATTTTGAGCCTTACGGTATAATTAGTCCCAACTTAACATATTTGTTAAGTCGGCCCTTGGGGGCCACACAAGCAAACTTGAAGATCTGTTATTCTAAAGTCCCGGTTCATCTTGACAGTATAAACCGGCACTTGGGGGCTACACAGGCAAAGTTGAAGAGTTATTATTCTATAAGTCCCGGATCATATTGACAATATAAACCGACCCTTGGGGGCTACTGGAGTTGATCTATATGGTTCTTGGATGTTTACAGAACATTGTATTCTTTTATGTCCAATAAGCTTGGCGGCTAAGGGAAGAATATTTATGCAGAGTTAACAGCATTTACCTCATATCGCTCCTTCATCATATTCAGTAAACCGGCTTCATAGTCACGGCTTGAGTACAAACGGTTTAAAATCCCAGAATGAATATCTTGGGTGCTGAGGTGGGTGTAGCTTTCCAAGTCTGCTTTCCACTTGCCTTTGTCAACAGCAGAAAATTCTTCTTTGGCGCTATGTTTTGACAAAGCAGTCACTACAAAAAAATACACTTCCGTGATGATACGTGTTTGTCACAGTAGGTCGCGTTTTTTGTCATGCATGCACATCCATGACGATTTTATGACGTAATCAAGATAGTCATACCGTGTCTTTGTCGTAGAAGTGTTCCATGACATTACCAAAATTATCATCACGGAAGTGTCCACTTCCATGACGATAAATCGCGTCACGTAAGTGCTTTCGTCAAGGGTGACCGACCGTGGCATCCACCGTAACGGAACGCCGTTAAGCTATCGGGTCGGGTTTTGGATCCGATAACCCATTAACAAATTCTCGACCAATGGAATTTTCCACGTGTAAAATCATCATTGGCTGGAGGAAACACGTGTCGGCTCATCGTTGGGACAGATGTCATCCACTCATTGGACGGAAGGCGCCTATGATACGTCGACATGTGGCACGGCCCAACAGAGGCCCATTCCTGTGAAAAGGCCGGCCCAGTAAAAATTAGCAGGCCAGCCCATATAAGGCCTACTTGTGTCAGGTCCATTTAAGCCCACGGCCCATACGAGATGTGTCAATTGATTCGTCGGCTAACTACCAAGCAAAGATTTGACACCATTGCATCCCATCGTCAATTCGAGCCCGTTAACGACCCGCCATATATTTGGGCTCAATATCGCCTATGAGATTTCGGTCATAACGGCCCATTTAATGGATGGGCCAATTTTCGGGATGTACATCTTTCGGCCTTTTAGCGACCCATTCAAATGTTGGGCCACTGCCCTCGGTGTGTCTTTCACCGTTGAAGGGCATAAATTTGATGGGCCATTTGTTGTCGGACCTGAGTTTGACCTTTTAGCGGCCCATTTAAGTGTTGGGCCAATTTATGGCCGGTGTCACTTTCACTGTTATTGGACGGCCCATAAATCGCTTGGGCCATTTGTAGTCGGACCTTAGTTTTGGCCTTTAGCGACCCATTTAAGTGTTGGGCCAATTTCCGGCCATGTGTGCCTTTCGGCCTGTTAATGGACCATAAATGAGTTGGGCCATTTGTAGTCGGACCTTAGTTTTGGCCTTTTAACGGCCCATGCCCTTCATGGTCCAATACCAGCCCTGCTTTCTCTTCTACCGCTAAAGGCCCACAACATGATTGGGCCATTTACAATACGACCTGACTTTTCAAATTCTCTTAGCGGCCCATGGTCTTCATGGTCCAAGTACAAGCCCGTTGTCTCTTTCGGCTGCTAAAGGCCTACAAAGATAGTTGGGCCATATGTAGCCCAAACTTAGTAACGGCCTACCGTTAACGGACCGTGAAATAAATTGGGGCCACCTGTTGCCTGCTTCGATGTCGGCCTGTTAATGACCCAGGAGGTAAGAGGGCCGACCATTAACTTTCGGCCTAGTAACGGCCCATTAAATTAATGGCCCCACTAAAGTTCGTACATGTCTTTAGGCCAAATTAGATATTTTGAGCCCATTACGACGAGCAATTATGCACAGGACCAAAACCGATCAAGCAAAGGTACGACATGCAGGGAATAACGTTGCACATCCAGCATATATTACAGGAAATTACATCCACTGGGCAATCAAAGATTGATGCCAGTGCAAATAAATGAGAAGAACCTAACAGTCTACAACGTCAATCTGCAACCTCAAAGATGTATGACGCCCATAAGCATGTGGGCAAGTTCTTTTACGCTTTGCTACACTTGTCTCTGAAAACATTGATCGCTTGTTGTGTTGCACGACTCTGCACCTCTGATTCATCCACCATTTCCATCATTGCTTCACCATTAATTGGTTCACAAACATACATTTATTCCATTGCATTCGAGATAAGAGGATACCGAACAGATTCAGATGGCGATTTTGGCAGTTTGTATTATTGATAGTGGAGAGTGTCTCACCAACGCATCATAACATAAATTAGGACGGGAACCAAACAGATTAATCATGAGTTATTGCCATATTACACTGCGTAGATTTCTTGGAAAGAAACAATGGGGTTGCCTTCTTGCTGTTTTCAGAGTTTGTCTTCGTATCTTCTGCAGCCTGCACAAAATTAACACACTAGCATTGCTATCATTGGCCAAGTCAGATAATAGGAAAGCAACATTGACACAACGAACATTTGGGCAACTACCCTTCACCAAATAAACACAATATGGCACAGCTATTATCAGCCAGGTAAGGTTGTACGAAAGCAACATTGACACAATGAATGAGCGGGCAACCAGAGAAGCACTACAATTCAAGAATGTGCGTGATATGAGATAAGTACATTCATGCAGCTCAAGATGCAAAACTACCAGCAGTTTTCCTTACAAAAATCAACATTAAGCGCCTTTTAACATTTTGCTACAACTAATTTTAGATCAGATAAAGGTTAGATTCATGCCGATTAACAAAATACATGTTGATGTGAAAATATAGTGATATACAATGTGTACTTACATTAGCATTGGAGCACAGAGAATTTCGTAAGATATTTTCCTCGAATCCGATCCCAATGGAGGAAGTCTTCTATCGTTTAACCTTATTTTCTAAAAGAGAGATGGGTAAGAAACATGTAGAAAATATGATCAGAATGCTATAAAATTTCATGATGCGAGGATACACAGACGCTTCTTAGAATGGAGTTGACATTCTTTTGTTGGACTAGAACGGACTAGTTCTTTGGCCACTGGAATCTGCTTATTATCAATGGGAGTTAGTTTTCTCTGTGCTGGAGCAATATCTATGAAAAATGGAGTTGGTTTATTATCTCCTGGCGTTTGGATCTTTTGCAAAGACCTGGTTTGTAACCCTTCAGATTCTAACATAGCCGTCTTCCCTTTGCATGCCTTATATAGAAGAATGGTGATTCAGTTATAAAACATGCTACAGCAGAGATGGAATAGGTACTGAAGAATAGAAAGGCATGACATATTGACATGTATTCCCTCCATCCGTAAATAAATGGACGGGTCTAGGCGTATTTTAGTTCTAGATACATCCAGCTTTATCCATTTACGTGACATTTAATCCGGACGGAGGGAGTATGATGTAAGAGTTAGGGATCTGACGAGGACAACACAAGAAAAAAACACCGAAAAACCCAATCGCAGAACCAAAGTATTCAAACCCACCGATATGAGATAGTACACTCTCATGCATTTCGGGATGCAAAACTACCGAGCAGTTTTCCTTACAAGAATCAACATTGTGGCCTTTAATCATACATTTTGCTACAACTAAATTTAGATCGATAAAGGTTGGATTCACGCCGATTAACAAAATACATGCTGATGTAAAAATATAGTGATATACAACAGTACTTACATCTACATTGGAGCACAGAGAATTCCTGCAAGAATCTTTCCTCATAAACGATACCATTGCGAGAAATTCTTCTATCTCGTTAAGCTTATTTTCTAAAAGAGATGGGTAAGAAACATGTAGAAAATATGATCAGCATGCTATAAAATTTCATGATGCAAGGATACGCACACGCTTCTTAGAATTGAGTTGACATATTTTGCTGACCGGAGCGGACTAGTTCTTTGGCCACCGGAATCTGCTTATTAATGTGAGGAGTTGGGTTTGTCTGCTCGAGCAAAAGATTCTATAAAAAGCTGGAGTTGGTTTATTATCTCCAGCGTTTGGATCTTTTGCAAAAGGCCTTGTTTTTAACCCTTGATTCTAACATAGTCGCCTTTCCCTTGCATGCCTTGTATAGAAGAATGGTGCTTTAATTATAAAACATGCGATAAGAGAGAGATGGAATAGGTATCTTGAAGAATAGAAAGGCATGACATATTGACATGTATTCCTCCATCCGAAAAAAATGGATGGGTCTAGGCGTATTTCAGTTCTAGATACATCCTTTTTTATCCATTTCGCAACATGTAATCCGGACGGAGGGAGTATGGTGTAAGAGCTAGGGATACGACAGACAACACAAAGAAAAAAACACTAGTTGAATGTAAAACTATATGCTAGCGAAATACGTCAGAAATAACTAAGGCAACATACACGTGTATGATTGGGAAAAATAAGATGGCATTGCAACAGAGCACTAGAACAAAGCACTTCAATGTAAAAAACATGGTATGGCGAATGCATGAAGTACATACTGATGAATAACAATGCATAAGATATTCGTAGCATGATGTCCAAATTAAGCGAGATGGCATTGCGATAGAGTAGAATGACAAGATTTGAATTTGAAAACATGTTATCATGAATGGAATAGGTATCAAAAAACAGGAAGGCATGACATATTTACATGCATGATCAACATGCTAAGCACATGGCATTGCAACAGTGTAGATACACTCCAGGACATTATATGCATGTTGTACCCATATCACAGGCCAAGTTAGAGCAAGGACCTTCTGGGGTGAAGAGGATTCATCATCTTTCTCTGCATGTCTTCAAGAACTGCCTTTTACATGTTCCATCATATTGGGTATCATTGACATCAAGTTTATTGGCCTTTACATTGCTCCGTGAGGTTCTTGTGGATATATCAAGGTGTGCAATTATATCCGACATGCATGGAAGACAACTAGTAGTTAGATTTATGTAAATGAGTGCCTGTAGGAGAGACACATAAATAGTAGGACTGGGGTTAACTAGCGACAAATGTGTCTCATAAACTAAAGGAGAACACGTATGAAAGCTACGTAATATGTATCGTTTGTACTTGAGATTAACTAGATGGCACACAAAAGTATTAAAGAACAACATAGGTAATACTAAAAGTGGTATAATACTATAATCACCAGCCTGTGGGATAGCATTGGTCGATGGATGATAACTATGGAACATCGTTACCTAAAGAACAAGTATCTTAGCTGAACTATGGAACATCGTGAACTCCTGAACAAGACCCGTAAGAGATCAACATGAATATACAGTGAAATGTGATGATCTATTTTCTGTTCTTAGATGAATAACAAAGCTATAAATGTTGCACACAAGTAAGATGAGGGTACAACCTATCTGGTTGCCATCCATAGGAGTGAGCATCATGTGCTCACTTGTCGATGGCCCTGCAGTTGTTGTGGCTGTCCATGTCGGGACACGCCAGCATTCGATCACGAGGAACTGTTGAGTGGGGACCGAGCTCCTTCCGTGTATACTTCCCTTGTTGGAGCAGCTGCGGTGAGTCGAAGACGGTGTGTCAAGATGCAGATAACGATAATGTTAAGAATGACATATCTCTTTGATGTGAAGAAATACACTAAGAGATCAACAAAGAAGGTACGAGAGTGGTCACACGTCTGTTGGATCAAGACTAAATTGGGGTCACACGATTTTATTTTATTTTGGTATCGTCTGACCCACGCGGATGGCTTGATGGTCGTCTTGTGCCTCCCGTGCCGACACCGCTCGGAATCTTCCCGAAGAGCCCGGCGACCAATGGCAGAGCAGCCTGCCTCCGCCGTCAAGCCCCGGCCAAACCCGCCTCCGCCCCCATCACCGCCGTGGTTGTTGCCCCAGGACAATCCACAAAGACTCCCATCATCCAGATCCGCAGCGGCAAGACCTTCAACCCACGCAACTCTAAAAGATAGCCATCTAAGCGCTGCTTCCGCGCGGCGAACTTAAGACCCCTTGCGTTCGTTAGACACCAGCCAACCGGCAGCCTAGGAGCTCCGCCGCCTCGAGGGGTGCTGCTTCCCATTGGGAATCGATTGGCCCGTAATAAAATTCAGACAATCGACGCCTAAATAAAGTGATTTGAGATGAGGGTGCGACCTATCCGCGGCATGGTGAAGTAGGCAGGTCAAGCCGCCGAGTCGGTGAGGCCGGCGCGGTTCTTGCGGTGGCGACCGTGGCGAGGGAAAAACAATGTCGCTGACGATTAAGCGGCTACTGTGAAGCAGCGCCAGGACTCTGGACGGATCCGAAGTTGGAGCCGCTCCGGCGCCGTGAATAATGGCGGGGGTGAGTCGGCTCCGGTATGGTTCACGCGGCCGTCGTCGAGGCAGCACCAGCTACACGGAGTAAGAGGCACACAACCCAGTGCACGACGGCAATTGGACAGCGTCTTCTGCATTAGGGAGGAGGGCTGTGAAATTGGTGCGGTGGGGCGCCATGGAGGTGGGCTGAGGTTTCGACTCGGGAGACGTGAGCTTCCCGGGGAGAAGGTGATTTGGCGCCCATGAGGTATGAATGGGGGCGGGCGGGGGGGGGGGGAATTGGGAGGGGAGTGGAACCATGTCTTACGGACGCATTTGTCTGAAATGTGAGGGGGAGTTACAGTTCTACCCTTGCCTATAGGCTTCTCGGCTTGGGTCTGTGTACTGAGGGTCGGGGATAGTAGAGTAACTTTGCTTCTCCCCAAATAGTGGGCGGGAGCGATTTCGGGCGAGGAGGGCGTGTTTTGAACTATAGTGGGCGCGAGCGATTTCGGGCGAGGAGAGCGTGTTTTGAAATAGTGGGCGTGAGCTATTTCGGGCGAGGAGAGCGTGTTTTGCCGACCATGGTTTATGAATTATTTGGCACATGTCATTTCGGCCGAGGAGAAGGCGCGCTTGGATGAAGTTACGAACCTACCCTCGATGTACAACGGGCCAATTGATGCGTGTCCCACATAGGACGGTAATTTCGCGTCTCCCATTTATTTGCTCAGGCGAATTCCACCGAAAGCGTAAAGGATGTTTAACGGTTCTTTCAATTTTGGGAGAACGAGCATCCACATCTACCTTACAAAGTTGATTCGAATCAAATTTTGAAATATTAGCTTGCCACTTCTTTTTAGATGGAGAGATGATGCTCGGGAGTAATGTGTTTTTACATGCTCGTTGCTAGCGATTTACTATATGACAAATAGTTGACCCACTCAAAAACCCTAATCAAACCCAAAATGAAATATCTCGATTCAATGAACTAGCTTGTTCAGTAGGTCAAAATAGTGAACTAAATCCAAAATTGAACACCTGAATCGAGTAGCATGTTGTACAGTATTATAGTACTCCATGAACATGTTGAAAGTCAAATTAATGAACTTGTTTGATGTACGCATATATCCGTCCATGTGTGGATTGCAGACAACATGTTCTCCAACTTAAATATTTGAATGCAAGTTTATATCGAAACATGGTTTATATCAGTCTTTGATGCATAAAACGCGACCTCCCCCTCTCCCGGACTCCTGTTCTCTTTCTCTCTCTCTCTCTCTCTCACTCTCTCTCGCCGACAATCTTCAATTCTGTCGCACGCATCCGACACAAAAACCTTGTTGAAAATATACACTGCCAAACAATATTACAAATTCTATTTTCGGGAGGCCACCGCACATATTAGTTACAAATGGCTCTGGAAATCTTCGGCCACAATGAAAATCAAAGTCTTCAGTTGGCTTCTTCTCTCTGATCGCCTCAACACCAAAAACATGCTTAAGAGAAGACACTACAACATCGGGGACAATCACGGCTGCATTCTGTGTGGCAGCACCGAGGAAGAGACGATTGAACATATGATATTTACTTGCCACTTCAGTTCAGCCTGTTGGGACACTTTGAATATCCACTGGACAACTAATGGAGATCACCTAAACTGGATCAAGGAAGCCAAATCAATGTGGGACAACCAAATGTTTCTGGAGATTTTTCTATATGCCTCCTGGAGTTTGTGGAAAGAAAGAAATAACAAGCACTTTAGGAGAATTGACCCCACGATTGGCTCATGGGCAAGAAGATTCAAAGAGGACCTCTCTTTACTCATTCATAGAGCTAAAGAGAAACACAAACAGTTTCTCTCAACTTTTATTCAGTCCTTTGTTACCCCATAGTCTAGTACTTTCTTAGGTTACCTACATATACCCTTAATTTTATCATTGCTATGGATGTAAGGATATGACATTGTACAAATTTTTTTGATACTTTAATTCAATATATACAGTAGGTGCCTCTCCTACTGTTTCAGGTGTAAAAAAAAACCTTGTTGGACCCTCTCCTTTCTCTCCATCTCTCTCTCTCTCTCTCTCTCTCTCTCTCTCTCTCTCTTTGTGTGTGTGTGTGTGGGGGGTCTTTCTAGTTCGCATTCATATATACAGCATCTATAGGTCTCTCTCGCACACTATGTATGATACTCTAGCTAGTCAAAGCTAGATATCTTGGGTGCACTCATCGTACGCACACAAATTCCTTGGCTCTTTGCCCGTAACTCTCTCACGCACCACTAAGTCGCCCTGAGCTCTTCCCCCTCTCTCAAACTCTCCATCCAGCTGGGTCACACATACACATGCATATCTCACTGCACTTTCGATAGGCCCATCTAAAACTCTATCTCTCTCCCCTGCTCTCTCTCTCTCCATCTCACACGCACACGCACACACACACAATCTCATGCCCAGCTAGCCAAGTATGATGGTCTCTCACTCAATTGTAGGCACACGCAGCCCCCCCTATATGTATATGACTAGCTAATCTTAGTCTCCATCACAAACATGTGCATGGTCTATCTCGATTTCTCTCGGGGCATCTTTCTATCGCGCACGCACTCCCTCGATCTCCCACCCATATAGTCCCCTCACGATCTCGAGGGGATCTCTCTATCACAAACACACCCTCTCTCCCTCCCCATGCGTCCATGCCATCCACGTGTCCTCTCGACCTTTTTTCCTTGTTGGCAAGACCTCTATTGGACATGTGCTGCACGGGGTGTCTCTCTCGCTGCAAACAATCACACACTAGCTATCTTCGTGTATCTCCTCGCCTCGCTTTTCCATCTCGAGATGCATGCGTGATATGTTCACATAAGAAACGAAAAACACACTCTCTCTCTAATTTATCGCTTGTTGTCACTTTCTCTTTCACACACATACTCTTTTGCACACTTACTCATTCTCCTTCACACGCACTTGATCTATCTCGACTGAGGCACTCTCCTCCGTCCATAGCACATAGATTTGTTGAAAAGTCAAACATCACAAAGTTTGACCATGTACGTGGAGAAAAAGAATTACATCTAGTACGGCAAACATATACCATCAGATTCACCATGAGATGTAGTTTTGTATGATGTATCTTTGGTATTGTAGATATAAATAACATTTGCGTAAACCTCGATCAAAGTTTCCAAAGTTTGACTTCTAAAAATTTACATGCACCTTTGCATTATCGAGCGGATGGAACATCTCTTTCCCTCTCAGCTATCTCGACGCACCACTCAGCCTTATCGGGCTCCTCAATCTCTCTCAAACTTTATTGGTCAGTTTGGTTCGTGACTGAACCTCATGCCTTGATGGCCGGTAATCGCCGGTGTGGACGTGAGATGTAAAATATTTCGCTGGCGAGGCTTGTGTAGTCTTTGAAGCGTTTGGTTCATGCCCCGCCAGGCAAAGCATCAACGCCCCATCAATCAATCCATGCATCAATTATTTAATGCTAATATCCATCCATGTTCTTTATTTAGCCTCTTGAGCGCCTTGACCAGAACACGGCCAGCGCGTTCAAATCGGTCGCTTGGGCGAAGCTACTTGGCAAAGTCCGGAGTTCAGCCAAAGCTAATTAAAGTGCAAGGAACCCAGCCCAAAGTGCGGGCTTTCTTTTCATAGGGTAGCAACCAAACAAGCGTTGCATGAAATCCAGCCACAACCCTGTGCCACGCAAAAGATGCTCACGATGCAAGCCAAACTGGCCTTATATCTCCCTAGTTCACACATACACATGTCTCGCCAAGGCCTATACATATAGACCCATCCAACACTCTCCGCCTCTTGTTCTCTCTCCATGTGACACGCACCCCCTAAGTACCATAATCCTCACTCCATCATAGGCTCTGTTTGGATCCATGGGTTAGAGTTAGTTTGGGTTAGTTTGGAGTCAACTAACCCAAAAGATCCAAACAGAGGGTTAGTTTAGGTTAGATGCATCTAACCCATCCAAAAAACTAACCCATCCAAGAGGTGCTTATTTGGGTTAGTTCTTCTCGGGACCACTAATAAACACTTTTTCTCTCGCTCTCCCCATGCAGCAGATCCTTCCCCACTTCCTCGAAGCTTCTCATCCTCTCCCTCACTCCCTCTACTTGCCTGCGTGAAGGTGCATCGCCGTATCTGCGCTCCATCTAACCCTGCCATCCAAACACCTCTTTACTTAGAGTTAGTTCAGGTTTATTTCAGGGTTAGAATCTAACTCTAACCTCTAACTGAGTTAGAGTATCCAAACAGGGCCATAGGCACTAGCACTCCCCCCTCCTAAGTATGATTATCTCTTACTAGCCATCGTGAAACACGATTGTCTCCTTACATCCATACGCCTATCTCGAGATCGCTCGGGGCATCTTCTAACGCGCACACACCCTGTCACTCGAACTGCCACCCATGTAGACCCATCCACGATCTCCGGGGGATCTCTCATGACAAACATACACTCTCTCCTCCCCATGTCTGCATTTTCTCCAGACGTCTCCCTCGACCTCTCTCCCTTGTTTGTCGACCCCTCTTGGCCACGTGCTAGGGGTCTTCCTCTCGGTTCCAAACAACCACACACTATCTCCTCACCTTGCCTCCGTTGTCGAAGATGCATGTGTGATATGTTTGCATAAGACACGCACGCTTTTTCTCTACTTTTATCATGTGTTGTCCATGTCTCTTTCACACACGCACACACACTTTTTTCACTCTCTCTCTCTCTCTCCCTCGTTAGGGACTCTGTCACGTCCATAAGCATATGGATGTTTTGAAAAGTCAAACCTTAGAAAAGTTTGACCAGGTATATGTGGAGAAAAACATTTACATCTGGAACGATCATTAGATTCATCACAACATGTACTTACTTCATACTATCATTTATCTTTGGTATTGTAGATATAAGTAATTTCTTTATAAACTTGGTCAAAGTTTCAAAAGTTTGACTTAAAAAATGTTGTAACTACATTATCGAGCGGAGGAGTAGCTCTTTCTCTCTCTCTGCTATCTCTCACGGGTCTCCACTCTCACTGAACTCTCTATACCGACGGATTATACGCCACCGTGTCAGCCGTGATAGCTCCGTGATATTGTTTAGTTGACGGTCAACCAATCCACATGCTGCGTTGTCGTTGTGTTACAGATCTTCCTGTGCTGGCCCATGTGGCAGTGGGTGAAAATAAGTAAACTAGAGGCCCATCTGACACGCGGTGAAGTAAACAAAGTTGAAACCACTTGGGGTAGCACCCCGCACGCTAGTAAATTGAGGGCGCATTGAGGACAAACTTCTTGCGCGCGAAGGACGCACTCGCGCACAATTCACCACTTCGCGGTGGCATGCACAGAAGGACGCACTCGCGCACACCAAGCACACAACACACACCAGCATTGCGTGTACACGGCGTCGCCGCCACGGTTGAGATGGATGGAGAGGCAGCCAACAAGCGGAGGCGGCTCGAGCCAAAACCGTGATCCGCGAAGCTCGACTTCATCAAGAGCCTTCCGACGACATGTTGCTGCGTCATCATCGGCCTCCTCCCCACCAAATCTGCCGTGCGGACGCCCTGCTCTCCCGGCGGTGGCGCCCCTCTGGCCAAGGCCCCTCAACCTCACTGGTCAGACACTGCCTCTCTGACGGGGATTTACCAAACGCGCATAGCGCAGTCTCCAAGATTCTTTCATCGCACCTGGGCTAGCTAGACGCCTTTGACATCCGCATGTTCGGTACCAACCGCAAGGTCCAACCCAAGTTCGACGAGTGGTTCTTATCCCCGCCCTAGATCAGCTCGAGGAGCTCAGCTTGAAGCCGGACGATGTCGCTCTTCGACGCCGCCCACGCTCCGCCTCACGCCAACGCCGGCCACGCCAGCCTTTCAGCTCGCTATCTTCCCAGTTAATGCCACGCCCGCCTTCTTCTCCCTCAACTCAAGCAGCTCGACCTCTTCGACGTTGTCATCTCGAAGAAGGCTATGGAGCACCTGCTCCGTAGCTGCATCTTGCCGAGTACCTTCGTCTTGAGCAGATCCACGGGTTCATTAGCCTCCACATCGCCTTGACGAATCTCTGATGGATTTATGTGTCTTGCCGGCCCCGCAACAAGACATGAATTGGGAAGAGATCACTCCAGCTGTTCCACGTTATGGTCATTGAGAATGCGCCTTTCCTTGAGAGATTGCTTGTATCGGATCTAGAAGGTCCAACAAAAATCAGGGTCATTGGCCGCTACCGAAATTGACAGCCGTTGGTGTACTCATCGCCAAATTCTCCGAACTCTTTATTGGATCCATAATCATTCGGTACAACACTCATCTTCTTCTCCGCCTTCTTGAAATTCGCATTTTTAAATTTCTTCTTGATGTATTTACGACCGTCTTCCGTAAATGATTCCCACAAGCTTGACCCAGTCCATGCGCATAAAGTGAAGATCTTAGCACTAAAATCTATCGGCCTCAATCTGGATCAAGTTGTTGGATTCCTTACATGCTTCTCGTGTAACGGAGAAGCTACTCATCGAGGTGAAACTTCTGTCCTATAAGTAAACGGGTAATCACATCGTAGCTCAATTTTTTGTAATTTTTCCCAAATTACGATGACAAGTGTAGTGTTCAAAACTGCATCTACGCATCGCACCGAAAAGAAATGTTTTTAGTATTTTTTCTCACGTGATCACCGCATCGTTTTTTATGTCAGTACTACTATAGTAGCCTAGGGCTAGTCATAGTGGAAAGTAACTTAGACTACTCCAGTAACTCTATGGTTACCCTAAGAGCAAGTACTACCTCCGTCTCCGGTTTACTCTTCCAATTTTGTAGTATCAAAATTTGACCATAGATTTAATCGACAAAATGTTAATGCATGTCACTAAGAACTATATCGTTGGATTCGTATTTGAACATAATTTCAAATGGTGTAATTTTTAGTGACATGCATTGGCATTTTCTTAGGTAAATCTATGGTCAAAATTTTATACTAAATACGTAGAGTATTCCCTCGTCCCAAAATTCTTGTCTTACATTTGTTTAGATACGGATGTATCTAACACTAAAATGTAACTAGATACATCCGTATTTAGACAAATTTAAGACAAGAATTTTGGGACGGAGGGAGTACAAAAGTGGGCTATGTAGGCCAAAACATGTGCCAAATTCACTTGTGATGCATTTGGCATCGATGCCCCTCCATTGCTCACCTGGTGCCCCAATCTGGATCACCTACTTTGCTCCGGTGCCAAATTAACTCAAGCAATGAAAAAACACTGCATGGGAGAGAGAGAGGACCGAGGCAATAAAAGAACACTTGTTTGGGAGAGTGAGAGGCTGGTGTAGTTGGTTTGATTGATTTGTTTATACATGTGGGTCTGTGTGCACAGCGGTGCCAACTCTCTCACATCGCAAGAGCAGTGCCAAAATCTTTTGGTTTGACATCGATGCGTATTATGTGGCATACTTTTGCGAAATATGGCATCGGCCACATAGTGGAAGGCAACAAATGCCCAAGCTCTTCATGTGCTCCTAGTTTTATGAGAGGAAACAGAGAGAGAGAGAGAGAGAGAGAGAGAGAGAGAGAGAGAGAGTGGAAAAATATCACTAGCCAGCCAACCCTATCGTATGAGCGAATGATATTGGTACTTCTTGATGACATGGCAATCTTATGCAGCTAGCTCCTCTAATATGTTCTCTTCTTTTGCAGATAAAAAAGACCCGAAGGTGAAAAATGTGCTGCACTATAACAATCTCATCGAATGCCTTGATCTCCATCTTACAGAAATTGATTTGATCGACTACCGAGGCAGCACATCTGAGATTAAATTGGCCAGGTTCTTTGTTTTGGAGGCAAGTGTGCTCAAGGTAATGAGGTTTGGTGTTCTCTGGCGCAACAATGAATGGCGTGCTGATCACCGCAAGCGTCTAAGCCTAAATGACAAAGTCTCCTTGAAGCTGAATTTGTTTTTGAAAGATCAAGTGGCCGGAGACTCGAAAACTTATTTGCCCATTAGTGACTTGTCGTATGTGGATTTTAGTTTGTACGATAACGCTGCATCCACCTAAAGTAACAAAAGTTCTTACGTAAACTTCCTAGTAATTCCCTCTTCCTAGGTGCAGCATTACTCCTAACATTTGTAATATCAGTTTGAAACTTGTAATATTGTCGTGTCCCATTCCTGCGTTTTCAAAATCCTGCGAATCAAACAGTCTTGAGTTGTTGATGATGTTGTGCCTCCCATCTTTCACCAATAGCCGTGGATCTAGATCTCGACGCGATACAAACCAAGCTTCTCCATTTTTGCAAAAATATGCCCGCACTTGTTCCCTATTTACAAACAACTCCTTGTCTCTCACAATCGGCCTTATCTCCTCCCCACCACATCTAGAAGGCCGTGGAAAAATCTGCGCGATGGCCACGCCGAGCCAGTCCACCCCAATCTTGGTGTTCGTGCAATGCACGAGCATCTACACATGGGAAATTATGTCGAAACAGGGCTAGTTGTAAGGGCTAGCTTCTACAGCCATGATGATAGTGACTGCAGACGGTGAGGCTGACTATGGTATGCCGAACACGGCGCCTATACTCAGTGTCATCTCCCTACAAGCAGGTCTTGTCACTTCACCGTGAGGAGGAGCACGTAATAATTTGACCAACGGGTAGTACAAAGGCTAGTACTGCTACTACTACTACATTGGTAGTACTACTACTAGTACTAGTAGCACCACCGTCTGCATTTAGGAGTACTACCACGTCCATCTGGATTTTAGTATTTGACTAGCAATATCTAGTAATGCATGTCACAAAAAATGTACTACTCCCTCTGTAAATAAATACATGGTGTTTTATTCCTATCGGCGAGAGAACTTAATGTTTTTTTTGCTAACTAGAGTACTAATAGGATTACATGCAATGAACTAAACACTGCATGTCATGTTTGGTAGTCTCAAGTCATTGAAAGCATGCACGGCCCACATCTCTCATTGGTTGATATGTCACGTAAATAAGAAACAAGGAGGGAGTTAATGCACCGTGCCTAAGTGTTTTGGGATTATTTGGTTTTCATAATGTGACTTACACAACATTTTTGTTTACATGCATTAACATTTTATTAGTTACATCAAAGGTCAAAACTTGGCGCAAAATGCAAAGGGGACCAATAAACCAGTAAACATCAAAATTCTCTCGTTTGGCCCCAGCTAGAGGTCCCGGTGAGATGACTATACTGCACCGGGAGACGGAGGGGACACAACTTCATTGACTTCTGACAAGAATCGCCTTTGTGTGAATGACACGTGGGCCGAGGGGTGGCTGGCCCACCTATCATACAGCCAAAGGCAAGTGCGAGAGGCCGAGGAGTAGTACAAAATCCCACGCACCTCACGCACGCTAACCAAGGGCAAGAATGATCACTCGAATCGCAAGATCGCTTGACTAGAAGCTGTTAGTACCATGGAGGCGATGAGCGCGAGCATCACCCGGTTGTGCCAGATGGTCCCATTTATGCCGGCCTGCGTCTGCAACGAGGAACGCTCCAGGTAGTATTGCTTGAGGTCGCGCCAGGCGAGGCCGCTTGGACGACAAAACCGTCTCCTTGTTCGACGAGGTCCTCGTCGGTTTCCTCGACAAGTTCACGTCGTCCAAGAAGCTCGCGACGACTTTGATGTAAGCCTCCAGCCGACGCGCCCGGGCTCTGCGATGCCCGCCACCGTCAACGGCCACTATGGTGACAACCTCTTGACCGCACCGGTGGCCACCTGCGACTGCCCGCCGTCGCGCCGGAGAATGTCCACCTCGAGGTCGCGCTCGCCGCGCAGCGCCTGGCGCAGCAAGACACCATCGACATAATCACCCACGTCTACGCGCAAATCGTCCACAAGGACTACTACATGCAAGAGGAGGACGATAGGACGCTGGCCTTCTTGGACCGCAGGGCAACCTTGGATGGCACTGTTCAGAAGCACGTTGAGCTCGCCGCCAACGCCGCTGCTCCTCACACGTCGGTTGGTGACCCGGCGCACTAGGGCGTGAGGATGTCGTTGATGGATCGGTATGTATTTTTATCTTTCCGTCAAATCCATGTAGTAGTATATGATACTACAGTAATTATCTTACCTTTCGCATCAACTTCATAATTTTCGTACGTACTCCATGCATGAACGGCGCCAGAACCAAACTTCTCATTACTCTAGGCAAAATCATTATTTTATATCTATCGATCGCGCCATGGAGCAGAACCAAAATTTACAAGTTACAAGTTCAAAAGGAAAAGCCTGCCGTGTTCAAGGCGTCGCACCTCCACACGGTTGGTCCGCACGACGCCAAGCGGGAATGCGTATGTGTTGCATTTTCACTTACAAGTGGGACCGCAGCTGAGCAAACCGACTATCGGCAAACCCCACCCCGCCCACCGCGATGGCTGAGAAAACAGGAGGGAGAAGAGATGGTCAGAGTACGGACTCCAAGAAAATTGGTGTCGGATGGGACTCGTGTGGGTGGCGTGTCTTGCGTCTTGCTAGGCGTGAATGCTAGTTATGGCCCATGCCACCCCACTCATATCGAGCCTATATCGAGGTACGTAGAACAAATTTCCTGCAATCCGTGCTCAGCCCTCCTCTATCTCTCTTCTCAGCCGGCCCAAATGAGGGCCGCACGAGCCCATCGTCTGTTTGCTCACATACGGTCCCAGATGTCAGTTAAAATGCAAGCGGACCCACTGAACCTGCACATCTTTCACCTCGACGTGCTGGTGATGAAAAACAAATCCAAGCTTTTGGAGTTACTAAACAGTAGTAAGATTCTATTTACAGTTTAACCCAAGATGAACATCTCGTGGCTTCAACTACCACTCTATTTTCTTTCATGACACGACCTGGATGCTGGATGTCCCATGTGTCGGCAAAAGGAGGAAGAACCCGACCAAATCTTCGGTTATGCTCTCGGATTAGACTAGTTGTGCTAACTTAAATTTTTATTAGTGTACTCCTCCGTTCCAAAATACTTGACTTCCATTTGTCCAAAAATGGATGTACCTATATACTAAAACATGTCTAGATACATATATATTTTGACAAATAGAAGGCATGTATTGTGCAACGGAGGGAGTAGAATGGATGCAAGTTTTTGTATTGGGAAGAAGAGTACATCCATATATTGATAGAGCGCAATTTAGTAGATGTTCTATCACTTTTAGCTAGCATGCAGGCTATAGATGATATTAGTGCACTTGTTGATACTCCTACTTGGTATGCGTGTTGCCGCTTAGACGCAGAGAAAAGCGGACCGGAGGGAGTACTAGAATAGAGGCTAGACATGAGACTAGATGCGAGGAAGCAACGCGTCTACTTCTTTACACTCAAGAAGAGAGAAGCACGCAAGATCGAGCCTCCGCAGATCAACAATGAATGCATCGAGAAGGCACTAATCCAACTTACAGGAGTAGTAAAATGTATTCTTGTGGTTCTTGTTTTCTTTGGTCTTGCTTTTCTAGTCAAAAGTATCATTGGAGTTCGTGCAAAACGGAGGTCCATTTGGGGTCGTGCGTTGCAGTTGGCCTTACAAGTGGGACCGCAGTTAAGTAAACCGACTATCGGCAAACCCCCACCTCGCCTGGGCCACAAGAATGGCTGAGTTAGAGAAACGATGAGGTTGAAGAGATTGCTCTAGCATGGACTCCAAGAAATATGGTGTCGATGGAAATCGCTATTGGTGGGCGTGTCTTGCGTACTCTTGGACGTGAATGCTTGTTCTCGCCCATGCCACCCTACTACTCCTACTACTTACTATATAGTACTACTAGTATCGAGGATTCGAGGTGCTGGTTACGTAGTACAATATGGCTACAAGTAAAAACACCCGCCGACGCGAAGCATGTGAAGCTAGTACAAATAGTGTACTACTATTGTTGATTGGCCTCATCCAGATAACCTGTTGCAATGCACGCATAATTATGTATTCGGAAAATATTTTTTGCCTCGTCGCACCACTCACTCTGTACAGCTCCTAAAGCCATTCATAAATTTAGTAAGTTTATCACATGCATATCATTTTATTACATACAACAGGTCATCAACCCACATCGACAACGAGGATACATTATAAATACTAAAGTTTTCACCACACAACAAATAACAAGCAATGAAATGAACTTCAGCTCAACCATTCCTCGCCGTTGAAACGCTTGCTTTGAACCACAAGTGATTCTGGGACGGGCCATCCATTGTCGATCCGAGACCAACGCAGATCGATCATCCGGTGAAGCGGCCTACTATATCGCATGCAGGTAGAGAACCACCCAAATGTCCGAGGTTTAGACACGCTTGCTTCTCATAAATGGTAGTAACGTTGTGTCAACAGCAGTTGGATCGCCTTTCACCATCATTGGATAGTTTTGTCCAAGGAAGAGCGAGTTTTCTCCAAGACTATCAATTCTGTACCAGGGAGAAGGAGTTGGCGCTAGCACACTAGTATGCATCCCGAATACCATGCAATGGGTGCTGGAATAGGTCTGGAGAGTGCGACCATGGGAGACTACACCTGCTTCCGTAGCAGTAACATCATCAGTGGGCTGTATACACACGAGAAGAGGTGATCCATCGGAATTAGTTGCCAGGCGCCAAATAGTATATGGGCGCTGCTCGTCCTCATGCTCGTGATCATCACCATCATCATCTCCCCCTTGGTTATAAAAATCTTCAAGTATAGGTGGTGGAATGTACACAGGACCTTGGAAACACAAGAAGAAGGTTAATTAGTAAGCCTGGCCATAGTGGGGGTAACATAAGTAGTATCATGCACTTGGGACTTGCAAACATGCTTATGTGGCAGGCAATTAAGGAAGAGAGAGATGGTTATAGTAACATAGGTAAATACCGTAACATAATAAATGTGATGCTACTATGTGTCATGCATGGCAATAAATGAGACCACCTATGATACTAATCTAAGATACTATGCACTATAGAGGTAGTAACATAAACTAGTAACATATGCATGTTACTAGTCTAATTTACTCCCCACTATGGCCAGCCTAAAGGGAAACTTGCTAACCCGCATGCATGTGGATGAAACAATTATAATTACGGTGGAAGACAAACGTACCGAAACAATGAGGATGCCATGCAAAAACAGTGCCATGAGTGGTGGCAGCAACCACAAGGCCCTCGTATTGAATTGCATCACAGTACTCATCCGTGTACAAAAACTGATTTTTGAGCAATATCCATCCAGTCAAACCACTGAGGACGGCAACAAGCTTGTCGAACATAGCAACAACTTCATAGTTGTTGTAATTCCAAGAGCGGTTGGGAACTCGAGAAATTGCTATTTTCCGTAGAAGACAATCACCATGATTGTATTTGAACGTGCGTACAATACCGGTGTGCTCAACCTCTGGGCAGTCTGCTGAGATTTTTGGAAGTGGAAACCGGTCACGAGTGTACACATTCACAAGTTCCCACTGCATGATTGGACCCAATGTAAACAACCCAATCTCCATTTACGCCTGCCCAAGCCTTGCCCTCAAGCGATGGCATCTTAACATCATCGTATCATTATCAAGCGGCATCAACTTGCATTGCGAGGCCTCCGTCGTGACGGTGCCGATCATCGAGAAGTCCTGGCCGAAGAAGATAGGGGAGATCAAACCGCTCCTTGACTCTTGGGTTCCTTGTAATGATGTTATTAGTTGAGTCGAGAATGGGCTTGAATATGAACCTGCCATGCTAGCCGAGGTGATGACGTCGCACCGATCAATGAGTTCCTCCACCACGTCATGTTTCAGATCGGGGCAAGAATAACGGGGTCGTTTCCGTCCTGTTCCCTCCATGGGGAAGACGATCGAACAATGGCCGAAGAAAGGGTGAAGGGCTGAGGGAAAATGGAGAGGGACAGGAAGAGCGTGCGAAAGCAGTTCCAAATCGAGAGGGAAAGGCGAAGAGTCAGTGGATGGTTGCCAGTTTGCCACGGTTCATGAAGGGGCGCCCCGGCCTACACGTCAGTTCGGAAATACTCCTACTACTCGCCGTCGTCTCACTGATATGTTGGAACGGGACCACACGTCAACGAAACATGGTGTGTAATTTCTCATGCAAAATGCAATCTGGCCGCGTTGGCCCGAGGTGCCGCATTAGTTATCGACCTTTATTTTTTAATGGCGTGCCGTTCAGTTTTGAAGCACGACTATCTCTGCTGTCTTGACGCAGAAAATATAAACTACTCTACCACTACTCCACCTCGATTACTAGTAGTATAAAGAAGATATATAGGCTGGAGCTTGGGCCGCTTTCTTGCCAAGGGCTGCCCACTTCTCACACTACCACCCTCTCTCCGGATCTAAAAAGATGGCCCCTCTCTCCCTCCTCACCGTGGTGGTCACAGATCCATGGGGAAGAAAAAAGGACGTCAGCGGCGTTGGCGCACTAAATCGTCGGTGGCGAGGTCACATAGCTGACGACAAGGCCGCCCTCTCGAGACCTAAGCGCCCTTGGGATGGCCTCCGTCCCCCAAGCTTCGTTGCCGTAGTGTGTGTGCGAAGGGCGGCGACCATGAGCTGAGCCACTTCCCCGCCGACCCTCGGTATGCTACCTCTTTTGAACCATACCCTTGTTCTATTGCCCCATCCGCACGTCGTTGCATGTGGATCTTTTTCCATTCCACCATCTTCCCAATTTGCTATCCTCTGCTCTGCTGGCCACGTAGACGAAAACATAATTTGCACTATTAAAGGAAACCCTACTCCATGCAGACTAATGCATGTCTGGGCTGAATAAGGAAAGGAAGGGAGACTGTACTGTCATAGAGAGTAGGCATCGAAACCGCATCTAGGTTGAAAAGGGGAAAATCAGTAGCGAAGGAACGAGTCTCGTGTCTCTTGGTTGAAGAAGGGTAGAAAGGCATGACAACGCAATAGAGAATGACCAGGTCGATCGGTTTGTTGTCCTCACATAGGAAAAAGGTGGCTAAAGAGAACAAAATGGGACGTAATCCACATATCTTGCTGGATATTTGTTGCTCTAGGCAACCATACCTCCCTCACCACTCTGCGTCCATGGAGGTACATCGTCATCGGTATGCCCTGAATGGGCCTCCCATGCTCTTATTGCCACTTTTTTGCTGTTAGTATAACGCCGCCAGTCAAGTCAAGCAATGCTACCGCTAAAGTGATGCCACATTTAACTAATGCCGCTCTCAGGTCTAATGCCACCGACAAATTTAAGCAGTGCCATTTAATGTCATGGATCATTTCGAGGTTATTGTTGATTGTGGATATATTAAAGATTTTTCAGCTAAGGAAGGCATTGCAACCGAAGATACCAACGATGAAACTTGTTACTACCTTCAGATTTTTGCATTGTTAATGCTTATAGATTACATACCTCGCTTTCATGAGATAAGTTAATTTTTTGTATGCAGTGTCACCAAAATGCCAAGGCGCTGATGTCATTTTATTTTGGTTAAACCGCACAGCAGACAATTATGAAGACAAGAGGAAAGGTCAAGAGTGGGCACCTCCTCCTCCGGCTGTTCTCTTGATTCGCTCGATCAAGTTTTTATGTTTGATCGATTATCAAGATTGGGATAGCAATTTTAAGGTCCCCGAGTTCGAAATGATATTTACCTTGGAGGTACATGGTTTGCAATTTTTTATACTGTCATTAGTTAATAATGCTAGTTACCTTCAGACTTCGTATTTGGTTTAATGCTCATGCACAGCTAGTATACCAATGTCAAACTTGTTACCTTTACATTTTGTATTGTTAATTCTTATAGAAACCTTCCAAAGTGCTAGAGTTTATTGAAATCTGTTCAAAGAAACCGTTGTGCTGTACCTCAGTAATAAACTAACTACTCTCTTTGTTGCACTAGCCCTTTGGATTAGTGTATATTTGTAGTATTCAATGGTGTTGCATTAGCGTATGGACATAAATAAAGTGTGGCAAGCTTTCCCGGATATGTGCTCAAGAAAGCTACTACCTGTTTTTCTAAATCTTTGGATGTTTGGGTACTTTAAATTGAACCGCTAAAACGCCTTATATTAAGGAACAGAGGGTGTAGAGTTCACTCAAATTATCCCGTAAAGCTAGTCACACCTTTGTTAAAATTATTGTTCATTATGTTATCGGAGGAGGTCTCAGATGTTTGTCTCTCGATACCATTCTACTACATACCCGACATCATGATGTAATGTTAAGTCATTTCCTTTTGTACAAAGTGTCACTGAATTGTCAAGGCGGTGATGGCATTTTATTTTAGTAGAACTGCACAAAATTTACTTAAAAGAAGAGGAAAGGTCAGGAATGGCTCAGTTTTTTGAGAAAAAACTATGTATGCCTTTCCCCGACTTCAAATTACCGTTGTTTTATTTATTCCTTCAAACAGGTGGTTAGAAACAGTCTTGCTACCTTATCCCATTAAGAAATTGGAATGCTTATATTGGTGAGTCTATGCTTCAACTAGTGCCACTTTTATAGTAATCACACTTTCAATATCTATGCAAACAGGGATGCTCGATTTTAGTGGAATCGCACAAAAGTCCAACCGGTTCAACATTAGGGAGCATGTTTTTTCCAAACCTTTATATCCAATTGGTGGCACTATGAGCTGTTCATTAGGAAGGTACATGGTTTGCTACTATCTTGCTACTCTTTTTGTAATGTCATTAGATAGTAATACTAGTGGTTTGCATGTGAATTTATTGGCGGGGTGGACCTACATTGGAAGTGCGCAGGACAGGATTCAATGATTGGATGCTCAATTTTGGTTGTATCGATTTCACCTCTTCCATCATCGCTAACATGGTGTGGTATATGTTTACTAGCTGCTTGATATTTGTGCGCATGCAGAGATGTCTCGCCGTTGCTATTTGGCAAACAAACAAAGTGTCCGCAATTTTGGTTGAAGCGCACAAGAGAATAGTATAGTCATCCTTTGCATGCGATTGCCATTTGAAAATAGACACAAAGATTGGATAGTCACTTCATGGACTGCAGAAAGTAGTAATCTTGTACTATTTAGTGGCCAACACTAGGTGCTTCATTGCTTTGGTCTGATTATACAATGGGCATCATTTTCCCTAAGTTAAAGTTTGTATTCCGAAAATAGTCTCGCGGTGTGATCAAGAGAAGACCAAATCATATTGGAGTGGATGTTCCGCCATCATGTGTGGTTCATTCTCATGGTTCCAAATTGCTGGTGAAACCACTTACGCTTGCAAGAGGAATTGTAGACTGCACAAACAAATTTGTCTTTCAACAGATGCATCAATGTTGGCCAAGAGAAGCATCCATGTTAGTAGGAAGAACAGATGTTTTTTCTAGATCTTTGCTTTTGGAGCTACATATTTGTATATGGTCTATGAATCATTGAGATGCATTAACATGTTGATCTTATGTATGGGAATCGTACTAGTTAGTTTTAGTTGTGACGCAAGATCCGAAGTGGCTGATCTTTGCTTTTGGAGCTACATATTTGTATATGATCTGTGAATCATTGAGATGCATTAACAATTACTTATTTCTGTTCGCTCAGTGTTTACAAGTTACTGATCGATCACTAGCTAGCCTACAAATGCGCTCCTGGCAGTTTTATTTGTGACGCAAGATGCGGAGTGGCAATTTTTGCAATATAAATGCCTACCTCTGAAGAAACTGACAAGCTACACTATCGATCCTACACGGATAAAAATGCCTACCTCCGAAGAAACTGACAAGCTACACTATTGATCCTACACGGATAAATAGCGGATCACGCACGTACTACCTCCTTTCCGGTTTGCAGGGCTCAATTCAAGAAACGACCTAGTCGATCCTACACAAATAAATAGAGGATCACGCACGTACTAGTACCTCCTTTCCGGTTTGCAGGGCTTAATTCAAACCTCTCACCAACCAAGGTACTACCTGTCTCTCAGTTTACAGCGCGTGCGCGTACCCCTAGGTCGTCAATTTGACCAACCTAATACAAGTCATATATTACCAAAAATATACCAACATAAACTTCGGAGTTTCTACTTTCAAAAGGTATAATTTTTGTGTTATATAGTTTATATTAGGGTGATAAAATTGGCAACCTAGGTACACGGTAAGACTTGTAAACTGAAACAGAGGTAGTACTCCCTCCGTCCGAGTTTATTAGTCCCGTGAGCAAAGCAGCAAGACCAAGGCATGGCAATAATTAACGGCATGCAGAAGTTTAAGCCTAATTAATTCCAGTGATTTAAGTGGCTGCATGCGTGCTCTCGGCTACGACTTCGTTGCATGCTGCTTCGCGTCTTGCTGCGGCGATTACGAGTGCTCGCATGCAGCGGCCGTAATTAAGGCAGCTTAAGCGATGTGAAAAAAGATACGCTTTAATTGTTGCGGGCTTTTTAAATCCGTCAAATCATTATTGACAAGGAGGAGATGATTAAGTGCACTCGTTTGACCGCCATGCGCGTACGTGTGACCCGGAGACGGAATGGGGCCATAGTCATAATTTTAGTTTCCCTAGTTTTCCACGGCAAAATTTGGCGCGCTAAGCCATTATGCATTGAATTCCGATGACCGTCGCGCTACCTCCCCTATAAGTCTTGTTTCCGGCCTTCTCCAGTGCTACCGTGACCCAACTCGCCATATCCTCATAAGCCCCCACCGGCCCGACGTCGCTCGCCACGTCCGCCATGCCCCCGCCCGTCCGTGGTAGGCGACGCCGGAGGCGGTCACCACCGGAACTAGTGTTCGGTTTTTCACCGGAAGGCAGACGGAGGGAGGAGGCATTCTATCTGTCTTTAGATGGCAATGCGCAGATTGAGGAGTTGTTGGAGCGCGACAGCATGGCGGAGGAGCAGGAGTTGTTGGAGAGCGACCGCCTGGCGGAGGAGCAGAGTATCGCTGATTTGCGCCGCCAGCGGGACATGGAGCAGCAGCGCACCGACGCTCTGAGTCGCGAAAGCGAGTGCCCGCAATCGGGCCGACTACGTGAGGCCGGCGCCCGACAAATAGCCTCGAGGCTGTCAGACGCACGCTGCTCAGCGATGCCGATTTTTACTACCGGCTCGTCAAGTGGGTTTCACGCCAGGCCGAAGCTTCGTGGACCACGCCTGCATGGAAAGGGCAACGCGAAGCAACGCCCCTATCGCACCTCTCTCGCAAGTCCGAGGCGCGGTAGCGGGACGCCGGTGCCGGCGTTTAGCGTGTACCACAGATGGCGGCCGGCATCGCCTAGTTAGCTAAGAGTAAGTTAGTGCTTGTCTAGTGGGAGTAGATAGTTAACTTGGCTATGATGGTTTTCAACATGGAAGTTCAGTACTCTATATGTGGATCAGACCTGTTACTTTGCTCAATGTTGAACTTTCCGTTTGAGCGTATGGAATGGGCTGTTATTTTTTAATGGGTTGTATTTGTCCTCCACGGGTTTAGAGGCTGACTTGTGGGCCTAGCAAGTTGACGCCATACACAATCGGAAGATGATTATGCGTGGAGAGGATAATGATGCCAGGAGCCGCCAAGTGGATTCGACATCTGGGTCCCATGCCATTGTCAATGTAGTCAATAAACGAGAGAATTGCACAAGGAGCGGCCGACACGGTGGACCCAAAGAGCTCGCCCGATTATTTTTGTTTTGGGTTAATTTGATAAATGCCTCGAGAAATGCCACTGCAATTTCCAAACTTTGAAAAATGCCATTTCATGCCATTTCTAGTGGCATTTTTGAAGTCCTGAGTGGCGTTTTCAAAGTTTGCAAACTGCGTGGAGTTTTTCAAAGTTTGCAAAAATTGCGATGGCATTTTTCAAATTTTGGAAATTGCGGTGGCATTTTTATGAATCGCCATAATTGGAGTGGCATTTATCTAATTTGTTTTGAGACCAGGCGGAAGGGTGTCAACTTGGGCATGCGGGACACTCTGGCTTGTCTAGACAGCCTTTTCTTTTATGTTTACCATAGACCAGCCCAGTAGTTCTTTTTTATTTTTGAAAATGGCTTGCCTAGTTTTTTTGTGATTTGTCAAGTAAGTCGCTTTATCAGGCCTGTTGGGCTGCAAATATTTCAAGACGAGGAGAGCTTCATTCGGCTGGCCGAGAAAGTGGCCTAGCAGTAATGAGAAATGGGTTGTACATTTTTAAAACACATCAAACCGGCAATTAGTTTCAAATACCTTATTTTCATTTCGAGATTTTAAATTGCATTGATTTTTATGCGTAGACAATTTATTGGATTTTATATTGATATACATTTATTTTCAAAATGAGTCTGAATGTGACTCGAAATTTGGATTAAAAACAGTTCAGACCGCACAGACATATGCAAAATTTCGTATAATTTTTAACCGTTGCCACAATATGGGCCGTAATGCTAACAAAAAGAATATGGGCTCCAAAAAAACCCGTAAGAATTAGCAAATGGGCTATAAACTATTTGAAATAATGGCAGATGGGCTGTATGCTGTTTTCCACAGAGTTGAGGCTTTCCACAGATGGCACAGATAATCGTTGGATGTCCATCCAACAGTGATCATGCTTCTTCAATCTCTGCTCTTCTGCTCGGCCGCTCAAACAAGCGCCGGCAGACTGCTCTCGCCCTCCTCCTCAAGCAGCCGGGCTGGGCTGCCTTGAGCCTCACCGCCTCCTCCGTACTCCCATCATCGCCTAGCCATCCCTCTACTCACCCACAGTCCCACACTGCTATTATTCTCCGTGTGGCCAGACGAACCAATAAACCCTCGTACAACAGGTGCTCCCCTCCGTGGGAAACAAGCTGCCGAAGTCTTCCCGCCCGTGTCGTTCCTTCCTAGGCCTCGCCGTCGTCCACCGCCCCTGGTGCTCTCGGTGTGGCATGGTCAATGTGGTCAACGACCGACATGCATCTGAAAGTGGATTTGTACGTGGAGAGGCCGACAAATGGAGTCCACGGCCGCACACAAGGAAATGCCTCCTTATTACGCCAAAATAATGAATCCTCCACGACATCCGGGACCCATCGAAAAGGTCCTCTGTATTTCGTGAAAAATGTTACCGCTACCGAGAGCTCGGACCCACCAGCTATATCTTCGCATCGCAAGGAAGTGCCTCCTTATTACGCCCAAAAAAAGAATACTCCCCTGCTAGGCTGGGACCCGAGATAGTGGGCCTACTAAGTTGACGGGACGAAGGGCTTTGTCAACTTAGTTAATATGCACGATTCTAGCTCGACCGATCGCACGATGTCCATCCAACGGCCGTAGTGCTTCTTCAACCTCTGGTCTTCTTGCTCCGGCCGCCCAAAAGCGGCCTTGGTCGTCGCGCATGCTCCACGCCTCCCGTGGTGGGTCTTCTTGCCGTGGAGGCCTCACCGCCCCCATACTACTCCCACCGCTGGCCAGGCTATCCCTCCACTCCACTCACCCACACCCCCTTTCTGCGGCGATGGCAGCGCAGCCGAACTAGTGAACCCTCGTACTCTTCTCCGCGTGGGCATCCACTACCGCGTCTTCCCCGGCTCCGCATCGTCCCCTTCCTAGGCCTCGCTGTCGTCCACCGCTGTGGTGCTCTCGGCGCGGCGTGGTCAATGTGGTCAACGACCGAATTCCATCGGAAGAATCTTTGTCGTGGAGAGGTGATACCGGGTCCACGACACCGCAAGGAAGTGCCTCCTTATTACACGGAAAATAATTATTCCTCCACCGACAAAGATGGACATACCGGATGGGCCACCGGTATTGCCTTGAAAAAACGTTTGCCCGATTGCTGGGACCCACCCGACGGGCCACCGTGTTCGCCAAAAAAGCGTTCCCCTGGCATCGGCTGGGACCCACCGGAAGTGCCTCCTTATTACGCACAAAAAAATGAATACCCCCCAGCTAGCTGGGACCCACCTTGGTGGGAGGCTGACTTGTGGGCCTACTAAGTTGACGGGGACGAAGGGCTTTGTCAACTTAGTCAATATAAACGATTCTAGCTCCAGTGGCCGTCTGATGTCCATCCAACGGCCGTAGTGCTTCTTCAACCTCTGGTCTTCTTGCTCCGGCCGCCCAAAGCAGCGCCACGGTCGTGCCGCATGCTCCTGCCTCCCGTGGTCGGATGTACCTGGAGGCCTCACCGCCCTACTATTCCCACTGGCTGGCCCCTGCGGTGACAGCTCACACCGCAGCCAAACCAAGGTGAACCTCAGATCTCTCCGCGCGGGCTTCCCGCTGCAGCGTCTTCCCGGGCTCCCGTCGTCCCTTCCTAGGCCTGCCGTCGCCCACCGCCTGGTGCTCTCGGCGCGGCGTGGTCAACGTGGTCAAGGAACGACTTTCATTGGACGTGGACTGTACGTGGAGAGGATGACAGCTGGGTCCACGTCAGCCGCAAGGAAGTGCCTCCTTATTACGCGCAAAATAATTATTCCTCCACCTGACAGCGGGGACCCACCGGATGGGCCACCGTATTTCGCGAAAAACATTTCCCCGATTGCCGACCCACCTACTACACCTTCGCACGCAAGGAAGTGCATCACGGGCAAAAGCGATTCGCCCCACATTGCTGGGACCCTGACTACATCTTATACGCAAGCGAAGTGCGTCGGGAGCAAAAAACGATTCGCCCCACATTGCTGGGACCCACCAACTACATCTCTGCACGCAAGGAAGTGCGTCCGCAAAAAAAGCGATTCGCCCCCATCGCTGGGACCCACCGGCTACATCTTCGCACGCGCAAAGGAAGTGCGTCCGGCAAAAAAAGCGATTAGCCCTCGACTCTTTGGGACACACCAGCTACATTTTCACACGCAAGGAAGTGCCAGACAGTCGGGACCCACCTGGTCGAAGCGTACGTAGCGTTGTCATTCTGGTCGCGAACGTGTACGTACATCTTGAGTCGTTGTAGAGGCGGCGCCGCGTGTAATGAGTAGAGGCGCCGCACGTAGCATGTACACGCGTCGTATAGCGGCGTGGTGCAAGAAAGAAAATACGCCACGTATGTGTACACATACGGTGGTCTCGGCAACGCCTACTCGCGCGCTCACGTCTGGCGAGGGCTCGTGTACATGGCTGGGTCGGAACGGAGAAACAACGTCGTCGTCGTGTTCATGGGGAGGCAACGGAATGTGTCGTGTTCATGGGGAGGCAACGGAATGCGTCATGTGCATCAGGAGGCAACGGAACGCGTGGGAGCCAACCGGCTGGGTCAGAACGGAATGCGTGGTCGTGTTCATCGGGAGGGGTTGGATGGAATAGGCGATGGAAACGTGGCTTGGCGTAGCCCACAACGGAGGAAACGGACCTCCTACGTTCGGAACGGGGTCCTGTTGATCGGGAGGGGTGTGGCGTACCGCAAAACGGAGGAAACGGACCTCCTACGGTCGAAACGGGGGTCCTGTTGATCGGGAGGGTGTGGCATACCGCAAAGCGGACGAAACGGACCTCCCTACGGTCGAGACGGGGTCCTGTTCATCGGGAGGGTGTGGCGTGCCGCAAAAGCGGATGAACGGACCTCCCTACGGTGGCCGAAACAGGGTCCTGTTCGCATCGGGAGGAGTGCGGCATGCAAAAGCAGGACTCCACGGGATATCGTTCATCTCCACCGTCGACCTCCTCCAGCCTCCACGGGCTACCGCCGATCTCCTCCAGCCTCCACGGCTCCTATTCATCCAAATTTCCACCGCTACGCGCACTCCACGGGCCATCGCTCAAACCACCCTCCACGGGCACCCCTCCACCGCTTCATCGCTCATCCAGCCCTCCACACCACGGGCTCTTTGTTCAACCACCCCTCCACGGGCACCCCTCCACCGTCTACTGTTCATCCAGCCCTCCACACGACGGGGTCCTGTTCATCCAGAGGCAACGCCACCGCTCTCTATTCATCCACCTCCCGGCAACGCTCACTGTTCATCCAATCGATCGGCTTCAGTTAGCAGCAGTAGTGAAGGAATCGCTCGATTGGGTTCGATTCTAACGACCATCGATCGATCGTTCGGGTTCGATGAACGCAGCCTTTCGCATTGCAATCGCCGGGTTCAGTTAGAGTCCAACGCCTCGCCGGGTTGATGAGAGTTAACGCCGCACATTACGCGTGTCAGTACGAGAAAGCAGCGCGTCGCTCGGCCCCCAACCTCCCACCGTAACGGGCAACTCCTCGAAATTTTCCTCCCCCTCGCTTCTACCATGGTTTTTTCTGTCATGGACGGCCCAAAGAATGTCATGCAGCTGCGTCTCCGGCCCGCCGAGGACGAAAAGCCCATTTTCTGTAATGATTTTTTGTCATAGAAGTAGGAGCCCACCACATCTAAGATGATATCGGGTTTTGTCACAATTATCCTATAGAAGTGTCATATGTATGACAGAAAAAAGTTCCGTTCGGCCCAAAATGTCACGGATGTGTCTTTTTTTTGTAGTGAGTGGGGTTGCCTGGGGCTGTATAACTAGCGCCAGTAACTATCAGATCGTCAGTTTTGTCATCAGCAACTTTAATTGGGCTTGGCGGTTTATCAGCATGAATCATCGGATCAACTTCCATATGTTCAGCTAAGGTTTCATGATCTTGCGGTGGCGGATCATCAAGAATAGCTTCAGTATTTGGACCAAGCTGTTCCGGGGTCTTTTCCGGTTCAGCTGGATTGGATTCATCAACCTGATTATTCAGCTTGGCCTTCTTGCTGGGTCTGGCCTTGGCTCTGAAAATAAGACGCAAATAACCGGTTAGTATAATGGTCACGCATAAGATATAAAGGGTCAATTAAATATGCTCACCCAGGAACAGTTTTGAGGGTTGGAATTTGCGTTTCTGTTGACTGGCCAGAGGAAGAATGGGAAGTTCCCTGATAATTTGAATCAGACGGATCAAGAGGTTGTCGGAAATAACCCGCCTTGGGATAACGTGTGTCAGAAGTATAAGAGACCTCTGGGCGGCATTTACGAACCGGCGTGTTCGGTAAACCGGAAGAAGTTACTACATGGCCGCTATGCCGGGTTGTGCGGCGAGCTTCGTGTTGCTGTTTCTTCAAAAGAAAGTTTGGATCCATGTAAGCTAGAGGGTGAGAAAATCTTACTTTCTGGCTTGCTTGACGGGTTTTCGGAGTTGGCAGAGGTTCTGAGCCGGAGGAAAGAATAATTACCTCTGCGTCACCAGCTTGGCTAGCCTATGCGTCCTCCTGATAATAGTCATTGTCAATGAGATGTATGAAGAAGGAGCCAAGTGAATCAAGTTCTACCTCTGACTCATGATTATCATTGTCATCATCAATATTTAACTCGGTGGAGTCGGCGGTTTTCTTCTTGGTGGGCTTCTTATGGACCTTGGTTTTGACACGAGGCGTTTTGGCTCACATGGATCATCACCCTGTTAAAGATTGAAAAGATCATAAGGGGGGATTAAGAATATGGATTAAAGCAGGAATTGGGCAATTTTTACAGCTGGCGGTTTATTTGAAGCGTATAAAGGACTAAGCCCGGTTTTGCTGCAATCGGCCACCGGTTCATCCACCATCTTCTTGTGGATTCAGTAATTTCAGCATCAACATTGAATATCGATTAAGCGTTGAGGGTCTTTTGCGTCCCCTGTGTATTCACACATTAAACTGGGGCGACGGCTTAAAGGCAAAATACTCCAAGATACCCAGCAACGGACAAAATCAATGCGTGTTAAACCGTTTGCCACAAAAGCTCTAAGCTTTGAAAGCTATGGTGCATACTTAGCCTGTTACTTTGCATTGAGTCTTTGGGGGAATGGATGCGTACTGGTAAGCCGGTGAGCACGGTAACCCGGCAGAGGATTCTCACCAGATGGAGATGTATCTTGGCAATAGAACCAAGTTTGATTCCAATCTTTAGGGTGGCTATGATGCTTAGCGTGAGGGAAGCTGACATCTTTTATTTTCTGAATTGAAACCCCGCCAAGTTCAGTGTTGGGCCCATCCGTAAATTCGGTACGGTGGTTTAAATAGAAGAAATCTTTTAACAGTTCGACTGTGGGCTCTTCTTGCAGATAAGCTTCACAAAACACTTGAAAATTGCAAATATTGGACACAGAGTTAGGTCCAATATCTTGAGGGTGAAGTTGGAAGCAATGAAGCACATCACGGAAATTTTTTGATCCGAGAGAGCTGAACCCTCGACTCAAATGATCAAGAAAAGTGATCACTTCCCCATCCTTGGGCTCTGGAGGATTTTTTGGACCGGGGGCTCTCCAGTGGATGTCTTGCTTTTTCGCCAAAGCGCCGGTCGCCACACACCCGTTCAGTTGTTCCTCCGTAACCCGGGATTGAACCCAGTTACATGAATAAAAAGACTTGGCCATTATTTGACAACCTGAAAGAAGATTTGTGCCGGTTTAAGGTTCATGGTTAATCCGCTAAAGGTTAAAAGGCAGAATGTGTTGAAGCATGCATAAATGTTAAACCGGAGATTGAAATTATCTAGTTACAAAGATGAGCGCTTGGCGGTTTAAGAGGGGGCTAATGGTACCTGGCTGGTTATTATTTTATGAAGTTAAACCACCTACACAGATATTGAAAATATAGATCTGAAGTTGGAAAAAGGCTAAGTGATGAAGAACAGGTTTCACAGATTGATATTACAATTTTGGATCTAATGCGCATCAGGAAATAAGAATATATTCAGACTTAAAATGGGTGCTTGAGCAGTTCATCAGTTCCAGATTGGGTTTTCTACATAAAAGAGATGATCTGATGGAAAAAGAAGGACTATGGCTACTACTGCACAAGAAAATATCAAGTTTGAATCCGCCATTTATGCTACGGTGAAGAACAGGTGAAGAACCACACCGAACTTCCATGAGCTCGTGCGAACCCTAATCAGATCTATAGAGGGGAGGAGGAAGAACTTACTGAGGCTGTTGAATGGCGGAGGCGTGAGAGTGGAATCTAGTCCGAACAAGTTGATGCAGCGGCCAACATTGAAGCAGAGGTGAAGCTTGACGGCAGCGGCTGAGCTCGAGCGCTAGGGCGTCACAAGGAAGACGACGAGACGAAGAGGCACGGGGGGGGAGTGAAAGGGACCCCCGACCCTATTTATAAGGTGAATGGATAAGTGGCAAGCGCGGGAATCGAGGAGGTCAAAAAACGGATCTGTAAACGTGCAGACGCCTCGATTTTCGGAGATTCATTAAAGATAAGGAGATACATTAAAAGATTTTGGCTTTGTATAAAATTAGTGATAGGTGACGTCATGGCGAGTTATCAGGATCTCAAAAGATGACGTCACGGCGAGTTACAAGTCTTCGTGAAGGTAATGAAGAAGGAATTTTTCTAAGTATTGAAGATTGACATGAACAAGTTCAAATCAACCTGGGGCCTAATGTTGGGGATATAACTATTGAGTATAAACCGCCCCGGAGGGGCTGGGTTATGCTCATGATGATCTACCAGTATTGAAGCCCATGAAGGCATAGAAGATGGCGACTCGTGAAGGAGACTTAGTAAGAAGGCCCAAAGCCCAAAGGCGGGTTAGGGCCCATAGATATAAACCTCCATAGGTGTATAACTTGTATTGTAAGATAGGAAAGAGTAGACACCGAGCCGGACATGCTTATGAGCCGGCCGGGATCCTATGAACCGCCGGGCGTCAACCTATGTATATAAAGGGATGACCCGGCGGTGGTTTAGGGACAAAAAACAACAACTCGAGAGCCAGGCAAAGCGTATTCGCTCCCTGGTCATCGAAACCCTACCAATACCACCTCAACTGGATTAGAGCTTTACCTTCACCGCAAGGGGCCAAACCAGTATATACTCCTTGTGTCCTTTGTCCCGCTTTAACCCCTTTAAGCTAACCTCGTTGCAATGGCTCCATGACTAAGTCCTCACACTAGGACATCTCCCGTGACAAAACCACGACATGACTAATACTTTTATCTAGTATATTTCAGATAAGTTCAACAGTGGAGTGGCATGGACAAGAGGATGTGGAACCCCTTCAAGAAGCTAAGGACAAGGATTGGCAAAAGCTCAAGACTCTACATTTTCATTTTAGTGATCCAAGATCACATTGAGTCCATAGGAAAGCCAATACTATTAAAAGGGGATGATGTGTTGCTTAATGGCTTGCTTGCTCAAAGTGCTTGGTGATATGCTCCAAAGCCCTCAACCACTTTCTCATTTCCACATATGTCCGAAACCTAAAGTCAAACTCGGCCCCACCGATTTGATCTATCCGGCGCCACCGAGTTCATTTGACATAGCCACTACCGTAAACCCTAATCGATTCGATCTCACCGATGGGATCTCGATCTCACCGAGATGGGCTTGCAATCTCTCATTGCTTGTTGCAATTATTTCGGTCTTACCGAGATACTAATCGGTCCCACCGAGTTTGCTTGACCAACTCTCTGTTTTGCTTATTACCAAAATCAGTCTCACCGAGTTTGTGTAATCGGTCAAACCGAGTTGAGGTTTTACCCTAACCCTAGCACATCGATCCCACCGAGTTGATCATATTGGTCCCATCGAAAATCCTAACATTCACATTTTGAACTGAATCGGTCTGACCGAGTTTGAGTATTCGGTCCCACCGAGTTTGGTGAATTGTGTGTAATGGTTAGTTTTTGTGTGGAGGCTATATATACCCCCTCCACCCACTCTTCATTCGTGAAGAGAGCCATCAGAACATGCCTACACTACCATCATTGATTTTCTGAGAGAGAACCACCTACTCATGTGTTGAGACCAAGATATTCCAATCCAACCACAAGAATCTTGATCTCTAGCATTCCCCAAGTTGCGTTCAACTCAAATCATCTTTTCACCAAATCCAAATCTGTGAGAGAGAGTTTAGTGTTGGGGAGACTATCATTTGAAGCACAAGAGCAAGGAGTTCATCATCAACACACCATCTATTACCTTTTGGAGAGTGGTGTCTCCTAGATTGGTTAGGTGTCACGTGGGAGCCTCCTTCAAGATTGTGGAGTTGAACCAAGGAGTTTGTACGGGCAAGGAGATCGCCTACTTCGTGAAGATCTACCCTAGTAAGGCAAGTCCTTCGTGGGCGATGGCCATGTGGGGATAGACAAGGTTGCTTCTTCATGGACCCTTCATGGGTGGAGCCCTCTGCGGACTCGCGCAACCGTTACCCTTCGTGGGTTGAAGTCTCCACCAACGTGGATGTACGATAGCACCACCTATCGGAACCACGCCAAAAATCTCCGTTTCTCCAGTTGGGTTTGCATACTCCAATCCCATCCCTTTACATTCTTGAAACTTGCATGCTTTACTTTCCGCTGCTCATATACTCTTGCCATGCTTGCTTGAAACGTATTGTGAATGTTTAAACTCGTGCAAAAACTCCACCTTAACTTGAAGAACTTAAAAACTGCTACTTTTCTTTGTTGAGGGTCTAATCACCCCCCTCTAGACACCTCTTCTCGATCCTTTCAATTGTTATCAGAGCATTGGTCTCCATTGCTTTGGTTTAATCACCATTGGAGGAAGATGGATGAGTCTATGTTGAGGAGTCTTAGACGTAGAGTTCCTATATTTGATGGAGAGTTCTTTCATGAGTGAAAAAAATGAGATGCTTGAGATTTTCAATGAATATCATTTGAACAAGTACATTACTAGACCTTGTGCACCCCATGTTGTTCCTTTGCATCCTACCCTTGATGAGTCTATTGGCATGATTCACAACCTTAGAACTGTCAATCTTATTACTAGAGGTTTGCCTGGAAATTTGCTTGGTTGCTTGCCTACTCTTGATTGTGCCTACACTATTTGGAGATTTCTTGAGGAATGATTTCCAAACTATTCCTTGCAAAACTTAGATGAAATTATTCACAAGTCTATTGCTTTGAGTAAGATGAATTCCCAATGATCCTAAGTTTGGTGATTGTCTATTTGAGCTTACTAATCCTATGCGTGCAAAAGGAGATGTTGGAATCATTAGCAATATCATCTGCGAAGCCATGAGAATTCATAAAGATGAACATTGTGATGATCATTTATCTAAGGAATCACTCTCTCTTGGAATCGATCCATCACAAGACGATGTTGAACATGGATACTATGATGAGGATGATGATAGTGACTTTGATCTCGATGAGTCTATGAGACACTTTGGTCTTATGGCTAATCTTGGCGGCTACATGGCTGGAGGAAAGGAATAGGTTCTTGATAGTGGATGTACCGATCGCATGACCGGAGACAAGGATATGTTTCGTGAGCTAGTTGAAAACGACGGCCCTCGAAAGTATGTCACTTTGGTGATAACTCTAAGGGTAAGGTGGTTGGCCTTGGTAAGGTGGACATCTCACATGATAGCTCCATACAAAATGTTATGCTCGTTGAATCTCTTGGCTATAATTTACTTTCTGTATCTAGACTTGCTGACTTTGGCTTCAATGTCCTATTTACTGAAGTGGATTGCCAAGTGTTTCGTAGAGATAATCACAATATGGTGTTTACCGGTATTTGTAGAGGTGATCTTTACATTGTTGACTTCACTAAAAAGGCTCAACCTAGAACTTGCTTAATTGCTAAATCCTCGAAAGGCTGGTTGTGGCATAAATGTTAGGTCATGTGGGCATGCGAAATCTTGATAAGCTTATTAAAGGTGATCATATCCTTGGAGTAAAAGATGTTATATTTGACAAGGATATATTGTGCAGTGCTTGTCAAGCGGGAAAACAGGTTGGAGGAAGCCACCCGTGAAGAACATCATGACCATGAGAAGACCGCTTGAGCTACTTCATATGGATCTCTTTGGTCCCAATGCCTATAGATGTCTCGGTGGAAACTCTTTTGGTCTAGTCATAGTTGATGATTTTTCAAGATTTACGTGGGTGTTCTTTCTTGATGATAAATCGTAGGTCCAAAAGATCTTCAAGAACTTCGCTAGGAAGGCCCAAAATCAATTTGAAGTGAAGATCAAGAAGGTTCGCAGTGACAACGGAACGGAGTTCAAGAACGCAAATGTGGATACCTTTCATGACGAAGAAGGGATTTCACATGAGTTCTCGGCTACGTACATGCCTCAACAAAATGGAGTTGTTGAGAGGAAGAACAGGACTCTTATTGAGATGGCGAGAACGATGCTTGATGAGTACAAGACGCCAAAACACTTTTGGGCGGAAGCGTTGAGACAGCTTGTCATGCAACAAATCGCTTGTATCTTCACAAGCTACTCGGAAAGACGGCATACGAGCTTCTCACGGTAACAAACCCCAAGTTGGATACTTTCGAGTATTCGCTCAAAGTGTTACATTCCTGATAAGCATCGTTGTTCTAAATTTTCTCATAAATTTCATGAGGGTTTCCTACTTGGTTATGGCTCAAACTCTCACACTTACCGTGTCTACAACAATTTCACCCGAAAGGTTGAAGAGACGGTAGATGTGAAGTTTGATGAATCTAACGGCTCGCAAGTAGAGCAATTGCCAATTGATGTAGGATACAAAGACCCTTCAAGAAATCCAAGACTTGTCTATTGGCAAGATTCGTCCAGCAGGTGAAGGAGAGTACCTCGTCCGTCCAAGCTGTAATCGGCGTTACAGAGCAGGGGTACCCAGACTTGCTCACTGCGGCCTCATGGCGTGGCTCAAGGCGGCCCAAAGACGGCCCATCTTCATCAAGACAAACTCAACACCCTCGCGAGGCCAAGCCTCAGCAGAGGGACGACAGGAAGCGTCCTCAGGCACGGCCTCGTCAGGCTGGCTCGTGAGGAGGCGGAGAGATCGAGGCGGGGTACCTCACGAGGTGCCCATGACGTAAGCCATGACGACCAAGGGCGCGAGGTGGGCGCCAGCCCGCGCAGTGTCCTCATTTCCTCTTTGGTGCAAAGGGGGTAGGCGTAGGCGAGAGCATCAAGCAAAGGTATCCGTTTCGGTGCAACAAGACCAAGACCGCCGTGAACGGCGGGAAGGAAGTCATCGTGGAGCCCAAGCCGGCGTCAACACGAGCCTTTGGCAGGCGAGGACCAACTTTAGTCAGGATAAGTGTACTAGATGTTCCCCTTCAAAATGGCCAATTGTTGGCGCCCTTCCCGCTCAATATTTGGGGAGAGGCCTAGGGCCTCTGCCTATAAATAGGACTAGCCACCCACAGGGTAGAAGGACCGGAGAGAAGACAAGAACAACGGCATCGAGAGATCAACCAGAGAGAGAGAGAGAGAAGCGACTGAACTCCCCCTAGCAGTTCATCGCTCCAGGCAAGAACAGACCCTCGCGAGGCTGTTCTTCCTTGTATTGTTCATCATCAGCCCAAGAGGCAATCCACCAAACCACACACTGGAGTAGGGTATTACACCACAATGGTGGCCCGAACCAGTATAAACCTTGTGTCTCTTGCGTTGCTCTTCGTGTAGCTTAGATCCTAGCGAGGCGACGAGGTGCAGGTAGGTGGGGGGTGAAATCTCCATGCGAACCCCAGAGTTCGAACCTAGAGGGTGCGGAACCCGAAATCCGACATTTAAGCGCGCCCGGTAAGTGCGCCGAATTAAATCTTCCGCCGCCACATTTTTCGCCGCCCATCGCATCCATGTCGACGCCTTTGCCCGCGCTGAAGCGCCGAGCCGCTCGCTACTCAGCGTCGCCTAGACGGCCCCCGTCGGCGTCGCCCCCGCCGTTTCCCGTCGCATGCCGATCAACGCCGCCACCGCCCGGCGGGGAACGAAAGCAACAAGCATCGCCCCAAAGATCCGTCTGTAAGGCGAGACGGCCGTACTGCTACTTCGCCGCTTCGCCCATTTGGTTCTTTGTCTCGCGCGCTCCGCACGCCTATGGAAACTCGAGCTGCGCTCATCGCGTAAACGAGCTCCTGTGCTACCGCCCTGTCGGCAGCGTCTACGAAGAGTGGCTCGACGTCACCGAGCTTCGTCCACGCCTTCGAAAGGCTCCCTCGCCGTCGCCAGCGCACGCGCCCGCCCTGCGCTGGGCGATGAAACTCAGGGCGCCTCCGCCTCCCCTCAAGAAGGCGCCTTGGCCCCAAGGCTGCGTGGCCCCGGGGAACCCACTCCGTCCGGCCGGCCAGCAAAGAAGAGCAGAGCTGTCAAGAGGTCCCTCACCCCCAAGAAGCTGCCCGAGTGCTCCCCGCCCGGCTCGTCACGACCAAGGCCTCGCTCCAAAGACGCTAAGACTCAAGACTGCTCCCAGCTGGCAGCGCATGGGGACCCGCAAGACCAGGCCCTTAGTCACCAAAGGCCTCCCGTGGCCACGGCAGGTGCCGCCTTCACCACCGGAAGGCGCAGCGTCACAGGCCCGGCAAGTTCAAGCCAGACCTGTCTCTTCGCTACGACGGCACAGCCGACCCTGCGGAGTTCCTCCAGCTCTACGAGCTGGGCATCGAAGCCGCCAACGGAGATGAGAAGGTCATGGCGAACTGGTTTCCCATGGCACTCAACGACGGGGCCCGCACCTGGCTCGTGAACCTGGCCCCCGGCACGATCTCCTCCTGGGACGAGATGCGCACCCGCTTCATCGCCAACTTCCAAGGTACTCGTGATCGGCCTCCCACCGTGGAGCTTACATGTGCCGCATCAAAGCAGCTGGGGAGACCCTGCGAAGTACATCCAACGCTTCAACAACGCACGCCTCAAGATTCCCAAGGTGACCGAGGAGGCCATCATCTCAGCCTTCTCCGACGGGCGTGCGTGACGTCAAGATGAAGGAGGAGCTGGCGATGCATGAAGATCTGTGCACATCCTTGGAGCTGTTCAACTTGGCAACCAAGTGCACCAGGGCTGAGGAAGGGCGCCTTTCCCTCCTCGAGCTGCCGGCCGCAGACCCAGAAGAGAAGAAGCCCATGTCCAAGGACGTGAAGCGCAAGGGGGCAACCGTGCTCATGGCAGAACCAGACACCAAGTGAGGCAGGGATCAGCCTGAGTCTTCCAAGGGCAGCCGGTACTGTGTGTACCACGACCTCCACACCCACAACACCAACGAATGTCAAGAGCTCCGAGCCGTGCGAGAGGGGAGAATCGGTTGACGCCCGACCACAGCGATCGAGGCTATGGCCGAGGAGGAGGAAGAGGCGCAGGACGCTGGGAAGACCGTGGCCCTCGCCAAGGGTGGCGCGACCGACCTCGCGAGGATCGCTGGCAAGATCAGCCTCACGAGGGAGGCTGGAGGGATCAGCCTCGCGAGGATCGCCCGCAAGGAAACGCAGGCCTCCCTCCTCTGCCGCCACAGCCAAGGAGAAGCGAGGACCATCATCAGGACGAGGGGGCTGGGGGCTTCCAGGAGCCGCGCGTGATCGCTTGCATCCTAGACGGAGCTCAAGTCCCAGCCTCTCAACGCGTCTTCAAGCAGTTCGCCCACGATGTGAATGCAGTCCTCCCCAAGCTCGAAGCCACGCGCCCTCTCAGATGGTCGTCAGGCGCCATCACGTTCAGCTCGTGAGATCAGCTCAAGTGCGCAGCCACAGCCGGAGTCCTCCCGATGCTTTGTTCCCCAATCATCAGCAACGTGCAAGTCACCAGGACCCTCATCGATGGCGGGGCAGGGCTCAATGTCCTGTCCGTAGAGACATTCAACAATCTCCAAGTGCCTTACAATCAGCTTCAGCCAACCAAGCCTTTCAAGCCGCATCACTTGAAGACCCAGATCGTAGGAGCGGGAGGCTCCCCGAGACCGCTCCCAAGAAGAAGAAGGCATCGCCAGCCCGACTCCTCGAGAGGCGTGGCCCCTCGAGGTCCGCGCTGTTTAGGGGCACCTCCTTCGTCGCGCATAGGAAGGCGCGCCCGGCGCCCTCCTCGAGCAAGGCTCGGGGGCTCTCTCCTGGAGGGCCACCGACCTTGCTAAGGTCACGAGGGAGGCGCTAGGGCACCACTTGGAGGCGTGTTTCAGAGCACGTTTCCCTCAGCAAGGAGCGAGGCAAGGAGGGCCAAACCCTCAGGAGTTCGTCAGCCAGATCATTCAGGAGCTGCAGGAGTCAAGAGTCATGAGTGGCAGCCGCCGCTTACCTGCCGTAGCTCCCCATCCGAGCCAGGATGGTGGGCTGCGCGTCTGCATCGACATACCACGGCTCAACCGAGCCGCCCTCAGAGCGCCGCCCCTCACGCTGGGCGCCAAGGAAGGTCCACCCCACGGCCACGCTCAGATGCCCTACGGGCGTGCAACGCGGCCGCCACACGCCAGCGCCTCATGAGGAGCATCACTGAGGCTCATGAGGCCAGCGTTCCGCAGTTCAGCGGAGATGGAGATGGTCGCGAGAGCCGCCAGGCGCCTCCGGAGCCTCCCGAGGCCTCACAGGCCTGGGGCTCGTGAAGATCGGCTTCCGCAGCCCACGACGTCCGCTACTTCAGCATCCCTTCGTCTTCGACCTTATCAGGTGACCTCCTTCAAGTTTCATTTCCAGCTGGGAGCACCCCTGTGGCTGCATCATTCCCAGCCGTGGGTCCGTCCCTGCGGCGTGTATCCCTTTTACTTCATGTTCCTAGCTTACTTTATCGGGGGCGCCCCTCGGGCTGCATCATCCCCAAGTCGCTCGGGCCAGACCCAGCAACGTCTGCCTTCCCTGCACCTATCTAAATGAACTTGCTCCTTCGTGATTAACGTGCTTGACCTAGTTACCTGCTCAATTGACACCAACTGATGGAGCTGCTCCCCAACAGCACGACGCTTGCGCATGGGTCCGTCCCTGCAACGCCGACAAAACCTGAATGGTCGAGTTTCAGCTCTAGCTGGCAGCCCTTCAAGCGCCACCTCGTCAGGGCCTTGGTGCCTCGCCGCCTCTCCAAAGTAACCAACGGCTGGCCGTCGCTTGTCATAGCGGACTCTTGTTCTTCTTGTGGTGAGCCTGCAGGATCCCTTCAAGAAGCAGCGCCAGGCGAGGCCCTCACGGCGTCTTCTTCACTCTCGTCCGCGCGAACCGCTTGCACGTTAAAGGGGGGTACCTGAGCATCGCGACTCATGGACTCCTACTGGCTCTCCAGCCCTCACCCTCTGGCCTTGACCACGGCATCGCGACCTGGCATACCAGCGACGGCTGAGACTCGCTCGAGGGCCAGGACCCGAGGACGTAGAGCAGAAAGGGGAGCAAAGGCGAGAGGGAAGAGGCGCGCGGGGACCTCGCCAGTAATCCCCTCGCCGATCACCGATGCTGGACTGGCGTCGCACCAGGAAGCGGTTCCTGACTCCTGAGATAAGTCACCCTCCGGAAGCACTGGCTATCGCAGCGCCGACCTCGCACCTAATGCAATCCCGTGTTAGCAACGTCGCGTTCCTTTCTCACCGAACGATGGCTGCTTGAGCGCTAAAGGGGACCTCCTGAGCATCGCGACTCAGGGGCTCTTACTGGACCCCGGGCCGCTCACCTCCTGGCCTTGACCACGACATCGCTGACCGACATACCAATGACGGCTGAAGCCTGCCTTTGGGACCGGGACACAGCCGGTACAGAGCACCAAGCCCTCGTGAGGTTCGGAAGGAAGAACTAAGCTAAGACGGAATGGGCATCTCGACCGCTTCACGGCAAGGATTATATTAACAAACAAGACCACGGGCACCTTACAAGCCCCACGGGCGGCGCTGATTCCTCGCAGGAGCAGAGGAGGCAGATCCTAAAGAACGCTAACTACAGCGCCTCGCGAGAGACGCCATCATCAAGCAATGGGCCGCATCGGGCGCCAACCTAATCCAGATCGAGGCGGCGGCTCGACGAGCCCGCCTCGCTCCGTGAGCGGCGCAGGCTCGGGAGCTCAGAGGCTGCCGCCGCCTCCTCGAGTCGCCAAGAGCTCGGTGAGTCGCTGGATCCTCGACGCCTCCGCCGCCGAGGAGCTGCTGAGGAGCGGTCGGTGAGCCTGGTCCTCGCCCGCTGGCGGGGCCCCGACCACCTCTCTCGTGGCAGCACTCCAGCCGGCATCCTTCCGTCGAAGACCTTGAAGAGCATCATGAAGCGTCGTGCCAGTACTCCGTGGATCGCGAGGCGCCCCTCGTCCTGCAGACTGGGCGATCTCGCCCCAGCCTCGAAGTCATGAAGACCTTGCCCGCGGCGACGACCTCGACCTCCGCTTTGTCGCGAGGGTGTCAGCTGCGGTAGCGTGCAACCAGAGCTCAAATATCCCCCTGCGGCATCACGAAGGCGAAGGAGGGAGGAAGGCGGATCCAAAACTGAGGAGGCATGGCGGCGTGGAGCACAAACTCTCGGGAGGTGCCCTCGGCATGGACACCGGGGAGGGACAACGCGCGCATCGCCGTGACCGCCGGCGCCGACGGCAGCGTCGTCCATGGTGCTCGGCGTCAACTCCTTCAGGGCCCTCATTGTGGGCGTACAAGGGCAGCGGGAACCCTGGCGGTTGCCGCTCGTACCAGGGCCTCGACACCTCCTGCCAGACGCCCTCATCTCGACGGCATAGGGCAAGCCACTTCTTCGGCGGAAGCGGGTCAGACCCTCTCGGGGAGCCTTTCCCTTCTCTTCCGCGGAGAACCGGCGGATCGGAGCCATTGCCGCAAAATGGAGCGAGGACGGAGAAGAAGGAGAAGCAAGGAGAGATGGACTGGAAGGGCACGCGCCGTTCCGTACTTATAGCCGGGGAAGGCCAACCGCCGGCCTCCACGATCGCAGGTAATCATGACCCGCTTTGCATGCAGGGACTTTTCAATCCGTGCAGTTGCCGAGGCGTCGTGGGGAAGCAGGGGCGCCCACGTCCAATCAACCGCCACGCGGCGCCCAAGGCCGCAGGCTGTTAGGGCCCGCGGCGCTTCGCACTTGCCCCTTCGCTTCTCCGCTCAGCCAAGTCCAGGCGCGCCTTGGGCCCGGGGGCTACTGTCGGCGTTCTGGGAATGGGGGTACCCAGACTTGCCTGCCTGCTGCCCCTACGGCGTGGCTCAAGGGGGCGCCCAAAGACGGCCCATCTTCATCAAGACAAACTCAAGACCCTCGCGAGGGCCAAGCCTCGCGGGGGGCGATGGGAAGCTTCCTCGAGCACGGCCTCGTCAGTTGGCTTGCGAGGCGGAGAGATCAAGGCGGGTACCTCACGAGGTGCCCATGATGTAAGCCATGACGACCAAGGGCGCCGGTGGGCGCCAGCCCGCATGTCCTCATTTCCTCTTTGGTGCAAAGGGGCGCAGCGGCGAGAGCATCAAGCAAAGGCATCCGCTTGGTGCAACAAGACCAAGACTGCCGTGAACGGCAGGAGGAAGTCATCGTGGAGCCCAAGCCAGGTCACCACCAGAGCCTTTGGCGGCGAGGACCAACTTAGTCGGGATAAGTGTACTAGATGTTCCCTTCAAATGGCCAATTGTTGGCGCCCTTCCCGCTCAATATTTGGGGAGAGGCCCAGGGCCTCTGCCTATAAATAGGACTAGCCACCCACAGGGTAGAAGGACCGGAGAGAAGACAAGAACAACGGCATCGAGAGATCAACCAGAGAGAGAGAGAGAGAGAGAGAAGCGACTGAACTCCCCCTAGCAGTTCATCGCTCCAACCAAGAACAGACCCTCGCGAGGCTATTCTTCCTTGTATTGTTCATCATCAGCCCAAGAGGCAATCCACCACACCACACACTGGAGTAGGGTATTACACCACAATGGTGGCCTCGAACCAAGATAAACCTTTGTGTCTCTTGTGTTGCTCTTCGTGTAGCTTAGATCCTAGCGAGGCGACGAGGTGCAGGTAGGTGGGGGGTGAAATCTCCGCGCGCACCCCAGAGTTTGAACCTAGAGGGTCTGCCGGAACCCGAAATCCGACAAAGTGGAAGCTTCTACCTCACGACAAGGTGAACCAAGAGTTGACATGGAAGCATCCACAAGTGGGACACACCAAGATGAAGAAAACGAGGAAGTACACTAAGGTGAACCTCATCAACCTCCCTCTCCACCTCGACAAGAGAACGACAACGTCAACAATGAAGAAGGCCAAGAAAAAGAACAAGATGATGAAGAAGATGTTCCACCCCGACCTAAGCAAAATCTCTCACGAGTTCGAGCAAGAGTCTCAAGAGACCATCCCATCAAACAAATCAACAATGATATCCAAACCGGGAGAATCGCTCGCTCTAAAACTCGTTTGGCTAATTTTTGTGAACATTATTCATTCATCTCTAGCATTGAATCTATGAAGGTTGAAGAAGCATTGGAAGATCCGAATTGGATAAATGCCATGCATGAAGAGCTACACAACTTTGAGAGAAACCAAGTCTGGACATTGGTCGAGAAGCCCGACAACAACCACAGCATCATTGGTACCAAATGGGTGTTTCGCAACAAGCAAGACGAAGATGGACAAGTCGTTACGCAACAAAGCACGCCTCGTCGCCCAAGGCTACACTCAAGTCGAAGGTATGGACTGTGGTGAGACATATGCCCCCGTTGCTAGACTTGAGTCCATCCGCATCTTACTTGCCTATGCTAATCACCATGATATTACCTTGTACCAAATGGACATTAAGAGTGCTCTTCTAAATGGTGAAATTGAGGAGGAAGTTTATGTTAAACAAACTCCCGGCTTTGTTAATCCTAAGAAACCCGACCATGTTTACAAACTTCACAAAGCTCTTTATGGTCTTAAACAAGCTCCTAGAGTGTGGTATAAATACTTGACCAAGTTTCTTATTGTAAAAGGCTTTGAGATTGGAAAGATAGATTCTACTCTTTTCACTAAAAGGGTTAATGGTGAATTATTTGTGTGCCAAATTTATGTTGATGATATCATATTTGGTTCAACTAACCCTCATTTTAGTGAAAAGTTTGGAAAGCTAATGTCGGAGAAGTTTGAGATGTCTATGATGAGTGAACTCAAGTTCTTTCTTGGGTTGCAAATCAAGCAAACCAAGGAGGGCACCTTTGTTTCTCAAACAAAGTACACCAAGGACTTATTCAAGAAGTTCAACATGCAAGAAAGCAAAGGTATGAAAACACCCATGCCTACTAGTGGACATCTTGACTTGACTAAGGATGGCAAATCGGTTGACCAAAAGGTTTACCGCTCTATGATTGGTTCGTTGTTATATCTATGTGCCTCCCGTCCCGATATTATGCTAAGTGTGTGCATGTGTGCATGATATCAAGCCCCCCCCCAAAGAATGCCATCTTAAGGCTGTGTAAAGGATAGTGAGATACTTAATTCATACACCAAATTTTGGCATTTGGTATCCTAAGAGGTCTTATTTTGATCTTCTTGGCTACCCCGACTCGGACTATGCTGGTGACAAGGTTGATAGAAAGTCCACTTAGGGTACATGCCAATTTATTGGTAGATCTCTTGTGTCTTGGTCTTCCAAGAAACAAAACTCGGTATCCTTATCCACCGCGGTAGCAGAATACATTGCCGCCGATTCATGTTGTGCTCAATTACTTTGGATGACCCAAACTCTTAAAGATTATGGAATCTATGTGAAACATGTTCCATTGCTTTGTGACAATGAAAGTGCTATTAAGATTGCTCATAATCCCATGCAACATTCTCGAACTAAGCAAATTGAAGTTCGTCATCATTTCATTCGAGATCATGTTGCTAAAGGAGACATTGATCTTAAGCATGTTCGTACCGATAAGCAATTGGCGGATATATTTACCAAACCGCTTGATGAGAAAGTATTTTGCCATTTGAGAGGTGAACTGAACATCATTGATGCTTCAAACTTGGAGTAGAAACTCCAGTTGGATACATGCAAGGCATGAACCTTTGACTAATCCTTGATATTTCTCTTATGATGATGATCACATGTCTTGGATATATTTGCACCCTTGCATGCTATCGAACCCTTGTAGGTACTTGGATGAATCTAAATCTATGATATTGCAAATCACTCACATCCTGAGCAATCTCTACATCACCAAGTCTCTACAATATGGTGGTTCAAGTCAAGGAAGCATGAAACCTTTCAACATATCCTTTGACAATTCTTCTATATCAAATTTCATTTGGTATCAAATTTCATGATTGTCATTTTGGATACACAACTGCTCTTCCTTGCAAAACTAACCCATGTAGGTAGATGAACTCAAACTACAAGCGGTGCTCCCAACTCATTGATGAGCTACATAAACCTTCAGCATCCCACACAAGTTCAACTACATGATCAAGATCAACACCACGACCCAAGGTATGTTATTCCATCTTAGAGAGGCTTTACCCCAAGTCATGGGTCAAAGTAGCTCAACAAGATGTGAATGCATCAAAATGCTTTATGTGAAAGTGGTAACCCCACTTGCGCTTAAACGATGAGTATGACCTACGATCAAGTGCTCTTACTTGACTCCTCAGTCAATATACTCTAACATAGGTGACTCTGTCGCCGACCAATTCTAGCTGAAGTTCTCTAGTGTTTTTCTGAGTTCTTGCATTTGTCTCTTGCATATTTGTTCCCTTCTTTATTTAAAAAAACTTCATGTAGATTTCTTCTCTTTTCTCTGTTTTGCTCTGCATTCCCTGCATCCAATTCATTGCAAATCCTTCGGTTAATTCCTTGCAAACCTTTGTGAGATCTTATTTGCCTAGTGAGCTGAGATGACAATTGTTCTCTCTCTGTGTGTGTTGAACTCAGACACACCGGTTTGTCTCTTTCGGTCAAAACGAATCATTTCGGTGCCACCGAAGAAAACAACTCGGTGTTACCGATTTCAATGCTGAGAAGACACTTTGTCATATGCATCCTGCTTATTTGTTCCCGCTCCACTCAATGATTCTTGTCCTCTACCTCCATCACATTCTATATGCTATTTTGTTATGTGACTCAAGGACCAAACCTACTTGACTCATGCACCAGAAGATCCCTTCTTGGATTGATGTCAAAGGGGGGGAGAGAGATCACATGAAAGCTTAATCACATCGAAGGGGGAGAGAGACCCCAGATGCAAGGTATTCAAGAGGAGAGAAGTTACATGTCTTTAAGAGGGGAAAGACATGTGTTATGATTGTTTTGCTCCGATTTTCTTGTGTTTCTCTGATTTTCTTTTCCCTACCTTTTTCTCCCAATATCCCATATAAGATTCAGGGGGAGAAAGACATCTAAGGGAAGGAAATCTTTGAATTCTTTGCATATCTTTTTGGGGACATGTCTATATCAAATAGAGTACCTAGTACTCACTCTCTACATGTCATTCCAATCTTGGGTCTCTTGTGGTTTGGTGTTCTTGCTCTATTTAGTAGATGTTTCTGTGTTATCTAACCTTGTTTACTCAGGTTCATATCTTCCAAAGCCAGTTCAAGACCACAAGGTAAGTATATGCATCACACTCATGTGCATGATGATCTCTTGTTGATGTACATATTGTTTACAAGAGGGACTCGTGAACATGAAGGTACATTTCCTATATCCACACCATTTGCTCTCATACATATAGCCAAGATACATGTAACTCATTGCTTGCTCTGTCATGCTTATGCATTCACATGATCTTATATTCCATATTTACATGATTGCATACATGTAGGGGGAGCCTATGCATGTTACATGTACTTCCAAAGCCTTACTTGCTATTCTCTATATCCTTATCTAAATCTTTGATGTATGTTGTCATCAATTACCAAAAAGGGGGAGATTGAAAGCACAAGTGCTCCCTGGGTGGTTTTGGTAATTCATGTCAACATATCTCTTGTTGGACAAATACTTTTATCTATTATATTTCAAATGAGTTCAACAGTGGAGTGGCATGGACAAGAGGATGTGGAACCCCTTCAAGAAGCTAAGGACAAGGATTGGCAAAAGCTCAAGACTCTACATTTTCATTTTAGTGATCCAAGATCACATTGAGTCCATAGGAAAGCCAATACTATTAAAAGGGGATGAGGTGTTGCTTAATGGCTTGCTTGCTCAAAGTGCTTAGTGATATGCTCCAAAGCCCTCAACCACTTTCTCATTTCCACATATGTCCCAAACCTAAAGTCAAACTCGGCCCCACCGATTTGATCTATCCGGCGCCACCGAGTTCATTTGACATAGCCACTACCAGAAACCCTAATCAGTTCGATCTCACCGATGGGATCTCGATCTCACCGAGATGGGCTTGCAATCTCTCTGTTGCTTGTTGCAATTATTTCGGTCTTACCGAGATACGCAATCGGTCCCACCGAGTTTGCTTGACCAACTCTCTGTTTTGCTTATTACCAAAATCAGTCTCACCGAGTTTGTGTAATCGGTCAAACCGAGTTGAGGTTTTACCCTAACCCTAGCACATCGATCCCACCGAGTTGATCATATCGGTCCCACCGAAAATCCTAACATTCACATTTTAACTAAATCCATCTGACCGAGTTTGAGTATTCGGTCCCACCGAATTTGGTGAATTGTGTGTAACGGGTAGTTTTTGTGTGGAGGCTATATATACCCCTGTCGGTGTCAAAACCGGAGGATCTCGGGTAGGGGGTCCTGAACTGTGCATCTAAGGTTGATGGTAACAGGAGGCAGGGGACACAATGTTTACCCAGGTTCGGGCCCTCTATATGCAGGTAATACCCTACTTCCTGCTTGATTGATCTTGATGAATATGAGTATTACAAGAGTTGATCTACCACGAGATCGTAATGGCTAAAACCTAGAATTCTAGCTTGTATGACTGTATCCCCCCTTCGGACTAAGCCCTCCAGTTTATATAGACACCGGAGGGGATTAGGGTTGTACAAAGTCGGTTACAGAGAAATGAATCTTCATATTTGGACGCCAAGGAGAGTCCCATCCGGACATGGGAGAGAGTCTTCGGTCTTGTATCTTCAAATCCCATTAGTCCGCCCATGTCCAACAGGCCGGACGCCTCGAGGACCCCTCACCCAGACTCCCTCAAGAGCCCCTAACCAGGCTTCAATGACGAGGTGTTCGGCGTGCAGATTGTCTTCGGCATTGCAAGGCGGGTTCCCCTTTCCAAATACTCCAAAATAATCTTCGAACGAACGAACGTGTCCGGCTCTGCAACACAAGTACCAGACACAACCGCAGAGAGTATAATACTTCACGAGTCCAATCCACTAACAACTTCTCGGAGCTTGACATCATGTCCGCCCGGTCATTATTTCGAACCGTTTTCGTCTGCCGTTCCATGTTTCGAGACGCGGTTTTCATTGGCACGTCTTATCAAAGCAAAGATCGTGTCCCCTTATTGTGGGATTTCTCATCCATACGGGCGTGGGTAATCCAACCGTGCCGTCTGCACAGCCTTTGGGAATAGGCGAGTTTGAGGCGAGTGGGGAGGCGCTTGATATTCACTGCCTTTATAAGGAGATAAGGATTCCTTTCTTTCACCCACGCCTTCTCTCTTTCTCTACCCTCCCATTCTCGAGCTCCAGCACCCAAGTCCTCATATTTTTCGCCTCAAGAAAGCACTCGACCATGTCCGGATCTGGAGCACAAGGCAAGTGGATGGCCTCCTCCGTCAGGGAGAATGACATCACTAAGCTTCGGGAGGCCGGGTACCTGGCCAAAGAAATCACCCACCAGCTTGCGGCCAAGGGGCAGATCATCCCCACCCCGAAGCCCAATGAGAGGATGGTGTTCATCCCCCACTTCGTCCGCGGGTTAGGGTTTCCCCTCCACCCTTCGTCCGCGGACTCATGTTCTATTACGGGCTAGATTTCCATGATCTAGCCCCAAACTCCTTCCTCAACATCTCGGCATTTATTTTCGTGTGCGAGGCCTTCCTCCGCATTCCTCCCCACTTCGGACTGTGGCTTAATATACTCAATGTGAAGCTGAAGGTAGTGGACGGCCAACACGCAGAGTGCGGAGGCGCCATGGTGAGCAAGATGCCCAACGTCACGTGGCCCAAAGGTACCTTCCTGGAGACTGTCAAGGAGTGGCAGAAACTGTGGTTCTACATCACAGAGCCTCGCGACGCCACTTGGGCCGCGGCTCCCAAATTCAAGTCCGGTGCCCCAATGCGGCTCACCTCCTGGCTAGAGAAGGGCCTGAATTGGTCTTCATCAAACGAGCTGATAGCGCTACAAACGCGCATTCAGAGCATGGTGGACAAGAACGTCAAACTCGTCAACGTGATCCAGGTGATGCTACTTCGCCGGATCCTTCCATGCCAGAGCCGGACTTCCCATTTATGGGAGTTCGATCCGGCCAAGCACCAGACCCTGCAATAGTTCTTCCGGACTACGCACGAGGACATCTGGAAGGTGCTCTTCAAGGGCAATGAGACGCCGCCGGCGATGACCGAGGACCGTGGGCACGCCTTAGCCCATCCCGCCAGTCTGGTAAGTTTTTCGCGTTTCAAGGTGTATCCTTTACTTGCTTGTTCAGGGAAGGTACCTAAGCTTCACCATTTATTTTTCAGGGCTGGACAAAGAAGGCAGAGAGGATCAGGTGTTCGGCTCCACTGCCCGAGGAACCAGCCATCCCGCTCCTAACGAAGATGCTGGTTCCGGCGCCCTACAAGGCACCGAAAAAGAAGGCCAAGGGGGCCAAAAGTGGCCCTCGCCGCAAGGGTGCTTCGGACGTGACGTCCGAAGACGACAAGACCCACTCCTCCGCCGTCGAGGATGACGACGAGGAGGAGGAAGAGAGCAACTCCCCCCTGAGGCAGGAAGGAAGAAGAGGGTGGCCTCCACGAATCTGGAGGCAGAGGCGTCCAAGAGGGGGAAGAGCTCCCTCGCAGATAACTCTGTGTGGGATGTCGAAAGCAGCCCAGAGTTGCGCCCCCGAAACAAGCCCCTGGCCGAATCTTGAGTACTCAAAAGACTCTGACACTTTCGTCTATTTAATCTCTTCGGTTCATAGTTTTAATGCGTTGAATCATGTGCTTGCAGTCCGGCCCACGACAGCTCCATGCGATCCTCTTTAGGAGGTTCGCTGGATTCAAAGGCGATGGCCAGCGAGTCACCGCCGGCTGCTCACTCTCCCACGGCCAAGGGCGACGACGAGGTGCTGTCCCAAAGGATCTTCCCGGGCCAGGAAGAGGTTCAGGAGGCCGTCAGGGTGGCGCCAGAGGGTGACCCTTCGGCCGCCGGACACCCGGGAGAGAAGACCCCCATGGAGACCGGTGATGGGGGCCATGTCCAGTTCGGAACCCAGCCGAATACTGTTCCGGAGACCTATACGGCTCCGGAATCCGGCGAGCAGCCTCCTTCGAGAGAAGGAGGTGTGCCTATCCCGCCGGTGACCTCTGTCCATCCAGAGGCACTGGATAATCTGCTGGAAGCACTACGAGGCACTTCCGTTGTGGAGGAACACTGTATCCTTATGGTACGGTGATTGAGAGGGTTCAGTCCGTCAAGAGCGGACTGACCGAAGCCTGCAGCAGCCTGCTGATAGGTTTTGAGGTAAGCGTCGCAAAAGAGAAAGTCCTAGTATAGACATTAGCCCCTGAGACACTGTCCGGCGTTCGAAAAGAAAAGCCGGACAGAGGATCAAGTAATTTTCGCAGGAAACTAACTAAATATGTCTTATGTGAATAAGCAGTGCTGTTGTCGGGCCGCAACCTCGCATGTTGCGGAGGTCTCCGGACTAAAGCAGAGTCTGGAGCGGGCCGAAGAAGAGCTCAGCCTTGTAAAAAGGCATCTGGAGGACAAGCAAGGTATGTGGTGACTTGCTGTATATTCAGAAAGAATGAATGGTGTGTATTGACCGTAGTGCCATGATATTTGTAGGAGCGGCGACCGAGGTCGAGGTCCTTAAAAAGGCCCTGGCCGAGGCTGAGGAGAAAGTTGCCAAGGAACAAGCCGCCCGTGAAAAGCACGAGGCCAGGCTTGATGAGGTCCAGCAAGAGCTCCAGGATGCCGTGAAGAAATGCGAGTCCTTAGAACACGATGTTTCGGCTCAAGAGACCGAACTCGCTAAGGCTCGCCAGAGTGCACAGGAGGCCCGGGTTGAAGCCCAGGGCACCCTCCAGGAGATCCAGGAGGCCAAGAGAATCGTGGCGGGTAAGGCTTTTAGTATGCAAAGCAAGTATGTGAAGAAGAGGTATCTCTTACTAACCCGGATTTGGAGTTCTCTGTATGCGTTTGCGGATCTGCCGCATGCAGTGTTTCGATCTTTGTCAGGAATTATTCCGAGCCGAAGAAGGGAGCTCAATGGAGAAGCTGTTCTGGTCACAATACCTTGCGCCAGAACATCCGGTGCCCTTTAGCGATCAGCTAAAACAGCTGGTCGAGCCGCATAGGGTGGCCGAACTGGCCATGAAGGACTTAATAATCCGGCTGTGGCCTGCTGAAGCTATACCTAGCAGCTACTTCGGACTCTTGAAGCGGCTGGTGAATGTCTGCCCTCGGCTGCACATCATCAAGCGGTCGGTCTACATCGAGGGCGCCACAGATGGCCTTCGCCTCGCATCAACGCAAAGGGGCGAAGATGAACGCCGTCAAGCTTGCGACCGAGGGACCTCCGGAGGGCAAGGAGCACCGCATGCCCGAGCGGTATTTTGAAGATGTCCTGGAGGGGTCTCGCATTGTGGTGACGCAATGTGCGCAAGACATTATCTTCGAATGAATACATTCATGTTGTCTCTGCCTTGTATGATGAAACAAAGTCGTTACATAATATAATGTTTGTTTTTTAAAAAAATTACCTCATGTGCGGCCGTTTTTATGAAATCTGAGAGTTGGCCAGTCGTCGGCTTCTGCCCCCACGTAGGTAGTACGGGGGTGTTCGGGGTGGAATCTAAACACTCTTGATCTCATTGTTTGGTCCTTGAAGGAGGTGTTTAGCGCAACGAACCAGGCAATCGGACTATGTGGCTTCAGCACTCTCACTTATCCATAGGAGTTTGACAATAAAAGTTTAGGCCCAGCCCCTAGTATCCGAACTAGGATGCTGTAAACACCTGATTGGGTAAGAACCAATCCCTCGCATAATGCGGAAAAAATCGCTAAAGATTTGAAACCTCCGAAGAGCTGACTGCTCTCGCCAAGCATCATAACCAGCTCGGGGTTTGACTTTCTCTACTGAGGTGCTCATCCGGGTAAACCAGGACACAATCGGAGTAGTCCTCCCTTTACTACCCTAGCCGATATAACGGAACGTAAGGTAGCAAGCACAGGAGCCGGGCAACCCAACTACTGACCAAAGATATGATTCGGAGCCAATGCATATAGTGCTAAATTCGGGGTGCCGAACTGTACTGTAAAAGTGTTTGGACTTTGTTTGCCGTGTTGTGGGGCACTATTAAGCCCCTGGCAGATTGAAACGTACCAAAGTGTACGGGTGCTTATTTTATAAGGTTATCAAAAAGGAAAAGGGGAAAGAAGAAAGGATAGTAAGGTAGAGCCGCGGAATTTGGGCCGCAAACTGTTTCCATTATAATTTGATTAATACGTCAAAGCGCATTCGTACAAGTAGTGCAATAAGCAACAGGCTATTTAATATGCCGCAACCAAGGGAGAGCTGCGTGTGGGTCCTGAAAACAGGTAGAGTGGTCGTTAAAGAGACCACCTAGAAATTCCCCTATACGTCCATGCTTCTTGCCGTCTTGGTGTATTTATCCTTCGAAAGGACCGGTGATCAGGCCGTTAGGGAAGGCCTGTGGAAAAGAAACCTAAAAAGGAGAAAGAAGAAAAAGTGAAAGTATGTGTGTTCGGGGGCAGTCGAGCCGTATTGTGGAGCACCAGCTAGTTATGCATCCGTCTATGCCCATGGTATTTTGAGTGCGTAGTTATGTACACATGGTGCGAATGCCGCCACTTGGTCGGGACTGGGACAGAGGCCAAATTGCTAGTCGAGCTCTTGACAAGCTGAGCTGTCATGCTGCAGAGTAGTCCCGACTCTTTTATCAGTGTCCGGGAGCTCGGCCGCCGAATTAAGGTTCTGCTTGAAAAGGCCGCTCTGTACTTCTGCTGCTAAGGCAGCGGTGTGCTCCTCGGTCCGGAGGGAGCGTTCCGTGTTTCCATTAACTGTTATGACACCACGTGGTCCGGGCATCTTGAGCTTTAGATAAGCGTAGTGTGGCACCGCGTTGAATCGAGCAAATGCGGTTCGTCCAAGGAGTGCGTGATAGCCACTGCGAAAGGGGACGATGTCAAAGATTAACTCTTCGCTTCGGAAGTTGTCCGGGGATCCGAAGACAACCTCTAGTGTGATCGACCCGTACAGCGGGCCTCGACACCTGGTATAACCCCTTTAAAGGTAGTATTTGTGGGCTTGATCCGTGATGGATTAATGCCCATTTTGCACACTGTATCCTGATAGAGCAGGTTGAGGCTGCTGCCACCGTCCATATGGACTCGCGTCAGGTGGAACCCATCAATTATTCGGTCGAGGACTAGTGCGGCCGAACCACCGTGACGGATACTGGTCGAATGATCCCGACGATCGAAGGTGATCGGGCATGACGACCATGGGTTAAATTTTGGGGCGACTGGCTCTATCACATAGACGTCCCTGAGCACGCGCTTGCGCTCCCTCTTGGGGATGTGGGTAGCGTATATCATGTTCACCGTTTTGACCTGAGGGGGAAACTTCTTCTGTCCCCCTGTGTTCGGTGGTCGGGGCTCCTCGTCATCATCCTCGCTTTGCGACCCCTTCTCCTTGTTCTCGGCATTTAACTTGCCGACCTGTTTAAAAACCCAACAATCTCTGTTGGTATGGTTGGCTGGTTTTTCTGGGGTGCCATGGATCTGGCACGGACGATCGAGTATGCGGTCCAAGCTGGATGGTCCTGGATTTTTTCTTTTATATGGCTTTTTCCGCTGACTGGACTTGGAGCCACTGAATCCGGCGTTGACTGTCGTGTCATCGGTGTTGTCACCATTGCTTTGACGTTTCTGCCTGTTGCGTCGGAGCTTGCCGTTGCTGTTTTTGACCTCGGAGGTGCCCACTTCGCTGGCCATGTTATTGCTACGGGCCAGCCAACTATCCTCACCCGCACAAAAGCGGGTCATGAGTGCCGTAAGGGCTGCCATGGACTTTGGCTTTTCTTGGCCGAGGTGGCGTGCGAGCCATTCGTCACGGATGCTATGTTTAAAGGCCGCTAGGGCTTCGACATCCGGACAATCGACGATCTGGTTCTTTTTAGTTAGGAACCTAGTCCAGAATTTCTGGCTAACGCTCCGGCTGTTGAACTATGTGACTTAAGTCATCAAGATCTCGGAGGTCATACATATGTGCCTTGGAAGTTGTCGCGGAAGGCGTCTTCCAAGTCCTCCCAGCTGCCAATAGAGTTTTCAGGCAGACTGTTTAGCCAGTGCAGAGCTGGCCCTTTGAGTTTTTGCGGGAGGTATTTAATGGCGTGAAGGTCATCTCTGCGGGCCATATGGATATGGAGAAGAAAATCCTCGATCCATACCGCGGGATCAGTTGTTCCATGATATGATTCGATATTCACGGGTTTAAACCCTTCTGGGAATTCATGCTCCATTACTTCGTCAGTGAAGCAAAGAGGGTGTGCAGCGCCTCTATATCGGGCCACATCGCGACGTAGCTAAGATGGAGTCCGTCTGCGGTTTTCGGCCCGGGTGTGATTAGGATTTTCACGTACGAATAGATAGCCGTCGTCGCGTGTCGGGGCACGCCCTCGCGATCCGTAGATCGATCTGGTACGTCCTGCTCTATTGTCCAGGTCCTGCTGGAGGTCATATGTATAACCCCGAGCTGTTTTATCTCTGCCTTTACGGTGAGGTAGGGCAGGCCGGTCAGCCGCATTGCGCGATGATGGTACGGGCTCCAGCGCCTCATCATTGAACTGAGGTAGCAATTTGCGCTTCGGGTAACTTTTGGCTTGGCGGTTGAGGTCGTATTCCTCGGCTGCCAGGACATCAGCCCATCTATCATTGAGCAGATCTTGATCAGCTTGAAGCTGCTGCTGCTTCCTTTTCAGGCTCCTTGCAGTGGCTATTAGCCGGCGCTTAAAGCGCTCCTGCTCGAGAGGTTCCTCAGGCACGATAAAATCCTCATTGCCAAGGCTCACCTCGTCCTCGTGAGAGCGTAACATAATTACTTCATCCTCCGAGTCTTCGTGGTGTGGCCTGTTCATCGTGGCTGACTTGCCCGCCTTCCCGCTCGTCTGTTCGGAAGTTGCCTCAACGGGATCTTCATTGTCTTCGGCATTGTCCGGAGTATTGTTCTCTCCCATGCCGGTATTGCTGTCTTTTCCACGACGTGACTTAGAGCGGCGCCGCTGGCGCTGGCGCCTTGGCTGTGTCTCAGGAGGTTTATCCATGACTGGATCTTCTTTGTCATCGTCGTTAGTTTCTTTAGGTGTATCCACCATGTACACGTCGTTCGAAGAGGTGGCCATCCTGCGTCTAGTAAACGGCGGGTTCTGGCCCTGCTCCTCATCGGCATCGTCGTCCATACCGTCGATGTCTTCGGAGCCGTAATCGAGCATGTCGGTTAAGTCTTTGACAGTGGCTATGAAGTGGGCGGCGGGCGGGAAGCAAAATTCTCCGTCATCAGCCTCCAGTTCGAACCGGATATAATTCGGCTGTGAGCCCCCCGCTAAGGATAGTGCTTTTAATGAGTTTAACACGTCGCCTAAAGGCGACTGCTGGAAAATGTCCGCGGCGCTAAATTCGATGATCGATGACTGATCAAGCTCGACGCACGCGGACGCACATGGTTCGGAACCTGTAGCCGGAAACGAGTCCGAGGCTCCGATGACGCAGACTCCACTCGAGGTTGGGTCTGTGTGCGGCTCCGACGCCGTTGAGACTATGGCATCCGTGGCGGGGTTGAGCTTCCCGTCCTCGGATGGCGCGATCTACTCCAGATCTAGAGCCAGGGCAGTTATAGGTGTTATCTCCTGAATATGGTCCGATGACAGATTTAGGTCATGTTCATCGTGGTGACAGGGAGTGGCTGCCGTAGTCTCGAATCCGTCAAAGATCAAGTCTCCGCGGATATCTGCGACGTAGTTCAAGCTTCCAAATCTGACCTGATGGCCCGGGGCGTAGCTATCGATCTGCTCCAGATGGCTGCGAGTTGGCCCAGCATGCGGTTCGCCCGAATCTGAAGATCTGTCCGGGGAGGAAGACTTCCCCTTGGAACGCATTGTTGTGGATGATCGAAGGAGCCATCAAACCTTTTGACGACGGCACAGTGGAACTCTCAATGAAATCACCAATGTCGGTGTTAAAACCAGCGGATCTCGGGTAGGGGGTCCCGAACTGTGCGTCTAAGGTTGATGGTAACAGGAGGCGGGGGACACAATGTTTACCTGTGTTGGGCCCTCTCTATGGAGGTAATACCCTACTTCCTGCTTGATTGATCTTGATGAATATGAGTATTACAAGAGTTGATCTACCACCAGATCGTAATGGCTAAAACCCTAGAAGTCTAGCCTGTATGACTATATCCCCCTTCGGACTAAGCCCTACGGCTTATATAGACACCGGAGGGGATTAGGGTTGTACAAAGTCGGTTATAGAGAAAGGAATCTTCATATCCGAACGCCAAGGAGAGTCCCATCCAGACAAGGGAGAGAGTCTTCGGTCTTGTATCTTCATAGCCCATTAGTCCGGCCCATGTCCAACAGGCCGGATGCCCGAGGACCCCTCAGTCCAGGACTCCCTCAACCCCTCCACCCACTCTTCATTCGTGGAGAGAGCCATCAGGACGTGCCTACACTTTCAGCATTCATTTTCTGAGAGAGAACAACCTACTCATGTGTTGAGACCAAGATATTTCAATCCAACCACAAGAATCTTGATCTCTAGCCTTCCCCAAGTTGCTTTCCACTCAAATCATCTTTCCAACAAATCCAAATCTGTGAGAGAGAGTTGAGTGTTGGGGAGACTATCATTTGAAGCACAAGAGCAAGGAGTTCATCATCAACACACCATCTATTACCTTTTCGAGAGTGGTGTATCCTAGATTGGTTAGGTGTCAATTGGGAGCCTCCGTCAAGATTGTGGAGTTGAACCAAGGAGTTTGTACGGGCAAGGATATCGCCTACTTCGTGAAGATCTACCCTAGTAAGGCAAGTCCTTCGTGGGCGATGGCCATGTGGGAATAGACAAGGTTGCTTCTTCGTGGACCCTTCATGGGTGGAGCCCTCTGCAGACTCGCGCAACCGTTACCCTTCGTGGGTTGAAGTGTCCACCAACGTGGATGTACGATAGGACCACCTATCGGAACCATGCCAAAAATCTCCGTGTCTCCAGTTGGGTTTGCATACTCCAATCCCATCCCTTTACATTCTTGCAACTTGCATGCTTTACTTTTCGCTGCTGATATACTCTAACCATGCTTGCTTGAAATGTATTGTGAATGTTTAAACTCATGAAAAACTCCACCTTAACTTGAAGAACTTAAAAACTGCTACTTTTCTTTGTTGAGGGTCTAATCACCCCCCTCCCCCCTCTAGACACCTCTTCTCGATCCTTTCACTTGGGTTAAGTGTTAAGCCAGTTCGGGAATCTGTATCATGGTTTCGAGAAGAGAGGTCGAGCTATCACAAGGGTGACAAGTACTCGCCTTGAGCTCGACAATAAATATCGTGAGGAAAAAGGAATGTTGCATATGACACATTGTCGAGGTTCATCAAACGACTTTACACACACATGGGAGTTGGCACGTTCTGCTAGGAGTCGCTACCAACTATCGACTCTGGTCGTGTCCATGCGTATGTTAACCTATAGAGTCGCACACTTAAGGGGCTGCAGCCCATTCACATTGGATCCGAGTGGAAATGGATGTGGACTCCTAGTGGGCTCAAGTGTTGAGCCTACCTCGGAGGTCTATATAAAGGGGAGTGGGCGCACCACTTAGGGTTGATCTTTCCTCACCCTGGTCAGCCGCCGCCACTCCCCACGCCCATGCCGCGTGACCGAACCTAGCAGTCCGCTGCTCGACGCTGCTCCCCGTACGTGTGGATACCTTGGAGGCATGGCATCTGCGGTGCTTGGACGAACCGTTCGAAGGAACCGCGAGGTGCCGTTCGCGGGAGATCACCATTCGCGAGTCTTCGCTGTTCGCGGGAGATCGGCAACACGAGGAGGAGACGGCCCGAGAGATCGACTACACACATCACCAACTCTACTTCCGCTGCGGTGACTGCGCTTGTAGTGGTAAACCCGATCTCGTAATCTATTTCCAGCAGCATGGTCTTGGGTCGCGGTAGAAAATTTTATTTGGCGCTAGCGTAGCGTACCGCGTGTTCCAACAAGGGAATGACTTCCATTTTCTCCCTATCTTCTGCAGTGGTCGGGCATCGAGTCTGACTCAACTTCACACCTTGTAGCACAGGCAAGAACCCTTTCTTTGACTGATCCATTTTGAACTTCTTCAAAACTTTATCAAGGTATGTGCTTTGTGAAAGTCCAATTAAGCATCTTCATCTATCTCTATAGATCTTGATGCCTAATATATAAACAGCTGCACCGAGGTCTTTCATTGAAAAACTCTTATTCAAGTATCCTTTTATGCTATCCAGAAATTCTACATAATTTCCAATCAACAATATGTCATCCACATATAATATTAGTGTTGGGGAACGTAGTAATTTCAAAAAATTTCCTACGCACACGCAAGATCATGGTGATGCATAGCAACGAGAGGGGAGAGTGTTGTCCACGTACCCTCGTAGACCGAAAGCGGAAGCGTTAGCACAATGCGGATGATGTAGTCATATGTCTTCACGGCCCGACCGATCAAGCACCAAAACTACGGAACCTCCGAGTTCTTGCACACGTTCAGCTCGATGATGTTCCCCGGACTCCGATCCAAAGCAAAGTGTCGGGAAGAGTTCATCGACAAGACGGCGTGGTGACGATCTTGATGTTCTACCGTCGCAGGGCTTCGCCTAAGCACCGCTACAATATTATCGAGGAGAACTATGGTGGTGGGGGGCACCGCTCACGGCTAAGAGATCAAGAGATCAACTGTTGTGTCCATGGGGTGCCCCCCCTCCTCTGTATATAAAGGAGTGGAGGAGGGGGGCGGCCAAGGGTGGTTGGCGCCAAGGGGGGAGTCCAACTCCCACCAGTAGGACTCCCCTTTTACTATTAGGGAGTAGGAGAGGGAAGGAAGAGGAAGGAGGGAGGAAGGGAAGGGGGGCCCCCTCCCAATTCGGATTGGGCTTGGGGCGCCCCTCCTTGCTCCTTTCCTCCTTTCCACTAAGGCCCAATAAGGCCCATATACCTCCAGGTTCCGATAACCTCCCGGAGCTCCGGTATTGTCCCAATCTCACCCGAAACCTTTCCGATGTCCAAATATAGTCGTCCAATATATCGATCTCTATGACTCGACCATTTCGAGACTCCTCGTCAAGTCCGTGATCACATCAGGGACTCCGAACAACCTTCGGTACATCAAAACTCATAAACTCATAATAAAACTGTCAACGAAACCTTAAGCGTGCGGACCCTATGGGTTCGAGAACTATGTAGACATGACCGAGACACATCTCCGATCAATAACCAATAGCGGAACCTGGATGCTCATATTGGCTCCCACATATTCTCTGAAGATCTTTATCGGTCAAACCGCATAACAACATCGTTGTTCCCTTTGTCATCGGTATGTTACTTGCCGAAATTTCATCGCTTGTATCTCAATACCTAGTTCAATCTCGTTACCGGCAAGTCTCTTTACTGCGTTCCGTAATACATCATCCCATAACTAACTCATTAGTTGCAATGCTTGCAAGGCTTAAGTGATGTGCATTACCGAGAGGGCCCGAGAGATACCTCTCCGGCAATCGGAGTGACAAATCCTAATCTCGAAATCGCCAACCCAACAAGTACCTTCGGAGACACCAGAGAGCACCTTTATAATCACCCGATTACGTTGTGACGTTTGGTAGCACACAAAGTGTTCCTCCGATGGCGGGAGTTGCATAATCTCATAGTCATAGGAACATGTATAAGTCATGAAGAAAGCAATAGCAACATACTAAACGATCAAGTGCTAAGCTAACGGAATGGGTCAAGTCAATCACATCATTCTCCTAATGATGTGATCCCGTTAACCAAATGACAACTGATGTCTATGGTTAGGAAACTTAACCATCTTTGATTTACGAGCTAGTCAAGTAGAGGCATACTAGTGACACTATGTTTTGTCTATGTATTCACACATGTATTATGTTTCCTGTAATACAATTCTAGCATGAACAATAAACATTTATCATGATATGAGGAAATAAATAATAACTTTATTATTGCCTCTAGGGCATATTTCCTTGATCTCCCACTTGCACTAGAGTCAATAATCTAGATTACACAGTAATGATTCTAACACCCATGGAGCCTTTGTGTTGATCATGTTTTGCTCGTGGAAGAGGCTTAGTCAACGGGTCTGCAACATTCAGATCCGTATGTATCTTGCAAATCTCTATGTCTCCCACCTGGACTTGGTCCCGGATGGAATTGAAGCGTCTCTTGATGTGCTTGGTCCTCTTGTGAAATCTGGATTCCTTTGCCAAGGCAATTGCACCAAGATTGTCACAAAAGATTTTCATTGGACCTGATGCACTAGGTATGACACCTAGATCGGATATGAACTCCTTCATCCGCACTCCTTCATTTCCTGCTTAGAAGCAGCTATATACTCCCCTTCACATGTAGATCCCTTCTGACGCTTTGTTTAGAACTGCACCAACCCGGCAGCTCCACCGCTTAATAGAAACACGTATCCGGTTTGCGATATAGAATCGTCTCCGGGATCAAAGGTCAAAGCTTGCATCGACGTAACCATTTACGACTAGCTCTTTGTCACCTCCATAAACGAGAAACATATCCTTAGTCCTTTTCGGTATTTCGTGATGTTCTTGACCGCTGTCGATGATCCACTCTGGATTACTTTGGTACCTCCCGCTAAACTAATAGCAAGGCACACATCAGTCTGGTACACATTGCATACATGATAGAGCCTATGGTGAAGCATAGGGAACTTCTTTCATTTTATCTCTATCTTCTGCAGTGGTCGGGCATTGAGTCTGACTCAATTTCACACCTTGTATTACAGGCAAGAACCCTTTCTTTGCTTGATCCATTTTGAACTTTTTCAAAACTTTATCAAGGTATGTGCTTTGTGAAAGTCCAATTAAACGTCTTGATCTATCTCTATAGATCTTGATGCCTAATATATGAGCAGCTTCACCGAGGTCTTTCATTGAAAAACTTTTATTCAAGTATCCTTTTATGCTATCCAGAAATTCTATATCATTTCCAATCAATAATATGTCGTCCACATATAATATTAGAAATGCTCTGAGCTCCCACTCACTTTCTTGTAAATACAAAGCTTCCCCAAAAGTTCCCATAAAACCATATGCTTTGATCACACTATCAAAGCGTTTATTCTAACTCCGAGAGGCTTGCACCGATCCATAAATGGATCGTTGGAGCTTGCACACTTTGTTAGCTCCCTTAGGATCGACAAAACCTTCCGGTTGCATCATATACAACTCTTCTTCCGTAAATCCATTCAGGAATGCGGTTTTGACATCCATCGCCATATTTCATAATCATAAAATGCGGCAATCGCTAACATGATTCGGACAGACTTAAGCATCACTACGGGTGAGAAGGTCTCATCGTAGTCAACCCCTTGAACTTGTCGAAAACCTTTTGCAACAAGTCGAGCTTTGTAGATGATAACATTACCGCTGGGTCAGTCTTCTTCTTGAAGATCCATTTATTCTCTATTGCTTGCCGATCATCGGGTAAGTCAACCAAAGTCCACACTTTGTTTTCATACATGGATCCAATCTCAGATTTCATGGCTTCAAGCCATTTGGCGGAATCTGGGCTCACCATCGCTTCTTCATAGTTCGTAGGTTCATCATGATCTAGTAGCATGACTTCTAGAACAGGATTACCGTACCACTCTGGTGCGGATCTTACTCTGGTTGATCTCGAGGTTCAAGAACAACTTGATCTGAAGTTCCATGATCATCATCATTAACTTCCTCACTAATTGGTGTAGGTGTCACGCGAACCGGTTTACGTGACGAACTACTTTCCAATAAGGGAGCCGTACAGATTACCTCATCAAGTTCTACTTTCCTCCCACTCACTTCTTTCAAGAGAAACTCCTTCTCTAGAAAGGATCCATTCTTAACAACGAATGTCTTGCCTTCGGATCTGTGATAGAAGGTGTACCCAATCTCCTTTGGGTATCCTATGAAGACACATTTCTCGATTTGGGTTCGAGCTTATCAGGTTGAAGCTTTTTCACATAAGCATCGCAGCCCCAAACTTTCAGAAACGACAACTTTGGTTTCTTGCCAAACCACAGTTCATAAGGCGTCGTCTCAACGGATTTTGATGGTGCCCTATTTAACGTGAATGCGGCCGTCTCTAAATCATAACCCCAAAATGATAGCGGTAAATCAGTAAGAGACATCATAGATCGCACCATATCTAGTAAAGTACGATTACAACGTTCGGACACACCATTACGCTGTGGTGTTCCGGGTGGCGTGAGTTGTGAAACTATTCCGCATTGTTTCAAATGTAGACCAAACTCGTAACTCAAATATTCTCCTCCACGATCGGATCAGAGAAACTTTATTTTCTTCTTACGATGATTTTCAACTTCACTCTGAAATTCTTTGAACTTTTCAAATGTTTCAGACTTATGCTTCATTAAGTAGATATACCCATATCTGCTTAAATCATCTGTGAAGGCGAGAAAATAATGATATCCGCCACGAGCCTCAACATTCATCGGACCACATACATCTGTATGTATGATTTCCAACAAATCTGTTGCTCTCTCCATAGTACCAGAGAATGGCGTTTTAGTAATCTTGCCCATGAGGCACAGTTCGCAAGTACCAAGTGATTCATAATCAAGTGGTTCCAAAAGTCCATCAGTATGGAGTTTCTTCATGTGTTTTACACCGATATGACCTAAACGACAGTGCCACAAATAAGTTGCACTATCATTATCAACTCTGCATCTTTTGGTTTCAACATTATGAATATGTGTATCACTACAATCGATATTCATCAAAAATAGACCACTCTTCAAGGGTGCATGACCATAAAAGATATTACTCATATAAATAGAACAACCATTATTCTCTGATTTAAATGAATAATCGTCTCGCATCAAACAAGATCCAGATATAATGTTCATGCTCAACCCTGGCACCAAATAACAATTATTTAGGTCTAAAACTAATCCCGAAGGTAGATGTAGAGGTAGCGTGCCGACCGCGATCACATCGACTTTGGAACCATTTCCCACGCCGCGATCGTCACCTCGTCCTTGGCCGGTGTTAAGCTAATCCGTAGTCCTGCTTCGAGTTGCAAATATTAGCAAATGTAACCGAGATCAAATACCCAGTGCTCATGCGAGCTCTAGTAAGGTACACATCAATAACATGTATATCACATATACCTTTGTTCACCTTGCCATCCTTCTTATCTACCAAATATTTGGGGCAGTTCCGCTTCCAAAGGACGGCCCCGCTTGCAGAGAAGCACTCGATTTGAGCGTGAGGTACAGACTTGGGTTTCTTCTCTGAGCAGCAACTTGCTTGCTGTTCTTCTTGAAGTTCCCCTTCTTCTTCCCTTTGCCCTTTTTCTTGAAACTAGTGGTCTTGTTGACCATCAACACTTGATGCTCCTTCTTGATTTCTACCTCCGCAGCCTTTAGCATTGCGAAGAGCTCGAATCGCCTTATTCATCCCTTGCATGTTATAGTTCATCACGAAGCTCTTGTAGCTTGGTGGCAGTGATTGGATAATTCTTTCAATGACGCTATCATCCGGAATATTAACTCCTAGTTGAATCAAGTGATTATTATACCCAGGCATTTTGAGTATATGTTCACTGACAGAACTATTCTCCTCCATCTTGCAGCTATAGAACTTATTGCATACTTCATATCTCTCAATCCGCATTTGCTTGAAATATTAACTTCAACTCCTGGAACATCTCATATGCTCCATGACGCTCAAAAGCGTCGTTGAAGACCTGGTTCTAAGACGTAAAGCATGGCACACTGAACTATTGAGTAGTCATCGACTTTTGCTCTGCCAGACGTTCATAACATCCGGTGTTGTTTCTGCGACACGCCTTTGGCACCCAAATGTGCTTCCAGGGCGTAATTCTTGTGTGTAGCAATGAGGATAATTCTCAAGTTACGGACCCAGTCCGTGTAATTGCTACCATCATCTTTCAACTTTGCTTTCTCAAGGAACGCATTAAAATTCAACGGAACAACAGCATGAGCCATCTATCTACAACAAACATAGACAAGCAAAATACTATCAGGTACTAAGTTCATGATAAATCTAAGTTCAATTAATCATATTATTTAAGAACTCCCACTTAGACAGACATCCCTCTAATCATCTAAGTGATCACGTGATCCAAATCAACTAAACCATAACCGATCATCACGTGAAATGGAGTAGTTTTCAATGGTGAACATCACTATGTTGATCATATCTACTATATGATTCACGCTTTCGACCTTTCGGTCTCAAAGTGTTCCGAGGCCATATCTGCATATGCTAGGCTCGTCAAGTTTAACCTCGAGTATTCTGCGTGTGCAAAACTGGCTTGCACCCGTTTTAGATGGACGTAGAGCTTATCACACCCGATCATCACGTGGTGTCTGGGCACGACGAAATTTGGCAACGGTGCATACTCAGGGAGAACACTTTTATCTTGAAATTTAGTGAGAGATCATCTTATAATGCTACCGTCAATCAAAGCAAGATAAGATGCATAAAAGATAAACATCACATGCAATCAATATAAGTGATATGACATGGCCATCATCATCTTGTGCTTGTGATCCCCATCTCCGAAGCACCATCATGATCACCATAAATCGTAAGCGCCGACACCTTAATCTCCATCGTAGCATTGTTGTCGTCTCGCCAATCTTATGCTCTCTACGACTATCGCTACCGCTTAGTGATAAAGTAAAGCATTACGAGCGATTGCATTTCATACAATAAGCGACAACCATATGGCTCTGCCGATTGCCGATAACTCGGTTACAAAACATGATCATCTCATACAATAAAATTTAGCATCATGTCTTGACCATATCACATCACAACATGCCCCGCAAAAACAAGTTAGACGTCCTCTACTTTGTTGTTGCAAGTTTTACGTGGCTGCTACGGGCTTAGCAAGAACCGTTCTTACCTACGCATCAAAACCACAACGATAGTTTGTCAAGTTGGTGCTGTTTTAACCTTCGCACGGACCGGGCGTATACACTTTTCAGTTCAACTAAAGTTGAGAAACCGACACCCGCCACACCAATTGCATGTGCAAAGCACGTCGGTAGAACCGATCTCGCGTAAGCGTCTGGCGTAATGTCGGTCCGGGCCGCTTCATCCAACAATACCGCCGAACCAAATTATGACATGCTGGTAAGCAGTATGACTTATATCGCCCACAACTCACTTGTGTTCTACTCATGCATATAACATCAATGCATAAAACCTAGGCTCGCATGCCACTGTTGGGGAACGTAGTAATTTCAAAAAAATTACTACGCACACGCAAGATCATGGTGATGCATAGCAACGAGAGGGGAGAGTGTTGTCCACGTACCCTCGTAGACCGAAAGCGGAAGCGTTAGCACAACGCGGTTGATGTAGTCGTACGTCTTCACGGCCCGACCGATCAAGCACCGAAACTACGGCACCTCCGATTTCTTGCACACGTTCAGCTCGATGACGTTCCCCGGACTCCGATCCAGCAAAGTGTCGGGGAAGAGCTCCACAAGATGACGGGCGTGGTGACGATCTTGATGTTCTCTACCGTCGAGGGCTTCGCTTAAGCACCGCTACAATATTATCAAGGAGAACTATGGTGGAGGGGGCACTGCACAGCTAAGAGATCAAGAGATAAATTGTTGTGTCCACGGGTGCCCCTCCTCCGTATATAAAGTAGTGGAGGAGGGGGCCGGCCAAGGGGGGTGGCGCGCCCTAAGGGGGGAGTCTAACTCTCACCGGGAGTAGGACTCCCCTTTTTTCCTATTAGGAGTAGGAGAGGGAAGGAAGAGGAAGGAGGGAGGAAGGAAGGGGGCGGCCCCCTCCCAATCGGATTGGGCTTGGGGCGCCCCTCCCTTGCTCCTTTCCGCTCCTGTCCACTAAGGCCCAATAAGGCCCATATACCTCCCGGGGGGTTCCGATAACCTCCCGGAGCTCCGGTATTGTCCCAATCTCACCCGGAACCTTTCCGGTGTCCAAATATAGTCATCCAATATATCGATCTTTATGTCTAGACCATTTCGAGACTCCTCGTCAAGTCCGTGATCACATCCGGGACACCAAACAACCTTCGGTACATCAAAACTCATAAACTCATAATAAAACTGTCAACGAAACCTTAAGGGTGCGGACACTACGGGTTCGAGAACTATGTAGACATGACCGAGACACATCTCCGGTCAATAACCAATAACGGAACCTGGATGCTCATATTGGCTCCCACATATTCTATGAAGATCTTTATCGGTCAAACCGCATAAAAACATACGTTGTTCCCTTTGTCATCGGTATGTTACTTGCCCGAGATTCGATCGTCGGTATCTCAATACCTAGTTCAATCTCGTTACCGGCAAGTCTCTTTACTCGTCTGTAATACATCATCCCGCAACTAACTCATTAGTTGCAATGCTTGCAAGGCTTAAGTGATGTGCATTACCGAGAGGGCCAGAGATACCTCTCCAGAGCAATCGGAGTGACAAATCCTAATCTTGAAATATGCCAACCCAACAAGTACCTTCAGAGACACCTGTAGAGCACCTTTATAATCACCCGATTCACGTTGTGACGTTTGGTAGCACACAAAGTGTTCCTCCGTGGCGGAGCTGCATAATCTCATAGTCATAGGAACATGTATAAGTCATGAAGAAAGCAATAGCAACATACTAAACAATCAAGTGCTAAGCTAACGGAATGGGTCAAGTCAATCACGTCATTCTCCTAATGAGGTGATCCTGCTAATCAAATGACAACTCATGTCTATGGTTAGGAAACTTAACCATCTTTGATTCTGAGCTAGTCAAGTAGAGCCATACTAGTGACACTATGTTTTGTCTATGTATTCACACATGTATTATGTTTCCGGGTAATACAATTCTAGCATGAACAATAAACATTTATCATGATATGAGGAAATAAATAATAACTTTATTATTACCTCTAGGGCATATTTCCTTCAATTAGAAATGCTATAGAGCTCCCACTCACTTTCTTGTAAATACAGGCTTCTCCAAAAGTCTATATAAAACCATATGCTTTGATCACATTATCAAAGCGTATATTCCAACTTCGAGAGGCTTGCACCACTCCATAAATTGATCGCTGGAGCTTCCACACTTTGTTAGCACCTTTTGGACCGACAAAACCTTCTGGTTGCATCATATACAACTCTTCTTTGAGAAATCCATTAAGGAATGCAGTTTTGGCGTCCATTTGCCGATTTCATAATCATAAAATCACGGCAATTGCTAACATGATTACGACAGACTTAAGCATCGCTACGGGTGAGAAGGTATCATCGTAGTCAACTCCTTGAATTTGTCGAAAACCTTTCGCAACAAGTCGAGCTTTGTGAGCGGTAACATTACCATCAGCGTCGGTCTTCTTCTTGAAGATCCATTTATTCTCTATAGCTTGCCAATCATCGGGCAAGTCAACCAAAGTCCACACTTTGTTCTCATACATGGATCCCATCTCAGATTTCATGGCATCAAGCCATTTCGCGGAATCTGGGCTCATCATCGCTTCCACATAGTTCGTAGGTTCATCATGGTTTAGTAACATGACTTCCAGAATAGGAATACCGTATCCCTCTGGTGCGGAACGTGCTCTGGTTGACCTATGAGGTTTGGTAGTAACTTGATCTGAAGTTTCATGATCATTATCATTAGGTTCCTCTCTAGTTGGTGTAGGCATCACGGGAACGGTTTTCTGTGATGAGCTACTTTCTGATTCGAGAGAAGGTATCAAGTTCTACATTCCTCCCACTCACTTCTTTCTAGAGAAACTCCTTCTCTAGAAAGGATCCATTCTTAGCAACAAAGATCTTGCCTTTTGATTTGTGATAGAAGGTGTACCCAACAGTTTCTTTTGTTATCCTATGAAGACGCACTTCTCCGATTTGGGTTCGAGCTTATCAGGCTGAAGCTTTTTCACATAAGCATCACAACCCCAAACTTTAAGAAATGACAACTTAGGTTTCTTGCCAAACCACAGTTCATACAGTGTCATCTCAACGGATTTAGATGGTGCCCTATTTAACGTGAATGCAGCTGTCTGTAATGCATAACCCCAACACGATTGCATTAAATTAGTAAGAGACATCATAGATCGCACCATATCTAATAAAGTAAATGCAGATTCTGACGTTCGGACACACCATTTCATTTGTGGTGTTCGGTGGCATGAGTTGTGAAACTATTCCACATTGTTTTAAATGAAGGCCAAACTCGTAACTCAAATATTCGCCTCCGCGATCAGATCGTAGAAACTTTATTTTCTTGTTACGATGATTTTGTACTTCACTCTGAAATTCTTTGAACTTTTCAAATGTTTCAGACTTGTGTTTCATTAAGTAGGTATACCCATATCTGCTCAAATCATCTGTGAAGGTTAGAAAATAACGATACCCGCCGTGAGCCTCAATACTCATCGGAGCGCATACATCGTACGTATTATTTCCAATAAGTCAGTAGCTCGCTCCATTGTTCCGGAGAACGGAGTTTTAGTCATCTTGCCCATGAGGCATGGTTCACAAGAATCAAATGATTCATAATCAAGTGATTCCAAAAGTCCATCCGCATGGAGTTTCTTCATGCGCTTTACACCAATATGACCTAAACGGCAGTGCCACAAATATGTTGCACTATCATTATAAACTTTGCATCATTTTGGCATCAATATTATGAATATGTGTATCACCACGATCGACATTCAACAAACCATTCACATTGGGTGTATGACCTTAGAAGGTTTTATTCATATAAACAGAATAACAATTATTCTCTGACTTAAATGAATAACCGTATTGCAATAAACATGATCTAATCATATTAATGCTCAGCGCAAACACCAAATAACATTTATTTATGTTCAACACTAATCCCTAAGGTAGAGGGAGTGTGCGATGGTGATCTTATCAACCTTGGAATTACTTCCAACACACATCATCACCTCGCCCTTAACTAGTCTCTGTTCATTTTGCAACTCCTGTTTCGAGTTACTACTCTTAGCAACTGAACCGGTATCAAATACCCTTGGGTTACCATGAACACTAGTAAAGTACACATCAATAACATGTATATCAAATATACCTTTGTTCACTTTGCCATCTTCCGCCGATTATATGGGGTAGTTCTGCTTCCAGTGACCATTCGCTTTGCAGTAGAAGCACTCAGTTTCAGGCTTTGGTCTAGCTTTGGGCTTCTTCACGGGAGCGGCAACATGCTTGCCATTCTTCTTGAAGTTCACTTTCTTTCCCTTGCCCATTTTCTTGAAACTAGTGGCCTTGTTAACCATCAACACTTGATGCTCTTTCTTGATTTCAACCATCGTCGATTTCAGCATCGTGAAGAGCTCGGGAATCATTTTCATCATCCCTTGCATATTATTGTTCATCACGAAGTTCTAGTAGCTTGGTGATAGTGACTAGAGAACTTTTGTCAATCATTATCTTATCTGGAAGATTAACTCCCACTTGATTCAAGCGATTGTACCCCAATATTCTACGCACATGCTCACTGGTTGAGCTATTCTCCTCCATCTTGTAGGCAAAGTACTTGTCAGAGGTCTCATACCTCCCGACATGGGCATGAGTCTGAAATACCAATTTCAGCTCTTGGAACATCTCATATGCTCCGTGGCGTTCAAAACGTTTTTGAAGTCCCGGTTCTAAGCCGTAAAGCATGGTGCACTAAACTATTAAGTAGTCATCATACCGAGCTTTGTCAAACGTTCATAATGTCTGCATCTGCTCCTGCAATAGGTCTGTCACCTAGCGGTGCATCAAGGACATAATTCTTCTGTGTAGCAATGAGGATAATCCTCAAGTTACGGACAAAGTCTGTGTAGTTGCTACCATCATCTTTCAACTTAGCTTTCTGTAGGAACGCATTAAAATTCAAGGGAACGGTAGCACGGGCCATTGATCTACAACATAGATATGTAAAAACTACCAGGACTAAGTTGATGATAAAATAAGTTCAATTAATCATATTACTTAAGAACTCCCACTTAGATAGACATCCCTTGAGTCATCTAAATGATCACGTGATCCAAATCAACTAAACCATGTCCGATCATCACGTGAGATGGAGTAGTTTTCAATGGTGAACATCTCTATGTTGATCATATCTACTATATGATTCATGTTCGACCTTTCGGTCTCAGTGTTCCAAGGCCATGTCTGTACATGCTAGGCTCATCAAGTTTAACCCGAGTATTCCGTACGTGCAAAACTTTCTTGCACAATGTAGAGCTTATCACACCCGATCATCACGTGGTGTCTCGGCATGACGAACTATCGCAACGGTGCATACTCAGGGAGAACACTTATACCTTGAAATTTTAGTAAGGGATCATCTTATAATGCTACTGTCGTACTAAGCTTAATAAGATGCATAAAAGATAAACATCACATGCAATCAAAATATGTGACATGATATGGCCATCATCATCTTGTGCCTTTGATCTCCATCTCCAAAGCACCGTCATGATCCTCATCGTCATCGGCTTGACACCTTGATCTCCATCGTAGTGTCATTGTCGTCTCGCCAACTAGTGCTTCTACGACTATCGCTAACACATAGTGATAAAGTAAAGCAATTACATGGCGATCGCAATTCATACAATAAGAAGACAACCATATGGCTCCTGCCGATTGCCGATAACTTACAAAACATGATCATCTCATACAACAACGTATATCACACCATGCCTTGACCATATCACATCACAACATGCCTTGCAAAAACAAGTTAGACATCCTCTACTTTATTGTTGCAAGTTTTACGTGGCTGCTATGGGCTTCTAGCAAGAACCATGTGTAGTTCAAACTTCCAAATCTGACCTGATGGCCAGGGGCGTAGCTTTCGATCTGCTCCAGATGGCCAAGCGAATTGGCCCGCAGTGCCAAGCCGCCGAATACGAAGATCTGTCCGGGGAGAAAAGTCTCACCTGGACCGCGTCATTGTTGATGATCGAAGGAGCCATCGGGCCTAAAGGTGACGACATAGAGGAACTCTCAATGAAAGCACCAATGTCGATTGTCAAAACCGCGGATCTCGAGTAGGGGGTCCCGAACTGTAAAGGCCTAGGCGGATGGTAACATGAGACAAGGGACACGATGTTTTTACCTGTGTTCGGGCCCTCTCGATGTAGGTAAAACCCTACTCCTGCTTGATTAATATTGATGATATGGGTAGTACAAGAGTAGATCTACCACGAGATCAAAGAGGCTAAACCCTAGAAGCTAGCCTATGGTATGATTGTTGTTCATCCCTCTTGACTAAAACCCTCGGTTTATATAGACACTTTGGAAAGGGTTAGGGTTACACAGAGTCGGTTACAATGGTAGGAGATCTACATATCCGTGACGCCAAGCTTGCCTTCCACGCCAAGGAAAGTCCCATCCGGACACGGGACGAAGTCTTCAATCTTGTATCTTCATAGTCCAGGAGTCCGGCCAACGGTGATAGTTCGGCTATCCGGACACCCCCTAATCCAGGATTCCCTCATTGAGTTTCATGATTGTCATTTTGGATACACAAGTGCTCTTCCTTGCAAGAACTAACCCATGTAGGTAGATGAACTCAAATTCCAAGTGGTGCTCCCAACTCTTGATGAGCTACATCAACCTTGAGCAACCCACACAAGTTCAACTACATGATCATGATCAACACCACCACCCAAGGTATGCTATTCCATCTTAGAGAAGCTTTACTCCAAGACATGAGTCAAAGCAACTCGACAAGATGTGAATACATCAAGTGAGGCTTAAACGAAAAAATGGTAACCCCTTTTTGAGCTTAAAAGATGAGTATGACATATGATCAAGTGATCTCACTTGACTCCTAAGTCAATATACTCTAACATAGGTGACTTTGTCACCGCCCAATTCTACATGAAGTTCTCTTATGTTTCCTTTTGCATTTGTCTCATGCATATTTGTTTCCCCTTTCAAAAAAAAACTTCATCTAGATTTCTTTCTTTTCTATCTGTTCTGCATTCCCTGCATCCAATTCCTTGCAAATCCTTGTGAGATTTTACTTGTCTAGTGAGCTGAGGTGACAAAAAATTTTTTTGCGATGAACTCGGTCTCACCGGTTCTCTGTTTTCGGTCCAACCGAATCCTTTCGGTGCAACCGAAGCAAACCACTCGGTGCCACCGATTTCACTACAAGAAAAACATTTTGCCACTTGTTCCTGTTTTACTCGATCCAGCTCCACTCAATGAATCTTGTCCTCTACAAGCATCACATTTTTATCCAGTGCTTTGTGTTGTGACTCAAGGACCAAACCCATTCACAACAAATTCCAGAAGGCCCTTCTTGGAAATTGATGTCAAAGGGGGAGAGAGAGATCACATCAAAGCTTATCACTTAGATTGATCACATTAAAACTTATCACTTCCAAAGGGAGAGAGAGATCTCGGGGAGAGAATACTCAAGCGAAGTAATTCTCAAGGATCCCGGATGCTTGATGTTCAAAGAGGAGAGATGCCACATGTCTTCTTGAGGGGAAAGAAAGACATGTCCATATGTGCTTATTTGCATTAGCTCGCTTATTTGTCTCTTTGAGCTCTGATTTTGCATTTTGCTCGATTTTCTGTTCCCTATCTTTTCCCAGTATCCCATGCTAGATTCAGGGGGAGCAAGACATCTAAGGGAAAGAATCTTTAAATTCATTGCACATCTTTACCTTTGGGGACATGTCCATATTCAATGTTGTACTTAATACTCACTCTCTACATGTCATCCCAGTCTTGGTACTCTTGTGGCTTCTTTTGTTCGCTCTGGCTAGTAGGTGTATCTGTGTTATCTAACCCTATTTTCACAGGTTCATTTCATCCTAAGCCAACTCAAGACCACAAGGTAAGTATATGCATCACAGTCATGTGTATGAGGAATTCTTCTTTGATGTACATACTGTTTGCAAGAAGGACTGATGAGCATGAAGGTACATTTCCGATATTCACATCATTTGCTCTGATGCATATAGCCAAGATACATGTAACACATTGCTTACTCTGTCATGGTTATGCTCTCACATGCTTCTATATTCCATATTCACATGATTGCTTACATGTAGGGGGAGCCTATGCATGTTACATGTCTTTCCAAAGCTTTACCTGCTATTCTCTATATCTTTATCTAAAGCTTTGATGTATGTTGCCATCAATTACCAAAAGTAGATTGAAAGCACAAGTGCTCCCTGGGTGGTTTTGGTAATTAATGTCAACATATCTCTTGTTGGACTAACACTTTTATCTAGTATGTTTCAGACAAGTTCAACAATGGAGTGGCATGGACTAGAGGATGTGGAACCCCTTCAAGATGCTAAGGACAAAGGATTGGCTCAAGCTTCAAGATCAAGACTCTACACTTTCTATTTTAGTGATCCAAGATCACATTGAGTCTATAGGAAAAGCCAATACTATCAAGGAGGGATGAGGTGTTGCTTAATGAGTATCTTGCTCTACAGTGCTTAGTGATATGCTCCAAAGCCCTCAACTACTTTCCCACATCCACAAATGTCCCAAACCAAAAGTCAAACTCGGCCCCACCGATTCTTTCTATCCGGCGCCACCGAGTTCAGATGTCTTCGCCACTGCCACAAACCCTAGGCAAATCGGTCTCACCGATAGGGATCTCGGTCTCACCGAGATGGGATTATAATCTCTCTTGTGCATGTCCATTACCAAAATCGGTCTCACCGAGTTTGAGCAACCAAGACTACCGAGATTACAATGCAAACTTTCTGGTTAGCTTATTACCAAAATCGGTCCCACCGAGTTTGTGTAATCAGTCTCACCGAGTTTGCACGACCAACTCTCTGGTTAGCTTATTACCAAAATCGGTCTCACCGAAGTTTGTGTAATCGGTCTCACCGAGATTACGTTATGCCCTAACCCTAACCATATCGGTCCCACCAAGTTGCATGTCGGTCCCACCAAAAATCCTAATGGTCACTGGATTTGCTAAATTGGTCCGACCGAGTTTATCAATTCGGTCCCACCGAGTTTGGCAAGTTGTGTATAACGGTTAGATTTTTTGTGGAGGCTATATATACCCCTCCACCCACTCTTCATTCGTGGAGAGAGCCATCAGAACGAACCTACACTTCCAACTTACTATTTCTGAGAGAGAACTACCTACTCATGTGTTGAGGCCAAGATATCCCATTCCTACCATATGAATCTTGATCTCTAGCCTTCCCCAAGTTGCTTTCCACTCAAATCTTATTTCCACCAAATCCAAATCCCGTGAGAGAGAGTTGAGTGTTGGGGAGACTATCATTTGAAGCACAAGAGCAAGGAGTTCATCATCAACACACCATTTGTTACTTCTTGGAAGTGGTGTCTCCTAGATTGGCTAGGTGTCACTTGGGAGCATCCGACAAGATTGTGGAGTTGAACCAAGGAGTTTGTAAGGGCAAGGAGATCGCCTACTTCGTGAAGATCTACTGCTAGTGAGGCAAGTCCTTCGTGGGCGGCGGCCATGATGGGATAGACAAGGTTGCTTCTTCGTGGACCCTTCGTGGGTGGAGCCCTCCGTGGACTCAGCAGCCGTTACCCTTCGTGGGTTGAAGTCTCCATCAACGTGGATGTACGATAGCACCACCTATCGGAACCATGACAAAAACATCCGTGTCTCCAATTGCATTTGAATCCTCCAATCCCTTCCCTTTACATTCTTGCAAGTTGCATGCTTTACTTTCCGCTGCTCATATACTCGTTGCATGCTTGCTTGATATGTATTGTGAGTGTTAAACTTGTGCCTAAACTCCACTTAAACCTAAAGGAGTTAAAAACTGCAACTTTGGTACTTAGTGTCTAATCACCCCCGTCTAGACACCTCTTCTCGATCCCTTTCAATTGGTATCAGAGCCAGGTTTCCATTGCTTTGGTTTAAACACCATTGGAGGAATATGGATGAGTCTACTATTGGGAGTCTTAGACATAGAGTGCCTATTCTTGATGGAGAATATTTTCATGAGTGGAAAAATGAGATGCTTGTGATTTTTAGTCAATATCATTTGAACAAGTACATTGCTAGCCCTTGTGCACCTCATATTGATCCCTTGCATCCCACACCCGAAGAGGATCTTGACATGATTCACAATCTTAGAACCATCAATCTTCTCATAAGAGGATTGCCTAAAAACTTTATTGCTAGTTTGCCTACTCTTGATTGTGCCTATACCATATGGAAATTTCTTGAGGAACGATTTCCAGATTATTCCTTGAAAAATTTAGATGAAATTATCCATAAGTCTATCGCCTTGAGTAAGATGAATTCTAGTGATCCTATGTTTGGTGATTGTTTGTTTGAGCTTACTAACCTTATGCGTGCCAAAGGAGATGTTGGAATTATTAGTGATATTATTTCCGAAGCTATAATAATTCATAAGCAAGATCATTGTCAAACTCACTCTAACGAATCACCCTCTCTAGTATTTGATCCACCACATGACGATGTTGAACATGGATACTATGATGAGGATGATGATAGTGACTTCGATCTCGATGATGCAATGAGACACTTTGGTCTTATGGCAAATCTTCTATATCATTTCCAATCAGCAATATGTCATCCACATATAATATTAGAAATGCTACAAAGCTCCCACTCACTTTCTTCTAAATACAGGCTTCTCCAAAAGTTTGTATAAAACCATATGCTTTGATCACACTATCAAAACGTTTATTCCAACTCCGAGAGGCTTGCACCAATCCATAAATGGATCGCTGGAGCTTGCACACTTTGTTAGCACCATTTGGATTGACAAAACCTTCTGGTTACATCATATATAACTCTTCTTCCAGAAATCCATTCAGGAATGCAGTTTTGACATCCATTTGCCAAATTTTATAATCATAAAATGTGGCAATTGCTAACATGATTCGGACAGACTTAAGCATCACTATGGGTGAGAAAGTCTCATCACAGTCAACTCCTTGAACTTGTCGAAAACCTTTCGCAACAAGTCGAGCTCTGTAGACAGTAACATTACCATCAGCGTCAGTCTTCTTATTGAAGATCCATCTATTCTCTATGGCTTGCCGATCATCAGGCAAATCAACCAAAGTCCACACTTTGTTCTCATACATGGATCCCATCTCAGATTTCATGGCCTCAAGCCATTTCGCGAAATCTGGACTCATCATCGCTTCCTCATAGTTCGTAGGTTCGTCATGGTCGAGTAACATGACCTCCAGAACAGGATTACCGTACCACTCTGGTGCGGATCTTACTCTAGTTGACCTACGAGGTTCGATAGTGACTTGATCAGAAGTTTCATGATCATGATCATTAGCTTCCTCACTAATTGGTGTAGGAATCACAGGAACTGATTTCTGTGATGAACTACTTTCCAATAAGGGAGCAGGTACAATTACCTCATCAAGTTCTACTTTCCTCCCACTCACTTCTTTCGATAGAAACCCCTTCTCTAGAAAGGATCCATTCTTAGCAACGAATATCTTGCATTGGGATCTATGATAGAAGGTGTACCCAACAGTCTCCTTTGGGTATCCTATGAAGACACATTTCTCCAATTTGGGTTCGAGCTTATCAGGTTGAAGCTTTTTCACATAAGCATCGCAGCCCCAAACTTTAAGAAATGACAACTTAGGTTTCTTGCCAAACCACAGTTCATATGGTGTCGTCTCAGCGGATTTAGATGGTGCCCTATTTAATGTGAATGCAGCCGTCTCTAAAGCGTAACCCCAAAATGATAGCGGTAAATCAGTAAGAGACATCATAGATCGCACCATATCTAATAAAGTGCGGCTACAATGTTCGGACACACCATTTCGCTGTGGTGTTGCGGGTGGCGTGAGTTGCGAAACTATTCCGCATTGTTTCAAATGAAGACCAAACTCGTAACTCAACTATTCTCCTCCATGATCAGATCGTAGAAACTTTATTTTCTTATTACGATGATTTTCCACTTCACTCTGAAATTCTTTGAACTTTTCAAATGTTTCAGACTTATGTTTCATCAAGTAGATATACCCATATCTGCTCAAATCATCTGTGAAGGTAAGAAAATAACGATACCCACCGCGAGCATCAACACTCATCGGTCCGCATACATCAGTATGTATTATTTCCAATAAGTGTGTTGCTCGCTCCATTGTTCCAGAGAACGGAGTCTTAGTCATCTTGCCCATTAGGCATGGTTCGCAAGCATCAAGTGATTTATAATCAAGTGATTCCAAAAGCCCATCAGCATGGAGTTTCTTCATGCGCTTTACACCAATATGACCTAAACGGTAGTGCCACAAATAAGTTGCACTATCATTATTAAACTGATATCTTTTGGCTTCAATACTATGAATATGTGTATCGCTACTATTGAGATTCAATAAAAATAGACCACTCATAAGGGTGCATGACCATGAAAGATATTACTCATATAAATAGAACAACCATTATTCTCTGATTTAAATGAATAACCGTCTCGCATCAAACAAGATCTAGATATAATGTTCATGCTTAACGCCGCACCAAATAACAATTATTCGTGTATAAAACTAACCCCGAAGGTAGATGTAGAGGTAGCGTGCCGACGGCGATCACATCGACTTTGGAACCATTTCCCATGCGCATCGTCACCTCGTCCTTAGCCAATCTTCGCATAATCCGTAGCCCATGTTTCGAGTTGCAAATATGAGCAACAGAACCAGTATCAAATACCCAGGTGCTACTGCGAGCGTTAGTTAAGTACACATCAATAACATATATATACCTTTCACTTTGCCATCCTTCTTATCCGCCAAATACTTGGGGCAGTTCTGCTTCCAATGACCAGTCCCTTTGCAATAGAAGCACTCAGTCTCAGTCTTAGGTCCAGACTTGGGCTTCTTCACTTGAGCAGCAATTTGCTTGCCATTCTTCTTGAAATTCCCCTTCTTCCCTTGGCCCTTCTTCTTGAAACTAGTGGTCTTGTTGACCATCAACACTTGATGCTCCTTCTTTATTTCTACCTCCGCAACCTTTAGCATCGCGAAGAGATCGGGAATTGTCTTATCCATCCCTTGCATATTATAGTTCATCACGAAGCTCTTGTAGCTTGGTGGCAGTGATTGAAGAACTCTGTCAATCACACTATCAACTGGAAGATTAACTCCCAGTTGAGTCAAGTGCTTGTGGTACCCAGACATTCTAAGTATATGCTCACTGACAAAACTATTCTCCTCCATTTGTAGTTGTAGAACTTATTGGAGACTTCATATCTCTCAATCCTGGCATTATCTTGAAATATTAACTTCAACTCGTGGAACATCTCATATGCTCCATGACGTTCAAAACGTCGTTGAAGTCCCAGTTCTAAGCCGTAAAGCATGGCACACTGGACTATCGAGTAGTCATCAACTTTGCTCTGCCGGGCATTCACAATGTCTGGTGTTGCTCCTGCAGCGGTGCTTCCAGGACGTAATTCTTCTGTGCAGCAATGAGGATAATCCTCAAGTTACGGACCCAGTCTGTGTAGTTGCTACTATCATCTTTCAACTTAGCTTTCTCTAGGAACGCATTAAAATTCAATGGAACAGTAGCACATGCCATTTATCTACAACAAACATAGACATGCAAAATACTATCAGGTACTAAGTTCATGATAAATTAAAGTTCAAATAATCATATTACTTAAGAACTCCCACTTAGATAGACATCCCTCTAATCATCTAAGTGATCATGTGATCCATATCAACTAAACCATGACCGATCATCACGTGAGATGGAGTAGTTCTCAATGGTGAACATCACTATGTTGATCATATCTACTATATGATTCATGCTCGACCTTTTGGTCTCAGTGTTCCGAGGCCATATCTGCATATGCTAGGCTCATAAAGTTTAACCCGAGTATTCTGCGTGTGCAAAACTGGCTTGCACCCATTGTATGTGAACGTAGAGCCTATCACACCCGATCATCACGTGGTGCCTCGGCATGATGAACTGTAGCAACGGTGCATACTCAGGGAGAACACTTGTACCTTGAAATTTAGTGAGATATCATCTTATAATGCTACCGTCGTACTAAGCAAAATAAGATGCATAAAGGATAAACATCACATGCAATCAATATAAGTGATATGATATGGCCATCATCATCTTGTGCCTTTGATCTCCATCTCCAAAGCACCGTCATGATCACCATCGTCACCGGCTTAACACCTTGATCTCCATCAAAGCATCGTTGTCGTCTCGCCGACTATTGCTTCTACGGATATCGCTACCGCTTAGTTATAAAGTAAAGCAATTACATGGCGATTGCATTTCACACAATAAAGCGACAACCATATGGCTCCTGCCAGTTGCCGATAGTTGTTACAAAACATGATCATCTCATACAACAATTTATATATCATCACGTCTTGACCATATCACATCACAGCAAGCCCTGCAAAAACAAGTTAGACGTCCTCTACTTTGTTGTTGCAAGTTTCACGTGGCTGCTACGGGCTTAGCAAGAACCGTTCTTACCTACGCATCAAAACCACAACGATTTTTCATCAAGTGTGCTGTTTTAACCTTCAACAAGGACCGGGCGTAGTCACACTCGATTCAACTAAAGTTGGAGAAATAGACACCCACTAGCCACCTATGTGCAAAGCACGGCGGTAGAACCAGTCTCATGAACGCGGTCATGTAATGTCGATGCAGACCGCTTCATCCAACAATACCACGAATCAAAGTATGACATGTCGGTAAGCAAGATGACTATTATCGCCCACAACTCTTTGTGTTCTACTCGTGCATATAACATCTATGCATAGACCTGGCTCGGATGCCACTGTTGGGTAATGTAGTATTTCAAAAAAAAAAATCCTACGATCACGAAAGATCTATCTAGGAGAAGCATAGCAACGAGCGGGGAGAGTGTGTCCACGTACCCTCGTTGTAACATCCCAAATTTTCAATTTGGAATGTTATACATAGGTCATCCATGCATATCATATTTTATTGCATTCTCGTTCCGCAATCCTCGGAATCCTAAGCAACTCAAGGACCCTCGGAGAGATTTGGGGATTTCCCGGTTTTCATATTTGATTTCTATCAAATAATGAACCGAGGATTTTGATTTCAATTATTTTTCTCTCTGAAAAATATTTCATATTGAAAATATATGAGAGGAGATAATATGACTTCTCCAAAATAATTGAAATATTGGAGGAAAATGTTAAAATCATTTATTTGATTTTATTTGGTTTTTACTTGCAATGAGAAAATTTGCACGTTTTCAAAATTGCATTTTAGGGCCAAGAAAATGTTCATCTCGTTCTAAATATTTTATTTAGACGGTGAAAATTTATTTTGGCATTTTTAGGTTTTTATTTTATTTTCTAGGATTTTATTTCTGCGTGAAATTATTTAAAAAAGAGGTCCCTTGTTGGGCTGGCTCCAGTAGAACCATACCAACTAACCGCCACGCCCCACTTGCGCGTCGCCGCCCACCCGCCCGCTGGGCCAGTCCGAGCGGACTCACGCCTCCAAGCCGCTGCCCCCTCCTCCAAGCCGCCGCCCGCCCCTTTATATATCGCCCCCGACCCCCACTACCACAACCACCGCCGCCCGAGCCTACCACCACCGCTTTGCCGCCCGCCTTGTGACCATGACGGCCCTTGCCGCCGCTGCGCCGCGCTGAGTCCCGCCTCGCCGGAGGTACCGCGGATCCAAAACCGCCCGGTTTTAAAACCATTCGGTTTTCTTTAGAAACCCTAGTTCATTTTTTCGGTCGGTTCACGGTTTTCTCGGTTCTTCTAATTAGCGGACGTTCGTCCGTGCGTTCGTTAAGCGAGCGGTTTTCTCCTATTAGTTATAGATAACGAGCGCTCGTTCGTTAGTGCATTCGTCGATTTTCTTTTATCGGATTTATCTGCGATTATTTTTTATCGTGATTTCTGAGCCGATCTTAGTTTCTGTTTATCTTTTCGCTTGTTAGTCGGAATCAGGTGATTCAAACGCCTAGAGTTTCGTCTCGAGACCCTCTTTCTGTTTAATCAACTTAAACAAGATTTTGATGCTGTAAAATTTGACTTTAGTTCAGATTGGTAAACGGATCTTGTTTCTTTTCGCCCGTTTGAGTTTCGTTGCTCGTTTGATTTGATTCTTTTGCGAACCGGAGTTCTTAAGTTGAACTTTCTGGTCAACCTCTTTTATTTGAGTTTTGCTTGTGCATCTTTGCTTGTTGCTTATGTATGTTATTGTTTGCTTGCGATAGAATTCCCGGTGCGAAGCGTGTTACTATGAGTCTCTAGGATTCGCGGATCGTCAGCAAGGCAAGTAACACATTGATCATACTCTTTTCATACCCAGTTTTTATGCATTAGTTCAATCCTCAAACATTGCATGATTAGGATGTCATTAACTTGTGGGTTGGGAAGTAGTTGTTGAGGTAGAACCTATTGCCTGTTACTATCAAACCCTTGGGAGTTACTTCTCTGGCGTTGCTTTTATTGCTATGCTATGCTCAGTGAAGCGTGGTTTGGGTTTGAGTGAATCCATGACAGATGTGAGATTGTTAATTAATGCTTCAACTTAAGGTGGCAACTTCAGTTAACATCTGGGTGGATTGAGGCACCTGGGGAACCCAGTGTTGTCTGTATTTGTTTTGGAAATCCCGGGGTACCCGTGTGATCTTCCTATGGACCGCCACCCAGACTTAAAGGGGCTGAGATGATTCATGCTAGAAACTTCCGTGTGCAGCCACAAGCTATTATGGGCTCTAGCATAGTTGAGTAAATTACGTGAAGCTCTTGAAGAGGTAGATCAGCAGGTGGTGGGTTTGTAGGTTTGGTATGGTCTACCCGAGTAGAGAGTTAATGTTTACGAAAGACTATGTCTCGGTCATCCGTTTCTCAAACACCATGCAGTCACGAGAAATCAGCGGAGGCGTCGAGTCTTAATGGGGAAAAGTCATAAACCTCTGCAGAGTGTACAATCTAATCATGGTTAGCCGTGTCCCGGTTATGGACAATCTTGAGTATCTAGTACTTGGGTTATCACATGTATCTCATCACTCTTAATTAATATTGTTGGGTTGTTAATTACTTTAATTGGGATTGAGTTGGGGATATACCTTCTCAATGTTGTTTCAACCACCATGATAGTTAAATTAAAATCTATTCCTTTGTTGTAGGGAAAAATTGGCTTTTTGCAAAACTATAACCATAGAGCTTTCCACCAGCCAAATATGCATGTAGTGATAGCATTATCCTATTCTTGCTCTACTGTGTTATATTTCCAGCATATTCCATGTGCTCACCCGTTTTCGGGCTGCAACGTATTATGTTGCAGACTTTTCAGACGAGGAGTAAGGTTCGTTAGGTCGTTGCCGTGCAGCTCAGCTATGCCGTTGGAGTTGATGGACTCACTTTATCTTCCAAGCCTTCATTTGTTATCGCATTAGATGGCCTTAAGCCATATTATTGTAATAAGTTCTCTTTTGAGACATTCGATGTAATAAGTGTTTGATTGCTACTCTATTATAAATCCTTGATCTTGTGTGTCGACATTATTGATCCGGGGATGACCTTTGAAGCACGAAGACTTGACCATCCGAGGTCGGGTCGCTACAAGATGGTATCGTCGAGCACCTGTTGAGTGTAGGACCACGACCACTAAGATAAACCATAGGCCACTCTTCTCTACTCATTTCGACTCCTCTCCATTTCTACTCTTTAGGATGACGGAGATGAAGAACAAGTTTGCACAACCGGATGAAGACACACCTTTTGGGCGCCACTTGAAGGAAGTCACTAGGTACTTGAACATTGGAATACCAAGTTTAGCAGGGACATACAACGCCACCTTACCGTAAGAGGAGCGCTGGATGATTCAAGTACAAGTTCCGGAAGGACGTTCTCGCCAACTTCTAAACCCATAGAATTTTCTTTCGAAGCACCCACCTGGAGTCTAGGCAAGAGCATGGCAGCCCACATTACCATGGGACGCATTGGAGAAGTCTACAACAGGGAACTCAAGGACACGATCTACCAAATATGTGGGCGCCAAGACGAGCAATGGGAAGTAATCGGCACCAGGAAGGATAGATCCATTGCAGCTTTCATCTAGGAGTTAAACCAGCACATTCGACAACAGGAGAACCAGATGTGCGCAGACATGATGGAGTTGATGAAGGCGAAGAATAGGATTACCGAGATGGAGGAAGAACTCAAGTTTACATGCGATGGATATGAGGAGGAAATCAAGACACTACTGGAGAAGAATGACGACCTGGTTAAGAAGATCGGAGTATTCATGGGAGGACCAGCACCGAGAGAAGAAGACGGCGACCCCACTTACCCGGACAACTACATCACTATCGATGACACTGATTCCGATCCTAGTGATGATGACTTTGAAGACGAAATTTGGAAGCGGAACATCATGGAGTCTTCCACCGATCAAAATTTCTAGATGACCACCATATATTAGTAGTATTCCCCCATGTATTTAGTAGTAGTTGAGCACTTTTGCGATAGTTCTAGACCGTTTGTATGCCCTTGCTTGATTGATTGAGTGAAATGATTGTGTTTGTCTCATGTGCATATGGGTAGTGCTTTCCCGTTAGATCTTTTTCTATTCTAATCTCTTCCATCTAAACCCATCAGATGCCTCGAGACGTGACACGGTTTTGCTTTCCCACCGGAGCTCACCCGGTTGATCCAGCAGCGAGAATGCTTTGATGCAATTGCTTGTTCGTAACCAGGCAACAACAACAACAACAACAATAACCCGCCGCTGTGGATAACCTAGCCCGTTTTCTAAGGTTACTGACCGCGGTGTTTTCCAGTTACTGCCGAGCCAATAGTTGCGATGATTGGCTACGCCATATTGGAAGGAGTTGACCACCGCGGGTTACCTGAGATCTTTGAGAAGGTGAGCTTTGCCGCACACCAATTGGATGGACCAGCAGCCTCATGGTGGGAGAATTACACGGCTACTTTTTCTATAGCCAATGTCACTTGGGACCAGTTTCAGCAAGCTTTCTATACAACCCATGTCTCAACTGGAGCTATGCAGATGAAGAAGCGGGAGTTCCACAACTTACGCCAGGGGAACCGTACTGTGGCTCAGTACGTGGATGATTTTAGCAAGCTATCACGCTATGCCCCTGATGATGTGGCCACAGATGCCGCGAAGCAGGAGAAGTTTATGGAAGGGCTGAATGATGAGATGAGCATGCAGTTGATGGTAGCAACCTTCAACAACTACCAGGAGTTGGTGGATAAGGCTCTTATGATTGAAGGGAACCAGCAGCAAATTGAGAGCCGTAAGAGGAAGTATGGACAAGGGAAGTATAACTCAGGAGCTGAGCAGAAGCCTCGCTTAACCCCGAATTCAGGAGGACTTGTTCATAACCATGGAGGTCACACCCACCTTTGGAGGAGGATCGCATAACTACGGTGGTGCTAAGAATGGAAATGGGAACGGAGCTAATAACAATCAGAACCACTCCAATCCAGCCACACCCGCCAAAAGAGACCTAAGTCAAGTTACTTGCTTTAAGTGCGGGAAGACATGGCACTATGCCAATGATTGCCCTGAAGGAAGGAATGGAAACGGAAATGGGAGCGTTGGGAAGAAGCCTAATCCATTCAACAAAGGACAAGTAAACCACGTTAATGTGGAGGAGGTTGAAGAAGAGCAGCGGACGCGATAATAGGTAAGTTTTTGGTTAAGTCATTTACCGCTCTTGTTCTTTTAAATCTTTGGTGCCTCGCATTACTACATATCAAGGGGATTCGTGGATAAGTTTAAACTACCAACCCAAACCCTTAGGACCCCTCTCCTAGTGAGTTCACCTGGAGCAGAGTACATGGTTAGCCGATGGTGCGACCAGATACCCCTAACCATTGGCACACATGTTTTTTCCGTCTGACCTAATTATCTTGGAGTCACAAGGATTGGATGTGATATTAGGTATGGACTGGATGTCAAAGTATGGAGGAAGCATTGACTGTGCTAGTAAGTCGATTTATCTCACCACCCAGGAGGGAAAAAGGATTAAGTATGTATCTAGGCATGTGCCTAGGAGGAGCCAAGTGAATGCCCTCACGGGAGTTGTTCAGGAGGAAGTACCTGTAGTGAAGGATTTTCTGGATGTTTTCCCAGAAGAGTTACCAGGCATGCCACCGGATCGAGACATTGAGTTTTTGATAGAGCTATTGCTAGGTATAGGGCCAATATCTAAGAGACCCTATTGGATGCCCGCAAATGATCTGGAGGAAATTAAGAAACAGATCAAGGAGTTATTGGAGAAAGGTTACATTCGAAGGAGTTCATCACCTTGGGGAGCTCCATTGCTTTTGGTTGAGAAGAAGGATAAATCCCTAAGGATGGTTGTTGATTATCAAGCCTTGAATGAGGTAACGATTAAGAACAAGTACCCACTGCCGATGATCAATGATCTGTTTGATCAGCTGCAAGGAGCTAAGGTGTTTCCGAAGATCGATCTACGACCAGGATACCATCAGTTGAAGATCTGAGAAAAGGATATACCAAAGACAAGGTTCACCACGCGGTATGGATTATACGAGTATAAGGTCATGTCGTTTGGACTGACTAACGCCCCTGCCTATTTCATGGGCATGATGAACAAGGTGTTCATGGAGTATTTGGACAAGTTTGTTGTGGTGTTTATCGATGATATTATGGTATACTCAAAGAATGAAGAGGAGCACAAGGAGCATTTGCGTTTAGTTCTCGAGAAACTCAGGGAACACCGGTTATACGCTAAGTTCAGCAAATGCGAGTTTTGGGTGAAGGAAGTTGGATTCCTTGGACATGTTATATCAGGAGAAGGTATAGCGGTAGACCCAAAGAAGGTTCGATCGATCCTTTGAATGGTTGGCACCCACTTGATTAGCGAGATCCGCATGATTTCCTTGGACTCGCAGGATACTATCGGAGATTCATTGAGAATTTTTCTAAGATTGCAAAGCCGATGACTGAATTATTGAAGAAGGATGCTAAGTTTAAATGGACAGAAGATTGTGAGGCAAGTTTTCAGGAGTTGAAGAAATGTTTGACTACAGCCCCAGTGCTAACACTGCCAGATACACATAAGGATTTCCAAGAGTATTGCGACGCCTCTCGCTTAGGACTTGGATGTGTGCTTATGCAGGACGGGAGAGTTGTTTCGTATGCCTCACGACAACTAAAACCCCATGAGTTGAACTATGCCACGCATGATTTGGAGTTAGCGGTAGTAGTGCATGCATTGAAGACTTGGAGACATTACCTTATTGGAAACCGTTGTGATAAGTACACGGATCATAAGAGTTTGAAGTACATTTTCACGCAAAAGGAGCTGAACCTTAGGCAGAGGAGATGGTTGGAGCTTATAAGGGATTACGATATGAAGCTACACTATCATTTCGGAAGGCCAATGTCGTGTGAGCGCCTTGAGCCGAAAAGTTATGCTAATATCCTTGAAAGTAAGGGATTGCCGAAGGAGTTAGCCGAGGATATCATGGAACTTCGGTTAGAGATTGTTCCTAGAGGTTTTGTGGCACCAATGGAAGTTCAGTCAGTATTGTTGGGCAAGATTCGAGAAGCTTAGAAGGATGACAAAGAGATTGCTGAGATAAAGGAGAAGATGAGCAAAGGAAAGGCCAAAGGTTTTCGCGAGGATGAGCACGATACCTGATGGTTTGAGGACCGAGTTTATGTGCCCAATAACCCAGAGATCAAGAAGTTAATACTTCAGGAGGTTCATGACTCACCATACTCGATACACCCTGGAAACACCAAGATGTATTTGGATTTGAAGGAACATTTACGGTGGTGGTATGAAGAAGGATATTGCCGAGTATGTAGCCGTATGTGATGTATGTCGAGTAAAGGCGAGAGCATCGAAGCCAACAGGACTATTACAGCCTATGCCGATACCGAATGGAAGTGGGATAAACTTGGCATGGACTTTATCACGGATTACCTAGGACTAAAAGCGAGATATGGTTCAATATGGGTAGTAGTTGATCGCTTGACCAAAGTGGCTCACTTTATCGGTGAAAACCACCTATACAAGTGCGAAGTTGGCCAAGATATATATGTCCAGGATCGTATGTACGTATGGAGTTCGAGGACCATCGTGTCGAGATAGAGGAACACAATTTACTTCAAAGTTTTGGCATCGGTTACACGGACCTTGGAGTACGAGATTGGAGTTCTGACATTCCACCCATGCAGGATGGGCCAATTTGAGAGAGTCAATCGGAATCTTGGAGAATATGTTAAGAGCACATGCGCTTAGATTATGGATCTAGTTGGGATGACAATTTGCCTTACGCAGAGTTCTCGTACAACAATAGCTACCAAGCCGGTTTGAAGATGGCACCGTTCAAGCCCTCAGTATGGACGGAGGTGTAGAGCAACGCTGTTGATGTGGGATGAAGTAGGAGACCGACAGCTGTTTGGACCAGACTTGATCAAGGAGTCTGGGGAGAAGGTTAAACTGATTCGTGATAGACTGAAGAATGCTTAGTCCAGGCAAAAGAGTTATGCAGATTCAAAACGCAAGGAGGTAACTTATGAAATTGGAGACAAAGCATATCTGCGAGTATCACCCTTGCGAGGAGTGAAACGATTTGGAGTTAAGGGAAAATTAGCTCCGAGATTTGTAGGACCGTATCGTGTTTTGGAACGGATGGGAGAAGTTGCCTACAAGCTGGAATTACCAGAGGGATTGTTAGGAGTTCACGATGTGTTCCACGTTTCACAGTTGAAGAAGTGTCATCTTTGAGATGGGTGATATACCCTTAAGAATCTGATACCCTTGGAGGCAATTCAGCTGAATGGTGATTTGACTTACGAGGAGAAGCCAGTTAAGATACTTGAGTTTGCCAAATGAGTCACCGCAACAAGGTTATTAAGTTTTGCAAAGTTCAGTGGAGCCACCATACCGAGGATGAAGCCACCTGGGAACGAGAGGATGATCTTCGCCAAGACTACCCACACCTATTTTCTAGCCAACTCGAATCTCGAGGGCGAGATTCATCTTAAGGGGGGTAGGTTTGTAACATCCCAAATTTTCAATTTGGAATGTTATACATAGGTCATCCATGCATATCATATTTTATTGCATTTTCGTTCCGCAATCTTTGAAATCCTAAGCAACTCAAGGACCCTCGGAGAGAGTGGGGGATTTCCCGGTTTTCATATTTGATTTCTATCAAATAATGAACCGAGGATTTTGATTTCAATTATTTTTCTCTCTCAAAAATATTTCATATTGAAATATATGAGAGGAGATAATATGACTTCTCCAAAACAATTGAAATATTGGAGGAAAAATGTTAAAATCATTTATTTGATTTTATTTGATTTTATTTCATTTTTATTTGTAATTAGAAAAATTGCACGTTTTCAAAATTGCATTTTAGGGCCAAGAAAATGTTCATCTCGTTCTAAATATTTATTTAGACAGTGAAAATTTGTTTTGGCATTTTTAGGTTTTTATTTTATTTTCTAGGATTTTATTTCTGTCGGCGAAATTATTTTAAAAAAGAGGTCCCACGACAGGTCGAAACCCAGTAAGACGGGCCTAACCCGCCCAGCGCCTTTGGGCCGGACGAGTCCGAGCCGGACTCTCCTCCCGCCTTGGCCCCTCCTCCAAGCCGCCTCCGCCCCTTTATATACGCCCGACCCCCACCACCACAACCATCACGCCCGAGCCACCATCACGCCGCCAGCCGCCGCCGCCCGCGCCGTCGCCGCCCATTGCCAGCGCCCGCAACCGCCGCCGCTTGCCGCCGCCCGAAGTCCCGCCATCGCCGCCTCGCGAGCCCCTCACGGAGAATGCGTACGCCCGGATCTGGCCGGTTTTTAGAACTGCGTTCGGTTTCTTTAGAAACCCTAGTTCGTTTTTTAGATCGTTTCGCGGTTTTCTCGGTTCTTCTAATTAGCGGACGTTACGTCCGTGCGTTCGTTTAAACAAACGGTTTTCTCCTGTTAGTTACGTATAACGAACGCCGCTCGTTAGTCCTGTTACGTCCGGGCTTTTCTTTTATCGGATTTATCTCATTTATTATTTTCGATCGCCATTTCTGATCCGATCTTAGTTTCTGTTTATCTTTTCGCTCGTTAGTCGGAATCAGGTGATTCAAACGCCTAGAGCTTCGTCTCGAGACCCTCTTTCTGTTTAATCAACTTAAACAAGATTTTGATACTGTAAAATTTGACTTTAGTTCAGATTAGTAAACGGATCTTGTTTCTTTCGCCGTTTGAGTTTCGTTGCTCCGTTTGATTTGATTCTTTTTGCGAACCGGAGTTCTTAAGTTGAACTTTCTGGTCAACCTCTTTTATTTGAGTTTTGCTTGTGCATCTTTGCTTGTTGCTTATGTATGTTATTGTTTGCTTGCGATAGAATTCCCGGTGCGAGCGTGTTACTCTGAGTCTCTAGGATTCGCGGATCGTCAGCAAGGCAAGTAACACATTGATCATACTCTTTTCATACCGAGTTTTTATGCATTAGTTCAATCCTCAAACATTGCATGATTAGGATGTCATTAACTTATGGGTTGGGTAGTTGTTGAGGTAGAACCTATTGCCCTGTTACTATCAAACCCTTGGGAGTTACTTCTACGCGTTGCTTATATTGCTATGCTATGCTCGTGAAGCGTGGTTTGGGTTTGAGTGAATCCATGACAGATGTGAGATTGTTAATTAATGGTTCAACTTAAGGTGGCAACTTAAATTAACATCTGGGTGGATCGAGGCACACAGGAACCCAGTGTTGTCTGTATTTTTGGAAATCCCGGGGTACCGTGTGATCTTCCTATGGACCGCCACCCAGACTTAAAGGGAACCGAGATGATTCATGCTAGAAACTTCCGTGTGCAGCCACAAGCTATTATGGGCTCTAGCATAGTTGAGTAAATTACGTGAAGCTCTTGAAGAGGTAGATCAGCAGGTAGTGGGTTTGTAGGTTTGGTATGGTCTACCCGGAGTAGAGAGTTAATGTTTCTGAAAGACTATGTCTCGGTCATCCGTTTCTCAAACAACCATGCAGTGCGAGAAATCAACGGAGGCGATCGAGTCTTGTGGGGAAAAGTGCGCAAACCTCTGTAGAGTGTACAATCTAATCATGGTTAGTCGTGTCCCTGGTTATGGACAATCTTGAGTATCTAGTACTTGGGTTATTACATGTATCTCATCACTCTTAATTAATATTGTTGGGGTGTTAATTACTTTAATTGGGATTGAGTTGGGGATATACCTTCTCAATGTTGTTTCAACCACCATGATAGTTAAATTAAAATCTATTCCTTTGTTGTAGGGAAAAATTGGCTTTTCGCAAAACTATAACCATAGAGCTTTCCACCAGCCAAATATGCATGTAGTGATAGCATTATCCTGTTCTTGCTCTCATCGCTTTTACATTGCCAAGCATATTCCATGTCTTTGACCCGTTTCGAGCTGCAACGTATTATGTTGCGGACTTTTCGAACAAGGAGTAAGGTTCGTTAGGTCATTGCCGTGCAGCTCAGCTATGCCGTTGGAGTTGATGGACTCACTTTATCTTCCAAGCCTTCCACTATTATCGCAATAGATGGCGTTAAGCCATATTATTGTAATAAGTTCTCTTTTGAGACATTCGATGTAATAAGTGTGTGATTGCTACTCTGTTATAAATCCTTCGAGTACTGTGTGTGTCAGCATTACTGATCCAGGGATGACACTTAAGCACAAAGACTTGACCATCTGAGATCGGGTCGCTACACTCGTAGGCCGAAAGTGGAAGCATTAAGTAACGCGGTTGATGTAGTTGAACGTCTTCGCGATCCAACCGATCAAGTACCGAATGCACGGCACCTCCGCAATCTGCACACGTTCAGCTCGGTGACGTCCCTCGAACTCTAGATCCATCTAAGGCCGAGGGAGAGTTTCGTCAGCACGACGGCGTGGTGACGGTGATGATGATCAATTCTTGGCGCGAGGCTTCACCTAAGCAATCAGAATGGTATGACCGAGGTGGAAATCTGTGGAGGGGGCACCGCTGCAACGGCTAAGAAATCAATTTGTGTGTCTATGGGGTCCCCTCCCCATATATAAAGGAGTGGAGGAGGGGGCTGGCCGGCCTCATGGGGTGCGCCCCAAAGGGGTGGAATCCTACTCCAACTAGGAGTAGGTTCCCCCCTTTCCTAGTCCAACTAGAAGGGGAAAGGAAGGGAAGAGGGAGAGAAGGAAAGGGGGGCCGACCCCTCCCCAATTCGGATTGGGCTTGGGGGTCTGGCGCCTCCACCGGCCGCCTCCTCCTCTCTTCCACTAAAGCCCATGAAGGCCCATTAACCCCGGGGTTCCTAGAACCACGGTACTCCGGAAAATGCCCGAACCTATCCAAAACATTTCCGGTGTCCAAACATAACCTTCCAATATATCAATCTTCATGTCTCGACCATTTCGAGACTCCTCGTCATGTCCGTGATCACATCCGGGACTCCGAACTACCTTCGGTACATCAAAACACATAAACTAATAATACCGATCGTCATCGAACGTTAAGCGTGCAGACCCTAGGGGTTCGAGAACTATGTAGACATGACCGAGACTCATCTCCAGTCAATAACGAATGGCGAAACCTGGATGCTCATATTGGTTCCTACATATTCTATGAAGATCTTTATCGATCAAACCGCATAACAACATACGTTGTTCCCTTTGTCATCGGTATGTTACTTGCCCGAGATTCGATCGTCGGTATCATCATACCTAGTTCAATCTCGTTGCCGGCAAGTCTCTTTATTCGTTCCGTAATGCATCATCCTGCAACTAATTCATTAGTCACATTGCTTCCAAGGCTTATAGTGATGTGCATTACCGAGAGGGCCCAGAGACACCTCTTCGACAATCGGAGTTACAAATCCAAATCTTGATCTATGCCAACTCAACAAACACCATCGGAGACACCTGTAGAGCATCTTTATAATCATCCAGTTACGTTGTGACATTTGATAGCACACTAAGTGTTCCTCCGGTATTCGGGAGTTGCATAATCTCATAGTCGAGGAGGAACATGTATAAGTCATGATGAAAGCAATAGCAACAAACTAAACGATCATAGTGCTAAGCTAACGGATGGGTCTTGTCCATCACATCATTCTCCAATGATGTGATCCCGTTCATCAAATGACAACACATGTCTATCGCTAGGAAACATAACCATCTTTGATAAAGAAGCCAGTCAAGTAGAGGCATACTAGGGACAGTCTATTTGTCTATGTATTCACACATGTACTAAGTTTCCGGCTAATACAATTCTAGCATGAATAATAAACATTTATCATGTTATAACGAAATGTAAATAAAAACTTTATTATTGCCTCCAGGGCACATTTCCTTCAGTCTTCCGCTTGCACTAGAGTCAATAATCTAAATTACACAGTAATGATTCTAACACCCATGGAGTGTTGGTGCTGATCATGTTTTGCTAGAGGATGTTCTTGACCGCTGTCCAGTGATCCACTCCTGGATTACTTTGGTACCTCCCTACCAAACTTATGGTAAGGCACACATCAGGTCAGGTACACAGCATGGCATACATAATAGAACCTATGGCTAAAGCATAGGGAATGACTGTCATTCTCTCTCTATCTTCTGTCGTGGTCGGGCTTTGAGTCTGACTCAATTTCACACATTGCAACACAGGCAAGAGCCCTTTCTTTGACTGGTCCATTTTGAACTTCTTCGGAATCTTATCAAGGTATGTGCTTTGTGAAAGTCCTAATAAGCGTCTTGATCTATCCCTATAGATCTTGATGCCCAATATATAAGCAGCTTCACCGAGGTCTTTCATTGAAAAATTCATATTCAAATATCCTTTTATGCTATCCAAAAATTCTATATCATTTCCATCCAGTAGTATGTCATCCAAATCTAATATTAGAAATGCTACAGAGCTCCCACTCACTTTCTTGTAAATACAAACTTCACCATAAGTCTGTATAAAACCAAATGCTTTGATCACCTCATCAAAGCGTTTATTCCAACTCCGAGATGCTTGCACCAGTCCATAGATGGATCGCTGGAGTTTGCACACTGTGTTAGCACCTTCAGGATCGACAAAACCTTTCAGTTCCGTCATATACAACTCTTGCTTAAGAAACCCGTTAAGGAATGCAGTTTTGACGTCCATTTGCCAGATTTTCATAATCATAAATTGAGGCAATTGCTAACATGATTCGGACAGACTTAAGCATCGCTACGGGTCAACCCCTTGAACTTGTCGACAACCTTTTGCAACAAGTAGAGCTTTGTAGACAGTGATATTACCATCGGCGTTCGTCTTCCTCGTAAAGATCCATTTATTCTCAATGGTTTGCCGATCATCGGGCAAGTCCACCAAAGTCCATACTTTGTTCTCATACATGGATTCTATCTCATATTTCATGGCCTCAAGCCATCTGTCGGAATTTGGGCTTGTCATAGCTTCTTCATATTTCGTAGGTTCGCCGTTGTCCAACAACATGGCTTCCATGACAGGATTACCATACCACTCTGGTGCGGAACGTGTTCTGGTCGACCTACGAGGTCCAGTAGTAACTTGATCTGAAGTTTCATGATCATCATTATTTGCTTCCCTATCACGGTTGGTGTAGGCATCCACGAAAGCAGTTTTCTCGATGTTCTACTTTCCAATTCGAGAAGCGGTACAACTACCTCATCAAGTTCTACTTTCCTCCCACTCACTTCTTTCGAGAGAAACTCCTTCTCTAGAAAGGATCCATTCTTAGCAACAAAGATTTTGCCTTCGGATCTGTGGTAGAAGGTATACAAAATAGTTTCTTTTGGGTATCCTATAAAGTTGCACTTCTCCTCTTTGGGTTCGAGCTTATCAGGCTGAAGCCTTTTGACATAAGCGTCGCATCCCCAAACTTTAAGAAATGACAGCTTAGGTTTCTTGCCAAACCACAGTTCATATGGTGTCGTCTCAATAGATTTAGGCGGTGCCCTATTTAACATGAATGTGGTCATCTCTAATGCATAACCCCAAAAGCGATAAAAGGCAAATCGGTAAGAGACATCATAGAATGCACCATATCTAATAAAGTACGGTTACGATGTTCGGACACACCATTAAGCTGTGGTGTTCCAGGTGGCGTGAGTTGTGAAACAATTCCACATTGTCTTAAATGAAGGCCAAACACGTAACTCAAATATTCACCTCCGCGATCAGATTGTAGAAACTTTATTTTCTTGTTTCGATGATTCTCCACTTCACTCTGAAATTCTTTGAACTTTTCAAATGTTTCGGACTTGTGTTTCATTAAGTAGATATAACCATACCTACTCAAATCATCTGTGAAGGTTAGAAAATAACGATACCCGCCGCGTGCCTCAGCACTCATTGCACCGCATACATCGGTATGTATTATTTCCAATAAGTCATTAGCTCGCTCCATTGTTCTGGAGAATAGAGTTTTAGTCATCTTACCCATGAGGCATGATTCACAAGTATCAAATGATTCATAATCAAGTGATTCCAAAAGTCCATCCGCATGGAGTTTCTTCATGCGCTTTACACAAATATGACCTAAATGGCAGTGCCACAAGTATGTTGCACTATCATTATCAACTTTGCATCTTTTGGCATCATTATTACGAATATGTATATCACTATGATCAAAATTCAACAAGAATAGACCATTCACTAAGGGTGCATGACCATAAAAGACATTACTCATATAAATAGAACAACCAGTCTTCTCTGACTTAAGTGAATAACCATTTCGCATTAAACAAGATCCAGATATAATGTTCATGCTCAAACGCTAGCACCAAATAACAATTATTGAGGTATAAAATTAATCCCGAAGGTAGATGTAGAGGTAGCGTGCCGACGGTGATCACATCAACCTTGGAATCATTCCCGACGCGCGTCGTCACCTCGTCCTTAGCCAATCTTCGTTTATTCCGCAGCTCCTGTTTGGAGTTACAAATATGAGCAACCGAACCAGTATCAAATACCAAGGCGCTACTACGAGCATTAATAAGGAACACATCAATAACATCAAACTTATAAAGGATGAGCTAGGTGGCAACCAAGGCCTCCACGTACACAACGAATAGTGCGCCACAACGAGCGAGCGAAGGGGTGCACCATAGCAAGCGAGCGAAGGGAAACCGTGTCCTTCCTCACACTTGCAGCGAGCCTGCGTCCCACCTGAGTCGTCTCCCCCTCTCGTCCTCCCACCTCAAGAACCCTAGCTGCCTTCTCCTCCTCCCACTTCAGCCGCCTCCCCCCCGCATCTCGTCCGCTCCGGGTGCGAAGGATAAATTCCTGGCGACAGTGGCGCTGGCTTGAGGTGGTGGAGCAGCCGATGTGGGGTCGGTTTGATCGAGGCGTGGGAGCGGCTGATGCCACATCGGCGACGGCACAAGAAGAGCAACGGTGGGTGTCGACCTACAAAGAGGCGAGAGGAGCGGTGGTGGCGGCGTCGAGCTGCGAAGAGGCGCCGCTTGAGCATGAGACCACGGAGGCGGGAGCGGCTTCTTCGGGCGCCGATCTGGGAGGGTACGAGGCAGAGAAGGACGACATCATCGCCGTCACAGGTTTCCTTCCGTCCCTTTTGTTCCTCTCTGGTTCATCCTCTTCCCATTCCTCGTATATTAGGTTAATTAGATTGGTATTTTCTTTTTGGGTAAACTGGGTCCAAAATGCTACTCATTGTGCCTCCTCATTTTGTTGTCTTAGTTTGAGGTTGTGCAAAGTTACGAGCGAATGTGTCACAATCTAATGCATCCTTCTTTGTGTTATATTTGTATAAGAATGTAGATTGAGCTTGTATCAAGCACTATTGCTGAAGGTGGGCCTTATGCCTCAAAGTTGTGGTATAATTAATCCTTGATATCTATCCTTTTCTTTTCATTTATTATCTATCTTATTAAATAACAATATAACACTTCAAACATATCTATCAAGAGCGAAACATTGAAATTGATTGAGACTTTTGTGGACAAAGCTGAAGACCTACCGCACCTCGGGAAGCAGTTTGTTCCTCCAATGATGGATCCTGTTCTTGGTGATTATGCAAGAAATGTGCCTGATGCAAGGGAATATGAAGTCATGTCCCTATTTGCAACAATTATAAACAAGTATTGCCTTGAATTTGATACCCATTTTTTTCTCTAGCTGGGAACTAAAATGTTCTCTAATTAGTGAGTGGTAGCTTGTATGAAGATTCTTCTGTCATTCATCTAGGTTTCATATCCAGTTATTTGTTGTTAATACTTAATACTCTGTTGTTATTATACATCATTTCTAATCTTTGTATTTATATGGAAGGTACGAAGCTGAAATGCTTGATGATGTGCCTCATATATTAGAGGTTGTTTTCTAGTGTACCCTTGAGGTAGGAATTACAAGCTTGTTTTTTACTGTTCATACTCAGTTACATGTCGAGATTTCACTGATTGTTCGGTCTGGCCAGATGATTACTAAAAACTTCGAAGATTATCCTGAGCACCGCCTCAAGGTTTTTTATTTACTTCGTGCTAACCGCAAGCCCGAAATGTATTATGAGAGCGTCCTGAGAGGATCTTACCTTGCAGCGGGGCTGTGAAGTAAGGACATTATATTTCCATGAGTGCCAATCATGTTGTAGTGTTTGAACAAGGTCGTTTATTTGTCGCCTGTTATATAATAGTTTACCCTCTGCGGCGGCCATTTTATATGTTTAAACCGAGAGTTGGCGATCGTCGCTTTCCCACGTAAGAAGTAATGGGTGTTCGGATAAACCCGAGCACTCTTTATCCTAGTTTTGGGTCCTTGAAGGAGGTGCTCAGCACAAATGAACTGTGCAATCGGACTATAGGGCTTTATCACTCTCACTTAGCCATAGGAGCTTTAGTATGGTCGGTGCAGCCCCGGTGTTCTAAGACCGTACTAGGGGCTCTATAAGCACTGATCGGAGAAAGAACCGATTAAATGCGACGCCGCATTGGTTATGGCATTATGCTGGTAGAAATCCTTAAAGATTTTGTGACCTCTCGAACAGTGACCAGCTCTCGCGTATCATTCTGACCGGTCAGTTTTGGCTTTCTCTCGAGGTGCTAAATGCAGGAAGAACTGGACACAATCACAATAGTTCTCCCGATTGCTACCTTAGCCGATATAAGCGGGAACGTAAGGTACCAAAACATGGGAGCCGTGCAAACCCAACTATTGACCCAAGACATGATACGGAGCTGATGCATATAATGCTATAGGTTCGGGGTGCCGAACTTCCAAGAAGGTGTTCAGACTTTAACGCCGTGTTATGAGTAAAACGAAGCCCCTGGCATATTTGAGGGCATATCGCTGTGTACGGATGCCCCTTGGCGACGTAATGATATCAACAAGAAGTAACAGCGGAGTAAACGTTATGTAAAACCACATGTTGTATTTGAATAGTATGTCTATGCGTAAGGGTACAAGTGATGTTATAAAAAGGAATGTGGTTTACGGAACCTGGCATTCAAGCTGCCTCCGTGTGGCTCGTCCTGGTCGGCGCGAAGGTGAACTCAAGGAAGAAGTGTAAGGAATATCTATGTCTTGGGGCGGTTGAGCCGCTGGTTCAAATTTCGTCCTGGCCTTTTTTGCCGGAGTGTTTAGTTGAGTCCTGGGACGAGCCGGGCTGTCCTTCCGTGAAGTAGTTCAAGCCTCTTGGCGGTGTCCGGCCGAAGCCTGGCAATGACTTCGAGATCATTTGCAAGGTGCCTCTAATTCTTCTTCTTTGAGGCGATTGCATACTTGTTGGCACCGAGGAAGGTTCGCCTTTCATTAATCGTGATGACGCCCGCTGTGGACCGGGCATATTGAGCTTACGGTATGCATGGTGTGGCACCGCGTTGAATCGAAAGCAAACGTTGATCCGTCCGAGCGGTGCTTGATAATCACTACGTAAGGGACGATTTCAAAGACTAACTCTTGGTGCGGTAATTTTACGGTGATCCGAAGACTACCTCCGAGGGCAATGGAGCACATGCACCGCTTGCACACCAGGTATAATGCCTCTGAAAGTGGATTTAGTGGGTTTGATCACCGGATAGGGCTTCCAGAGAATAAGGTCCTGAAAGAGAAAAAATAATGAAGGTAGGCAGCCCCTGGGGCGGTTGAGCCGCGTTGTGGGGCGTGCCCTGATCGTGCCCCCGCCTATGTCCATGGTATTTTCAGTGCGTAATGTATATGCTGCGTGTACGGATTGCCGCTTATCGGGACTAGGGCGGGGGCGAATTGCTAGGCAAGCTCGAGCGTGCCGGCGATCCCTGCGCAGTTACTCCAGACTCGCTTGACGGTGTTCGGGGGCTGTATCGTCAAATTGGCGGTTTGCCTTAAAAGGCTGTTTTGTGCTACTGCTGCGAGGGCTGCGGTGTGCTCCTCTGTGCGGAGTGAGCGCTCTGTGTTGCCATTGACTGTTATGACCCCCCTAGGTCCTGGCATCTTGAGCTTGAGGTATGCGTAATGCGGTACCGCATTGAATTTTGCAAATGCGGGTTCACCCGAAAGCGGGCGTGATAGCCGCTGCGAACAGACGATACCGAAGATTAACTCCTCACTCCGAAGTTGTCCGGGATCCAAGACCACTTCCAGGTGTGATTGAGCCCGTGCAATGGGCCTCTACACCTGGGATGACACCCTTAAAGGTAGTCTTGGTGGGTTTGATCCTCGAGGGATCTATACCCATTTTGCACACTGTATCCTGATAGAGAAGGTTCAGGCTGCTGCCCCCGTCCATGAGGACTCGAGTGAGGTGAAATCCGTCAATGATGGGGTCTAGGACCAATGCGGCAGATCCACCATGACGGATACTAGTGGGGTGGTCCCTGCGATCGAAGGTGATCGGGCAAGAGGACCAGAGTTGAACTTTGGGGCGACAGGCTCCATCGCATAGACGTCCCTTAGTGCACGCTTCCGTTCCCTCTTGGGAATGTGGGTTGCGTATATCATATTCACCATCTTCACTTGTGGCGGGAATCTCTTCTGTCCTCCTGTGTTCGGCGGCCGGGGCTCCTCCTCATCGTCGCTATGTATCCCCTTGTCCTTATTTTCGGCATTCAACTTGCCGGCCTACTTGAACACCCAGCATTCTCTGTTGGTGTGATTGGCGAGCTTATCGGGGTGCCGTGTATTTGACACGAGCGATCGAGTATGCGGTCCAAACTGGATGGGCCTGGAGTACTTCTTTTGATTGGCTTTTTCCGCTGACCGGATCTAGGGCCTCTGAATCCGGCATTGACTGCCGTATCTTCAGTGTTATCGCCGTTGCTGCGGTGCTTGTGTCTGTTATGACGTGGTCTGCCGTTAGCATCTTTAGTATCTGAAGTACCCGGAGTCCTTGATGTGTTGTTGCTGCGAGCCAGCTAGCTATCCTCGCCCGCGCAAAAGCGGGTCATGAGTCGTGAGGGCTGCCATAGATTTCGGCTTCTCCTGGCCTAGGTGCCGGGCAAGCCACTCGTCACGAATGTTATGCTTGAATGCCGCTAAGGCCTCAGCATCCGGACAGTCGACAATTTGGTTCTTCTTAGTTAGGAACCGCGTCGCAGTGCTCTGGCCGATTCCCACAGGCTGCTGAGTTATATGGCTCAGTCGTCGACCTCCGGTGGTCGCACATAAGTGCCACAGAAGTTGTCAAGGAATGCATCTTCCAAATCCTACCAACTGCCGACTGAGTCTGCTGGCAAGCTATTCATCCAATGTCGAGCTGGTCCTTTGAGGTTTAGTGGGAGGTACTTGATGGCATGTAGATCATCATGCGCGAGCCATGTGGATGTGGAGGAGGAAATCCTCAATCCATACTGCGGGATCTGTTGTGCCATCGTATGATTCGATATTTACGGGCTTAAATCCCTCCGGGAATTCGTGATCGGTGACTTCATCAGTGAAGCATAGGGGGTGTGCGGCACCTCTGTGCCGGGCTATATCACGACGCAGTTCATATGAGTCTTGTCTGCTGTATTCGGCCCGATCGGATTTACTTTTAGTGTATCCAGCGTGACGGTCATCGTCCCGCGTTGGTGCGCGCCCCCATGACCCGTATATCGATCTTGCATGTTTTGCCCTACTTTCCAATTCATCTCGCAGGTCCCGCGTGTTGCCCGGGGACTTGGTATTTTTGTTTGAGTGGCGGTCGGGTGCAGGCTGAACTTCAGGCTGAAACGCTTTCTCTCTATCTCGCCACGGTGGCCGGTCACCGTGACATCACGTACCGGGTGAAGTAGGTTTCGCTGCTTCCTCCTCGAGTAGCGACCTACGTCTTGGCTAACTCTTGGAGGGGCGTTCGAGTTCGTATTCCTCGGCCGCAAGGACTTCGGTCCATCTCTCTGCTAGCAAATCTTGATCAGCTCGAAGCTGTTGTTGCTTTTTTTCCAGGCTATTTGCCGTGGCAATAAGCCGGCACTTGAAGCGCTCCTGCTCGACAGGATCCTCAGGCACGATAAACTCTTCGTCGCCGAGGCTCACCTCGTCTTCGGAGAGGGGCATGTAATTGTCATCCTCCGCTTTCTTCATCTGCCTGCACTACGGAGGGCTAGCTTGTTCATCCTCCCGCTCTAAACCGGGCCGAGGGATTGTCAACGTCTTCGCACTATCCAGGTGTTATTATCTCTTGTGCCGGTATCATTGCTTTTGCTATGGCGGGACTCTAGAGCGGCGCCCGACGTCGGTGCACTGGGTTGCTTCTTGGAGGGGTCATCCTCCATTGTCTTGCTCGCCATTGCCTTCTTTTGGGGGTATCCACCATGTATATATCGTATGATGAGGTGGTGGTCCAAAGACCTGCGGGCGGTGGTTCCTGTTCGTCTCCTGCATCGTCAGTCCATACCGTCGATGTCTTCTTGAGTCGAAGTCGAGCATGCTCGGTTAAATCGTCGATAGTGGCTACTAAGTGGGTGGTGGGTGGGCAGTGAATTTCTTCGTCGTTCGCATCCCATTCTAGCCGGACATAGTTTGGCCAAGGCTCTCCTGACAGGGAGAGAGACCTTAACGAATTTAGCACGTCGCCGAAGGGCGAGTGCGGAAAGATATCCGCGGAGGTAAACTCCATGATCGGTGCCCAATCGGATTCGATAGGCACGGGCGCAGCGACTCGAGTCCGCGTGGCGGAGATGAACCCAAAGGTTCGGCATCCACGGCTATTGTGAGGGGTGAAGTCGATGTCCGCTCTATCGCCGCTGAGAGTACAACCTCCATGGCGGGGTCTATCCACCCGTCCTTGGATGGCGCAATTTGCTCCGGATTGAAGGCCAGAGTAGTTGCGGTGCAATCTCCCGAACACTGTCCGACGGCAGAGCTACATCATGCTCGTCGTTATCGTGCGGCGCACCTGGCATGGGCTCGAATCCGTCGAAGATCAAGTCCCCGCGGATGTCGACAGTGTAATTCAAGTTCCCGAACCGACACGGTGGCCAGGCGTAGCTCTCGATCTGCTTCCAGATGGCCAAGCGAGTTAGCCCGTAGAGCGAAGCCGCCGAATCTGAAGATACGTCCGGAGGAAAACCTCACCATGGACCATATCGTTACTGGATGATTGAAGGAGCCATCAAGCCTTATGATGACGACATACGTTGGAACTCTCAATGAAAGCACCAATGTCGGTGTCAAAACCGACGGATCTCGAGTAGGGGTCCCGAACTGTGCGTCTAAGGCGGATGGTAACAGGAGGTGGGGGGACACAATGTTTACCTAGGTTCGGGCCCTCTCGATGGAGGTAATACCCTACTTCCTGCTTGATTGATCTTGATGATATGAGTATTACAAGAGTTGATCTACCATGAGATCGTAGAGGCTAAACCCTAGAAGCTAGCCTATGGTACGATTGTTGTTCGTCCTATGGACTAAAACCCTGCGGTTTATATAGACACCGGAGGGGGCTAGGGTTACATGGAGTCGGTTACAATGGGAGGAGATCTACATATCCGTGTTGCCAAGCTTGCCTTCCACGCCAAGGAGAGTCCCATCCGCACACCTGGACGCAGTCTTCAATCTTGTATCTTCATGATCCAACAGTCCGGCCAAAGGATATAGTCCGGCTGTCCGGAGACCCCCTAATCCAGGACCCCCTCAACAGGTATTTGTGAGAAACCAGAATAACCATCTAGAAAGCAAAAATGAGTGTGTTTGGATAGTATTTCTAGCATTTGATCGATAAAAGGTAGAGGGTAATGATATTTTCTAGTAGCTTTATTCAATTTGCGAAAATCAATTGCCATTCTATAACCTGTAACAATTCTTTGTGGAATCAATTCATTCTTATCATTAGGAACAACAGTAATACCTCCCTTCTTAGGGACACAATGGACATGACTTATCCATTGCTATCATTAATAGGATACATTATACTTGCCTCTAGAAGCTTTAGTAATTCATTTCTTACCACTTCTTTAATCTTAGGATTCAGCCGCCGTTGATGATCAACAACTGGTTTAGCATATTTCTCCAATTTTATTTTGTGCTAACATAGAGTGGGACTAATTCCCTTAAGGTCATCAAGAGTATATCCAATAGCGGCATGGTGCTTCTTTAGATTTTTCAATAATCTCTTTTCTTCATGCTCTGAAAGGTTAACACTAATAATAACAAGATATATCTTCTTTTCATCGAGATAAGCATATTTCAGAGTATCAGGTAATTGTTTAAGCTCAAACGCAGGATCACCCTTAGGTGGAGGAGGATCCCCGAGGATTTCAACAGGAAAATTGTGTTTCAGAATAGGCCCTTGATTAAAGAATACTTCATCTATTTCCCTTCTTCCATTCATAAACATATCATTTTCATGGTCTAGCAAATATTGTTCTAAAGGGTCAGTAGGAGGCACGGCAATAGAAGCAATACCAATAATTTCATCTTTACTAGGCAATTCTTTATCATGGGGTTGTCTATGAAATTTAGAGAAATTAAAATCATAAGACATATCGCCTAAACCAACAGTAGCAGTATCTTTCTTGCAGTCTATCCTAGCATTAACAGTGTTCAAGAAAGGTCTACCAAATATAATGGGACAAAAATTATCTTGTGGGGAACAAAGAACAAGAAAATCAGTAGGGTACTTGATTTTCCCACACAAGACTTCAACATGTCTAACAATCCCAATAGGTGAAATAGTATCTCTATTGGCAAGCTTAATAGTAACATCAATATCTTCTATCTTAGCAGGTGCAATATCATTCATAACTTCTTGGTATAAGGTATAAGGTATTGCACTCACACTAGCACCCACATCACATAAGCCATGATAACAATGATCTCCTATTTTAACAGAGACAACATGCATGCCAACAACAGGTCTATGTTTATCTTTAGTATCGGGTTTAACAATTTTAGCAGCTTCATCACAAAAATAAATACATGCCCATCAATATTATCAACCAAGAAATATTTAACCATAGCAATACTAGGTTCAACTTTAATTTGCTCAGAAGGCTTGGGTGTTCGAATGTTACTTTTGTTGACCACAGTTGAAGCTTTAGCACGATCCTTTATTCTAACAGGGAATGGATGTTTCTCAATATAAGCGGTAGGAACAATATGATCAACATTGTAAATAACAGTTTCTTCTTCAACTTTAATAGGTTCAACTACTTTAACTTCAATGGGAGGATGATATTTAAACCACTTCTCCTTAGGGATATCAACATGAATAGCAAATGATTCATAGAAAGAAGCTACTATCTCAGAGTCAAGTACATATTTAGTGCTAAAATCACGAAAAGCATCGGTATCCATAAAAGATTTAACACAATCGAACTTAAGGTTTATACCTAACTCCTTACCTTCGTCGAGATCCCGATCTTCAGAGTTGCATTTAATTCTTTCCAATAAATCCCATTTGAATTCAATATCCTTCTTCATATAGGAACCATTGCAAGAAGTATCAAGCATGGAGCGATCATTATGAGAAAGCCGAGCATAAATTTTTTGAATAATAATTTCTCTTGAGAGCTCATGATTGGGGCATGAAATAACATTGACTTAAGCCTCCCACAAGCTTGAGCGATACTTTCTCCTTCACGAGGCCAAAAATTATATATATAATTCCGATCACGATGAACCAGATGCATAGGATAAAACTTCTGATGAAATTCCAATTTCAATCGGTTGTAGTTCCATGGTCCAATATCATCCAATAACATATACCATGTCAATGCCTTTCCCTTCAAAGATAAAGGGAAGACCTTCTTCTTGACAACATCCTCGGGAATACCTGCAAGCTTAAATAATCCACAAACTTCATCCACATAGATTAGGTGCATATCGGGATGTAATGTTCCATCTCCTGCATAAGGATTAGCTAGCAGTTTCTCTATCATACCCAAAGGAATTTCATAATAAATATTTTTAGTAGGTGAAGTAGGTTGAGGAGCAACTCTTTGCTCTTCCGGTCGGGGTGAAGATGAAGGAAATATGCCCTAGAGGCAATAATAAAGTTGTTATTCTATATTTCCCTATATCATGATAAATGTTTATTATTCATGCTATAATTGTATTAACCGGAAACTTGATACATGTGTGAATACATAGACAAAACAAAGTGTCCCTAGTATGCCTCTACTTGACTAGCTCGTTAATCAAAGATGGTTAAGTTTCCTAACCATAGACATGTGTTGTTATTTGATGAACTGGATCACATCATTAGGAGAATGATGTGATGGACAAGACCCATCCGTTAGCTTAGCATAATGATCGTTAAGTTTTATTGCTATTGCTTTCTTCATGACTTATACATATTCCTTTGACTATGAGATTAGGCAACTCCCAAATAACCAGAGGAACACCTTGTGTGCTATCAAACGTCACAACATAACTGGGTAATTATAAAGATGCTCTATAGGTGTCTCCGTAGGTGTTTGTTGGGTTGGCATAGATCGAGATTAGGATTTGTCACTCTGAGTATCGGAGAGGTATCTCTGGGCCCTCTCGATAATGCACATCATGATAAGCCTTGCAAGCAATGTGACTAATGAGTTAGTTGTGGGATGATGCATTATGGAGCGAGTAAAGAGACTTGCGGTAGCGAGATTGAACTAGGTATGAAGATACCGACGATCAATCTCGGGCAAGTAACATCACAAATGACAAAGGGAATGACGTATGTGGTCAATGAGGTTTGACCAATAAAGATCTTCGTAGAATATGTAGGAACCAATATAAGCATCCAGGTTCCGCTGTTGTTTATTGACCGAAGATGCGTCTCGGTCATGTCTACATAGTTCTCGAACCCGTAGGGTCCCCACACTTAAGTTCGATGACGATTTGTATTATGAGTTATGTGTTTTTGGTGACCGAAGATTGTTCGGAATCCCGGATGAGATCACGGACATGACGAGGAGTCTAAAAATGGTCGAGAGGTAAATATTGATATATTGGACGATGATATTCGGACACCGGAATAGTTTTGGACCGTTTCGGGTAATTTTCGGAGTACCGGGAGGTTACCGGAACCCCCGGGGAAGTATTGGGCCTACATGGGCCATAGGGGACAGGGGAGGTAGCCCACAAGGGGTGGTCGCGCCCCCCTCCAATAGAGAGTCTGAATTGGACTAGGGGAGGGGGCGCGCCCCCCTTTCCTTCTCCTCTTCCCTCCCCCTTCCCCTTTTCCCCCTACGAAAGAAGGAAAAGAAAGGGGGTGAATCCTACTAGGACTGGAGTCCTAGTAGGACTCCCCTCTCCTTGGGGCCCCCTGGTGGCCGGACTCCTCCCCTCCTCCTTTATATACGGGGGCAGGGGGCACCCCAAAGCACATCAATTATTCTTAACCGTGTGCGATGCCCCCCTCCACAGTTTACTCCTCTGGTCATAGCGTCGTAGTGCTTAGGCGAAGCCCTGCGTGGATTACAACACCTTCAACGTCACCACACCGCTGTGCTGACGAAACTCTCCCTCGACCCTCTGCTGGATCAAGAGTTCGAGGGACGTCATCGAGCTGAACGTGTGCTGAACTCGGAGGTGCTGTATGTTCGGTACTTGATCGGTTGGATCACGAAGACGTTAAACTACATCAACTGCGTTAACCTAATGCTTCCGGTTTTGGTCTACGAGGGTACGTGGACACACTCTCCCCCTCTCGTTGCTATTCATCTCCTAGATTGATCTTGTGTGATCGTAGGAAAATTTTGAAATTGCATGCTACGTTCCCCAACAGTGGCATCCGAGCCAGGTCTATGCGTAGATGTTATGCACGAGTAGAACACAAAGAGTTGTGGGCGATGATAGTCATACTGCTTACCACCAACGTCTTATTTTGATTCTGCTGACCATGTTCATGAGACCGGTTCTACCGACGTGCTTTTGCATAAAGGTGGCTGGCGGGTGTCTCTTTCTCCAACTTAAGTTGAATATAATTTGACTACGGCCGGTCCTTGTTGAAGGTTAAAACAGCAAACTTGACGAAACATCGTTGTGGTTTTGATGCATAGGTAAGAGCCAACATCCGCGGAGACTTGATCTTCGACGGATTCGAGCCTGACCCTGGCGCCAGATCGTCTCAATGGGCACGATCTAGCTCTGCTGCCGAGCGGTGCCTGGAGGCAGCGCCAGTCCGCTCAAACCCTTAGCTCGGAGCCGACTCGCCGATCGAGGGCGAGTGGCTGGACACCGCCTCGGGGCTACGATCTCTCACGGCGATTGAGCCGATCCATCCTCTGCCTCTTTGCGAGACCGTGACTCCAAGGTGCGTACTCCTCTCGGACTCCGAACCCTCCGCGTACTTCTTAATCGAATCCAATTGGGCGCCGGTTATGGAGTTCAACGATGCGGACATCTTTAGCACTCGCCCTTTGGCGACATCACGAATTCACTAAAGTCTCTCTCTTTATTAGGAGAGCCTGGCGGACTACGGTCGAAGGTTGGGATCTGAGCGAGAAGAAATTCAACGCCCACCCACCACCCACTTTGTAGCCATGCCGATGATTTAACCGACATGCTCGACTTCGACTCCGAAGACATCGACGGTATGGACGACGATGCGGGAGGCGACCAAGAACCAGCGCCCTCTGAGGGCACCTTTGGAAGGCCACCTCGTCATACGACATATACATGGTGGACACCCCAAAAGATGGGAATGGCGATGGAACAGCGGAGGATGACCCCTCCAAGAAATGCCCAAGCGCCAAGGCCAACAAGCGCCGCTCTAAATCCCGCCACAAAGAAATGGTGATTCCGGCACGGAGATAATAACACCGGGACAGTGTGAAGACAACCCCTCCAGCTGGATTTAGCACAGGAGGAGGGAGAAGCCAGCCCTCATGATAGAGCGGCAGACAGAGAGGTAGAGGACGATAATTATATGCCTGCCTCCGAAGACGAAGCAAGCCTCTACGACGACGAATTTGTCGTGCCCGAGGATTCCGTCGAACAAGAGCGTTTCAAGCGCGGGCTTATGGCCACGGCAAGCAGCCTCAAGGAAAAGCAGCAGCAGCTTAGAGCTGACCAAGACTTGCTAGCTGACAGATGGACCGAAGTCCTTGCAGCCGAAGAGTACGAACTCGATCGCCCCTCCAAGAGCTACCCAAAACGCAGGCTGCTACCCCAATTAGAGGAGGAAGCACCCAAACATACATCACCAGCGCATGACATAGCCGACCGGCCACCTCGTGGCCGCGACAGAGAGGCCTCTAGGCCCTCCACTAAAGCCGCACCCTGGCGTCGCTCGAAAAGTACAAAGCCACGGGGAAATGCGCCAGACTTGTGAGACATATTGGAGGACAAGGCAAGGCAAATAAGATCGATCTACGGATCGCGTGGGCGCCCCACGACACGTGATGACAACCGTCACGCCGGATACAGCAATTCCGGCTGGGCCGAACACAGTAGACAAAGCTCATTTGAGCTGCGTCGTGATATAACCTAATCTGAGGCGCCGCACACCCACTATGCTTCACAGACGAAGTAATGGATCATCAAATCCCCCGAGGGTTTCAAACCCGTAAACATTGAATCATCTGACGACGACACAACAGATCCTGCAAGGGTTTGGATCGAGGACTATCTCCATCACATCCACATGGCCCTTGGTGATGATCTACACGCCATCAAATACCTCCCACTCAAGCTTAAAGGACCAGCTCGGCATTGGCTCAACAGCTTGCCGGTAGAATCAATTGGTTGTTGGGAAGACCGGAAGCCGCATTCCTTGATAACTTCGGGGCACATATGTATGCGACCACCAAACGCCGATGACCTAAGCCACATAATTCAGCAGCCAGATGAATCGGCCAGACAATTCTAGACACGGTTCTTAACCAAGAAAAATCAAATCGTTGACTGTCCGGATGCAAATGCCCTTGCAGCCTTCAAACATAACATCTGCGACTAGTGGCTTGCCCGGCACCTAGGACAGGAAAAGCCGAAATCCATGGCAGCCCTCACATCACTCATGACCCATACTGGCGGGAGAGGACAAGCTGGCTAGCTCGCAGAATAACCCGACAAAAACCACGGTAGTTCGGATACCAAGGACAGCAATGGCGTGTCGGCGTCGCAACAAGCACGGCGCCGCGTGCGGCGATAATGCTGAATATCTGGCGATCAATGCCGGATTCGTGAGGCTCTAAACCCGGTCAACGGAAAAAGCCGTTCAAAAGAAATACTCGAGGCTCCGTCAATTTGGACCGAATACTCGATCGCTCGTGCGGATACATGGCACCCAGAAAAACCAGCCAACCACACCAACAGGATTGTTGGGTGTTCAAGCAGCGAGCAAGTTAAATGCCGAAAACAACGACAAGGGGCTGCATAGCAATGACGAGGAGGAGCCCCGACACGAACAATAGAGGACGAAGGGCTTTCCCCACAAGTGCGGACGGTGAACATGATATACGCAACCCACATACCCAAAAGGGAGCGGAAGCGTGCACTAAGGGACGTATATGCGATGGAGCCGGTTGCCCCAAAGTTCAACCCGTGGTCCTCCTGCCCGATCACTTTTGATCGAAGGACCACCCACTAGCATCCGCCACGGCGGATTCGCCGCATTGGTTCTTGACCCAATCATTGTGGATTTCACCTCACAAGAGTCACGATGGGCGGCAGCGGCAAGACTGAACCTGCTTTACCGGAGATACGGTCGCAAAATGGGCATAGACCCCTCAAGGATTAAACCCACAAAAGCGACCTTTAAAGGCATCATACCAGGTGTAGAGGCCAATCATGCAGGCTCGATTACACTCGAAGTGGTCTTCGGATCCTCGGATAACTTCGAGCGAGGAATTAATCTTCGACATAGTCCCGTTCAGCGGCTATCACGCATCGCTTTCGGACGAACCGCATTTGCAAAGTCCAATGCGGTGCCGCACTCGCATACCTCAAGCTCAAGATGCCAGGCCCTCGAGGAGTAATCACGGTCAATGGAAGCAATGAACGCTCTCTCGAGCGGAGGAGCACACGGCGGCCCTAGCGGCGGAAGTACAAAGCAGCCTCTTAAAGGCAATTCTCGAGTCCGACTACTAAACGTCCGGACACCATCAAAGCTACCGGAGTAACCTACAACAACAAGACCGCCTGGCACGCTCCGTTAGCATCGCCAGCGTAATGCGGCCCCAACCCCAGCCCTCGCAAAATTGCGAGACCGGTACCACCGTACATAACTATGCTCTAGAGATACCATGGGCATAGGGGAGGGCACGACCACGGCATGCCAGTGCGCCCAACCGCACTGTGGGCTCCCAATTGTGTCATTCTTTTTTTCTTATTCTCGGGACTCCGTTTTCCGGAAGCCCTGTCCGCACTAGAATCGCCGAACTCCACGATGCAACAGCCGTGGAAGCGAAAAGGTACGTCGAGTGTCCGGTGGTCTCTACTATGAGCATTATACCTGTTTTACATACCATCCCGCAGCTTACCCCTGGAGAGGACATGTTAAATAGTCCCATCCCTTGCTTATCGCACTATTTGTATCGTTACGCTATCATTGCGGTACCTTTTTGAATAAACAATACATAGCTTTTGCCTATTATTGCACTCATTTCTTTATCTATATATATGCTCATTCATGACTAGTTGCACTTTTTGTACACTTTAGTACGGCCAATACACCGAGGGCTTAAGTACCAAAAATATGGTGTGATAAGTCCGAACACTTTCACAAGTGCGGCACCCGAACTTATAGCATTATATGCATCGGCTCGAATCATGTCTTGGGTCAATAGTTGGGTTTGCCTGGCTCCCATGTTTTGGTATCTTACGTTCCGTTATATCGGCTAAGGTAGCTGGGAGAACCACTGCGATCGTGCCCGGTTGAGCTGGGTTGAGCACCTCGATGGAAAGCTAAAACTGACCGTCATGATAGAGGCGAGAGCGATTCGCTGTTCGAGAGGTTTTTTCGGGTCCCTAAAGACTTATGCCGCTTAGAGCGAGGAGTCGGCATTGTCCGGCCAAAGGCGTGGATAGCGCGAACTCGGTCTTCCGAATACTAGGGCTTCGCCATGAAATTTAAAATTATAGAATTCTATGGCTAAGTGAGAGTGTTCAAGCACTATAGTCCGGTTGCCTTGTTCGTTCGTTGAGCGCCTCCTCGAAGGACCCAAGAATGGGAACAAGAGCGCTCAAGTTTATCCCGAACACCCCAAAGACTTTCGTGGCATGGGGCTGAAAGCCAACGACTTGCCGTCTCTCAAATTTGATAAACAGCTGCCACGAGAAGGTAATATTTTAAATTCATAGCGTTGCTTAAGCGCATATGAACAAGTTTTCAGCGTCTGAGGATAACAAATGCGAGTCTATTCAAAAATTACATCTTTGGAGCATTCACCCGCTATAAGGCGGGCACCCTTCAGGACGCCCTCATAGTACATTTCGGGCTTGCGATGCTCCTTGCCCGGCGGTGGCCCGTCCGTCACAAGCTTCTCAGCATCCATCTTGCCCCAGTGCACTTTAGCACGGGCAAGGGCTGACGGGCACCTTCAATCTGAGCCAGGTGCTTGATGACTTCAATCCATGGGCAGGCATCCACAAGCCGCCGCACTAGCCCTAAGTAGCTCCGAGCATGGCTTCATGAGGCCACAGCCGAACTATGAGGCCCTTCATGGCCTGTTGGCGACCTTGTGGAGCTTCGACCAGTGCTTACCGGTCGTCGCTCGAACCACCGGATGTCCGGCCTCGACATATTGAGACGTAACACCTTTTCCATCGAGCTCCCTCCTCGGCTCGGTAGAACGCTGGCGACATCGGACACACTCTGAAGGCAGATCTGCGAGCAGCCACGGAGAGAGCTCGAATTCGGGTAAATGTGATAATTCACTTTTACATGCTTGCTTTGCATAAAGAATGCCTTACCCGCCGCTATCTTTTTATCGCCTCAATCTCACTGGAGGGCCTTTCAGGCTTTGGCCTTAGCGGCTTTGGCACTCTCAAGAGCCAAAGGCGAGCTCGGACTCTCGAGTCTTGAGTCACGCTCCAAACTCTCGTGTTTTTCCACGAGATCACCAGAGCTCTTGCCGCACCCTCCGCCACCCGCGCCTCCACCTTCTCTCTCGCTTTCCGATTAAGCTCACGCCCGGCACTGCTTATTTTAGATCCTTGGACACCGCTTCCTTGAGTCGCCACCTCGTTATTGGCCCTGCAATACTCACGTTATTCCTGTCATTTTTGCAACCAAATCCTTTCTATAAGGTATTACTTTAATAAGGTATTACTTACCTTCCTTGTCCTTGAGCTGCTTCTTGGCAAGGCCGAGCTCATTCTCGGACCGCTCGAGGCTCTCCTTCAATGCATTGACCTCCGCGGTCGGTCTTGGCAGAGGTCAAGCGGCGCCTTTGCATTCCCATATTGACATATTTATGTTAGACTCCTGCGTATATCTTTTAGATCCTCATCTCGGCTTTTCTTTCCGAACACGAACTAAGCATCGAGGAGACTCTTGTCTATGCGGTAATATTCTTACATATCTTAAAACTTACCTCAAAGCACATTAGAAGGCTGGTATGAACTTCGATCGGCCCGCTCTTGGCGGATCGAACTTCTGGATCACCGCACTCATGATAGTGCGGTGCTCCTCATCGATGGAGGCGCCGTTAAGCGCCTCCGGCCAGACTATCCGGTGCCTCCGGTTGGGCCGGAGGTCACCGGCGTCAGATCTTGCCCTTCTTCACGAAGGGCCGCTGCTTGCGGACTTCGGAACCACCGTAGGTTCGATGCAGGATCGACGCAGGGCCGGACTTAGAGCCCTCTGGGGTTTGCCCGCTAGCGCTGGAATCGGGAGGTCGCCTTGCGGCGCCTCGGGACCACCTCCTCCTGGTTGGGCCTTTTGGGACTCCACCACGGTGTCGTCATATCACGAGGAGAGGAGGCGGTCGGAAGTTAAGTGCTATTCACATCCGGCGAATCGAGGAGCCGCCGACGAAGCCGGCAAGCTCGTCCTTAAACGGGCTACATGGTTGTATTCGGCGTTAGAAGACACTATGCGACAAATGAAAAATCATGAGTTATTCTGGAATTCGGACACTTACGATCTCGCCAGGGGCTTGGCCCTCGAGGGCCACTCCTCTTCGCCGTCGTCGGCGTTGGTGGAAAATTTCGGACAAAGGGTCCAACCCTTCTTGGACCCTCTGGCCTCCCCAGTTGGGGCGGCCTGCCTTGTCTTCTCTCCCCACCGGAGAGGCCTCTTTCCTCCTCCTCGTCTTCACGGGAGGAGTCCGCCTCGAGTCATCGGACGGTGAGTCCGACACCGCTGGTGTTTGGAACTCTTCGAGTTCCCATGGCCTGCTTTCTTGGCCTTCTTCTCGGCACCACGTAAGGTTGCGGGCCAGCAGCCCCGTCAAGTGGGCATCCATTGGGTCTTAGGCAAGGGAGCCGAGACAGACTAATCTGTCGGTCGTCTTACGCCAATCCTGTCAAAGGTAAGGGAGTTTAGGTCCGCATAGAGTCAAACTATGAAAAAGAGTCCCGTAAAGGGTAAAATAGCTTACCTCAGGCTTGATCTTTGCGAGCTGAATCCATGATCTTGAGCGGATGCGGAGAACCTCGGCGCCTTGAGCGGCACCTTCCGGGCATCTTAAATGCGTGGTGTCGAAGAAGCGGCTCAAGATTCGGTCTTTGTCTTGCGGATCAAACTCCCACAAGTTGAAGGCCCATTGTTGGCATGGGAGGATCCGTGGGATGAGCATAACTTTGGACTACGTTGACAAGCTTGAGCTTCTTGTCCACCAGGTTTCGGACGCAGTTTGGAGTCCGGCCGGCTCTTCCGAATTACCCCGTCGGGCCCATCTCTTTCCATGAGGTGAGCCGTGTAGGGAAGCCAGATCTGAATTGAGGGGCACTGCCCATTTTAGAGTTCAGCGACTCGGTGATATAGAACCACCCCGATTGCCACCTTTATGGTCTCCACGAAGGAGCCCTCGAGCCATAGGGCGTTGGCCATCTTGCCCGCCATGGCACCTCCGCACTCAAGCTTGGCGGCCGCCCACTACCTTCGCTTGATATTGAAGGTCTTGACCATAAGCGAAGTGGGGCTGGATCTGAAGGAAGGCCTACGCACACGATGAACGCCGAGATGTTGTGGATGAAATTCGGGGCCAGATCGTGGAAATCTAGGCTGTAATACAACATGAGCCCCCGGACAAATGGGTGAAGTGGAAAACCTAGTCCGCGGAGGAAGTGGGGGAGGAACACCACCCTCTCATGGGGCCTGGGGGTGGGGATGAGCTGCCCTTTCTCGGGGAGCCGGTACTCGATGTCATTAGACAAGTATCCGGCCTTCCTCAGCTTTTTGATTTGTCCCTCCGTTACGGAGGAGACCATCCACTTGCCTCCCGCTCCGGACATGGCTGGAGAAGGTTGAGGAGGGATGTGCGGACTTGGTATTTGGAGCTGAGTCTTGTGAAATGGATGAGCAAAGGAGGAAGAAGGCGTGGGTGAAAAGGTGGATCCTTATCCCTTGTATGGACGGATGAAGCTATGCGTCCCCCACCAGACTGGTAAAACTCGCTTATCTCCCAAGCGCCGTAATCAATGGCGCGGTTGGGTTCTACACACCGTATTGATGAGAATCCCGGAATAAGGGGACACGATCTACCGCTGACAAGGCGTGCCAGGAACCGCCTCGCTAAACACGCTGAGGTGGGACAAGAAAAGCGATTCCAATAAAGGCTTGGCCGTAGTGGTGTGGACGTTACGCGCAGAATACGTCGGCCAGATTGAATTTGTGTAAAGATTGTTCTCTCTATGGTGGTATGTGGAACTTATTTTGCAGAGCGGACACCATCCTTGTGTTCAAAATCTTCTATGAAGTATTCGAGGAGGAACCCGCCTTGCAATGCCGAAGACAATATGCGTCTTGGGACTCGTCATCATTGAAGCCTGGTTCTGAGGCTCTTGAGGAGTCTGGATTAGGGGTGTCAGGATAGCGAACTATCACCGTTGGCTGGACTCTGGACTATGAAGATACAAGATTGAAGACTTCGTCCGTGTCCTGATGGGACTTTCCTTGGTGTGGAAGGCAAGCTTGGCGATCTGGATATGTAGATCTCCTACCATTGTAACCGACTCTGTGTAACCCTAACCCTCTCGGTGTCTATATAAACCGGAGGTTTTAGTCCATAGGTCGAACAACAATCATACCATAGGCTAGCTTCTAGGGTTTAGCCTCTTTGATCTCGTGCTAGATCTACTCTTGTACTACCCATATCATCAATATTAATCAAGCGGGAGTAGGGTTTTACCTCCATCGAGAGGGCCCGAACACAGGTAAAAACATCGTGTCCCTTGTCTCCTGTTACCATCCGCCTAGACGCATACGCCTGGGACCCCCTACCCGAGATCACATGGTTTGACACCGACACTCAACATAGAGTTTGTCAAAGGATATGTTTGAGTGGTTTCGTGCTTCCTGTCTTCAACCACCATTGTGTAGAGACTCGGTGATGTAGAGATTGCTCAAGATGTGAGTTAGTTGCAATCTCATAGACTTAGATTCATCCAAGTACCTATAAGGGTTAGATAACATGCAAGGTGCAAATATATCCAAGATATAAGATCTTCATCATAAGAGTAATATCAAGGATTAGTCATAAGCTCATGTCTTGCACGTATCCAATGGAGTTCCTACTCCAAGTTTGAAGCATCAATGATGTTCAGTTCACCTCTTAACCTGCAAAACACTTTCTCATCAAGTGGTTTAGTTAATATATCCGCTAATTGCTTTTCGATGCGAACATGCTTAAGATTAATGTCACCCTTAGCAACATGATCTTGAATGAAATGATGACGAACTTCAATATGCTTAGTTCGAGAGTGTTGCAGGATTGTGAGCAATCTTGATAGCACTTTCATTGTCACAAAGTAATGGAACATGTTTCACATATATCCCATAATCTTTAAGAGTTTGGGTCATCCAAAGTAATTGAGCACAACATGAACCAGCGTGACAATGTATTCCGCTTCAAGTGATGGATAAGGATACCAAGTTTTGTTTCTTGGAAGACCAAGACACAAGAGATCTACCAAGAAATTGACAAGTACCCGAAGTGGATTTTCTATCAACCTTGTCTCCGGCATAGTCCGAGTCGGAGTAGCCAACAAGATCGAAAGAGGCCCTCTTAGGATACCAAATGCCAAAATTTGGTGTATGAATTAAGTATCTCACTATCCTTTTCACGGCCTTAAGGTGACATTCTTTAGGAGCAGCTTGATATCGTGCACACATGCACACACTTAGCATGATATCGGGACGTGAAGCACATAGATATAACAATGAACCAATCATAGAGCGATAAACCTTTTGATCGATGGTTCACCATCTTTGGTCAAATCAAGATGTCCACTAGTAGGCATGGGTGTAGTCATACCTTTGCATTCTTGCATATTGAACTTCTTGAATAAGTCCTTGGTGTACTTCGTTTGAGAGACAAAGGTTCCCTCCTTAGTTTGCTTGATTTGAAAATTAAGAAAGAATTTGAGTTCACTCATCATAGACATCTCAAACTTCTCCGACATTAGCTTTCCAAACTTTTCACTAAAATGAGGGTTAGTAGAACCAAATATAATATCATCAACATAGATTTGGCACACAAATAGTTCTCCGTTAACCCTTTTAGTAAAAAGAGTAGAATCAATTTTTCCGAGTTCAAAGCCTTTTTCAATAAGGAACTTGGTCAAGCATTTATACCACACTCTAGGAGCTTGTTTAAGACCATAAAGGGCTTTGTGAAGTTTGTAAACATGATTTGGTTTCTTAGGATTGACAAAGCCGGGAGGTTGTTTAACATAAACTTCCTCCTCTATTTCACCATTTAGAAAAGCACTTTTAATGTCCATTTGGTACAAGGTGATATCATGGTGATTAGCATAGGCAAGTAAGATGCGAATGGACTCAAGTCTAGCAGCGGGAGCATAAGTCTCACCATAGTCCATACCTTCGACTTGTGTGTACCTTGGGCGACGAGACGTGCTTTGTTGCGAACTACTTGTCCATCTTCATCTTTCTTGTTGCGAAACACCCATTTGGTACCGATGATGTTGTGGTTGTTGTCGAGCTTCTTAACCAACGTCCACACTTGATTTCTCTCAAAGTTGTGTAGCTCTTCGTGCATGGCGTTTATCCAATCCGGATCTTCCAATGCTTCTTCAACCTTCATAGGTTCAGTGCTAGAGATGAATGAATAGTGTTCACAAAAGTTAGCTAACGAAGTTTTAGAGCAAGTGATTCTCCCGGTTTGGATATCATTGTAGATTTGCTCGACGGGATGGTCTTTAGCAATTCTTGCTCGAACTCGTGTCAGCTTTTTCTTGGGTCTTGGTTGAACATCTTCTTTATCTTGTTCTTCTTCTTGGCCTTCTTCATTGTTGGTGTTGTCGTTCTCTTGTCGTGGTGGAGAAGGAGGTTGTTGACGTTCTTGGTGTACTTCATCGTTTTCTTCATCTTGGTGTGTCCCACTTGTGGATGCTTCCGTATCAACTCTTGGTTCACCTTGTCGTGAGGTAGAAGCTTCCACTTGGACGGACGAGGTACTCTCCTTCATCTCCGTTGGACGAATCTTGCCAATAGACAAGTCTTGAATTGCTTCCGAGGGGTCTTTGTCTCCTACATCAATTGGCAATTGCTCTACTTGCGAGCCGTTAGATTCATCAAACTTCACATCTACCGTTTCTTCAACCTTTCGGGTGAAATTGTTGTAGACACGGTATGTGTGAGAGTTTGATCCATAACCAAGTAGGAAACCTTCATGAGACTTAGGAGCAAATTTAGAACGATGATGCTTATCAAGAATGTAGCACTTTGAGCCAAATACTCGAAAGTATCCAACTTGGGGTTTGTTACCGGTGAGGAGCTCAGATGTTGTCTTGCCGAGTAGCTTGTGAAGATACAAGCGATTTGTTGCATGACAAAGTCTGTCTCAACCGCTTCGCCCAAAAGTGCTTGACGTCTTGTACTCATCAAGCATCGTTCTTGCCATTTCGATGAGCGTCCGGTTCTTCCTCTCAACGACTCCATTTTGTTGAGGTGTGTGTACGTAGCGAGAACTCGTGTGAGATCCCTTCTTCGTCAAGAAAGGTGTCCACATTTGTGTTCTTGAACTCCGTTTCGTTGTCACTGCGAACCTTCTTGATCTTCACTTCAAATTGATTTTGGGCCTTCCTAGCGAAGTTTTTGAAGATCTTTTGAACCTGCGATTTATCATCGAGAAAGAACACCCACGTAAATCTTGAAAAATCATCAACTATAACTAGACCAAAAGAATTTCCACCGAGACTTGTGTAAGCTGTTGGGACCAAAGAGATCCATATGAAGTAGCTCGAGTGGCCTCCTTGTGGTCATGATGTTCTTCACGGGATGCCTTCCTCCAACCTGTTTACCTGCCACGACAAAGCGCTGCAAAGTTTATCCTTATCAAATATGACATCATTAACTCCAAGGATATGATTTCCTTTAATAAGCTTGTCAAGGTTTCGCATGCCAACATGACCTAATCGTCTATGCCATAACCAACCTTTAGAGGATTTAGCAATAAAGCAAGTTCTAGGTTGAGCCTTTTAGTGAAATCAACAATGTATAGATCACCTCTACGCACACCGGTAAAGACCATTTTATGATTATCTCTATGAAACACTTGGCAATCTACTTCAGTAAATAGGACATTGAAACCAAAATCAGCAAGTCTAGATACTGAAAGTAAGTTGTATCCAAGAGATTCAACGAGCATGACATTTTGTATGGAGCTATCATGTGATATGGCCACCTTACCGAGGCCAACCACCTTACCCTTTGAGTTGTCACCGAAAGTGACATACTTTCGAGGACCATCGTTTTCAAAGAAGCTCACGTAAACATGTCTTTATCTCCTGGTCATGTGATCGGTACATCCACTATCAAGAACCCATTCCTTTCCTCCTGCCATATATCCTCAAGATTTGCCATAAGACCAAAGTGTCTCATTGCATAATCAAGATCGAAGTCACTATGATCATCCTCATCATAGTATCCATGTTCAACATCGTCATGTGGTGGATCAAATCCTAGAGAGGGTGATTCGATAGAGTGAGTTTGACAATGATCTTGCTTATGAATTTTTATAGCTTCTAAATAATATCACTAATAATTCCAACATCTCCTTTGGCACGCATAAGGTTAGTAAGCTCAAACAAACAATCACCAAACATAGGATCACTAGAATTCATCTTACTCAAGGCGATAGACTTATGGAGAATTTCATCTAAATTTTTCAAGGAATAATCTGGAAATCGGTCCTCAAGAAATTTCCATATGGTATAGGCACAATCAAGAGTAGGCAAACTAGCAATCAAGTTTTGGGCAATCCTCTTATGATAAGATTGATGGTTCTAAGATTGTGAATCATGTCAAGATCCTCTTCAGGTGTGGGATGCAAGGGATCAATATGAGGTGCACAAGGGCTAGCAATGTACTTGTTCAAATGATATTGACTAAAAATCACAAGCATCTCATTTTTCCACTCATGAAAACATTCTCCATCAAGAATAGGCACTCTATGTCTAAGACTCCCAATAGTAGACTCATCCATCTTCCTCCAATGGTGTTTAAACCAAAGCAATGGAAACCTGGCTCTGATACCAATTGAAAGGGATCGAGAAGAGGTGTCTAGAGGGGGGGTGATTAGACACTAAGTACCAAAGTTGTAGTTTTTAACTTCTTTAGGTTTAAGTGGAGTTTAGGCACAAGTTTAACACTCACAATACATATCAAGCAAGCATGCAACGAGTATATGAGCAGCGGAAACTAAAGCATGCAACTTGCAAGAATGTAAAGGGAAGGGATTGGAGGATTCAAACGCAATTGGAGACACAGATATTTTTGTCGTGGTTCCAGATGGGTGGTGCTATCGTACATCCACATTGATGGAGACTTCAACCCACGAAGGGTAACGGCTGCCTTGAGTCCATGGAGGGCTCCACGCATCAAGGGTCCACGAAGAAGCAACCTTGTCTATCCCACCATGGCCGCCATTCACTGAAGGACTTGCCTCACTAGCGGTAGATCTTCACGAGTAGGCGATCTCCTTGCCCTTACAAACTCCTTGGTTCAACTCAACAATCTTGTCGGAGGCTCCCAAGTGACACCTAGCCAAACTAGGAGACACCACTCTCCAAGAAGTAACAAATGGTGTGTTGATGATGAACTCCTTGCTCTTGTGCTTCGAATGATAGTCTCCCCAACACTCAACTCTCTCTCACGGGATTTGGATTTTGTGGAAAGAAGATTTGAGTGGAAAGCAACTTGGGGAAGGCTAGAGATCAAGATTCATATGGTAGGAATGGAATATCTTGGCCTCAACACATGAGTAGGTAGTTCTCTCTCGTAAATAGTAAGTTGGAAGTGTAGGTTCGTTTCGATGGCTCTCTCCACGAATGAAGAGTGGGTGGAGGGGTATATATAGCCTCCACAAAAATCTAACTGCTACACTTAACTTGCCAAACTCGTGGGACCGAATTGATAAACTCGGCCGGACCGATTTAGCAAATCCAGTGATCGTTAGGATTTTTGATTGGGACCGACATGCAACTTCGGTGGGACCGATATGGTTAGGGTTAGGGCATAACGTAATCTCGGTGAGACCAATTACACAAACTCGGTGAGACCGATTTTGGTAATAAGCTAACCAGAGAGTTGGTCGTGCAAACTTCGGTGAGACCGATTACACAAACTTCGGTGGGACTGATTTTGGTAATAAGCTAACCAAATAAGTTTGCATTGTAATATCGGTAGTACCAGTTGATCAAACTTCGGTGAGACCGGTTTTGGTAATGGACATACAGAGAGATTACAATCCCATCTCGGTGAGACTGAGATCCCTATCAGTGAGACCGATTTGCCTAGGGTTTGTGGCGTTGGCTAAGACATCCTGAACTCGGTGGCAGGATACAAAGAATCGGTGGGGCGAGTTAGACTTTGGTTTAGGACATTTGTGGATGTGGGAAAGTAGTTGAGGGCTTTGGAGCATATCACTAAGCACTATAGAGCAAGAAACTCATTAAGCAACACCTCATCCCCTCTTGATAGTATTGGCTTTTCCTATAGACTCAATGTGATCTTGGATCACTAAAATAGAAAGTGTAGAGTCTTGATCTTGAAGCTTGAGCCAATCCTTTGTCCTTAGCATCTTGAAGGGGTTCCATATCCTCTAGTCCATGCCACTCCATTGTTGAACTTGTCTGAAACATACTAGATAAAAGTGTTAGTCTAACAAGAGATATGTTGACATTAATTACCAAAACCACCCAGGGAGCACTTGTGCTTTCAGTCCGCACGCTTAACGTTCGATGACGATCGGTATTATGAGTTTATGTGTTTTGATGTACCGAAGGTAGTTCGGAGTCCCGGATGTGATCACGGACAGGACGAGGAGTCCTGAAATGGTCGAGAAATGAAGATCGATATATTGGAAGGTTATGTTTGGACACCGGAGAGGTTTCGGATAGGTTCGGTCATTCTCCGGAGTACCGGGGGGTTACCGGAACCCCCCGGGGCTTAATGGGCCTTCATGGGCTTTAGTGGAAGAGAGGAGGAGGCGGCCAGGTGGAGGCGCGCGCCCCCCAAGCCCAATCCGAATTGGGGAGGGGGCGGCCCCACTTTCCTTCGCTCCCTCTTCCCTTCCTTTCCCCTCCTAGTTGGACTAGTAAAGGGGGGAACCTACTCCTAGTTGGAGTAGGATTTCCCCCCTTTGGGGCGCACCCCATGAGGCCGGCCGGCCCCCTCCTCCACTCCTTTATATACGGGGGAGGGGGCACCCCATAGACACACAAGTTGATTTCTTAGCCGTGTGCGGTGCCCCCCTCCACAGATTTCCACCTTGGTCATATCGTTGCAGTGCTTAGGCGAAGCCCTGCGTTGGTAACTTCATCATCACCATCACCACGCCGTTGTGCTGACGGAACTCTCCGTCGGCCTCAGCTGGATCTAGAGTTCGAGGGACGTCACCGAGCTGAACGTGTGCAGATCACGGAGGTGTCGTATGCGTTGATTGATTGGTTGGATCGTGAAGACGTTCGACTACATCAACCGCGTTACTTAACACTTCCGCTTTCGGTCTACGAGGGTACATGGACACACTCTCCCCGCTCGTTGCTATGCTTCTCCTAGATAGATCTTGCGTGATCGTAGGAATTTTTTTGAAATACTACGTTCCCCAACAGGAGCTGTCAGTTGGTGCAGTTCTAAGCAGAGCGTCGTGGCGGGATCTACGTGTGAAGCGGAGTACATAACTGCTTCGAAAGCAGCGCATGAAGGAGCCTGGATGAATGAGTTCATATCCGATCTAGGGGTAATACCCAGTGCATCGGTTCCAATGACAATCTTTTGTGACGACACTGGAGCAATTGCCATAGCCAAGGAGCCCAGATTTCACAAGAGAACCAAACACATCAAGCGACGCTTCAACTCCATTCGCGAATATGTCGAGGATGGGGACATAGAAATTTGTAAAGTACATACAGATCTGAATGTAGCAGACCCTTTGACTAAGCCTCTTCCGCGAGCAAAATATGATCAGCACCAAGACTCCATGGGTGTTAGATTCATACAGTGTAATCTAGATTACTGACTCTAGTGCAAGTGGGAGACTGTTGGAAATATGCCCTAGAGGTAATGATAAAGTTGTTATTATTATATTTCCTTATTCATGATAAAGTTTTACTATTCACGCTAGAATTGTATTGACCGGAAACTTAAATACATGTGTGGATACATAAACAAATACCGTGTCCCTAGTGAGCCTCTACTAGACTAGCTCATTGATCAGAGATGGTTAAGATTTCCTAACCATAGACATGAGTTGTCATTTGATAACGGGATCACATCATTAAGAGAGAATGATGTGATGGACAAGACCCAACTGTTAGCATAGTATATGATCGTTTAGTTTATTGCTATTGCTTTCTTAATGTCAAATACATGTTTCTTCGACCACGAGATCATGCAACTCCCGGACTTCGGAGGAATGCCTTGTGTGCCATCAAACATCACAACGTAACTAGGTGATCATAAAGGTTCTCTACAGGTATCTCCAAAGGTGTCTATTGAGTTGGCATGGATCGAGACTGAGATTTGTCACTCCGTATGACAGAGAGGTATCTCTGGTCCCTCTCGGTAATACATCATCACAAAAAGCTTGCAAGCAAAGTGACTAAGGAGTTAGTCGCGGGATGATATATTACGGAATGAGAAAAGAGACTTGCTGGTAACGAGATTGAACTAGGTATGGAGATACCGACGATCGAATCTCGGGCAAGTAACATACCAACGAACAAAGGGAACTACGTATGTTGTCATAAAAGTTCGACCGATAAAGATCTTCGTAGAATATGTAGGAACCAATATGGGCATCCAGGTCCCGCTATTGGTTATTGACCGGGGAAGCGCCTCGGTCATGTCTACATCATTCTCGAAACCGTAGGGTCCACACGCTTAACGTTCGTTGACGATATAGTATAATATGAGCTATGTATGTTGGTGACTGAATGTTGTTCAGAGTCCGGGATGAGATCATGGACATGACGAGGAACTGCGGAATAGTCCGTAGGTGAAGATTGATATATGGGATAATAGTGTTTAGTCTCCGGAAGGGGTTTCAGATGTTTCCCGAAATGTTCGAGTACGACAACACTTTATTTGGGCCAAGGGGTAAAGCCCACGAGGCTTAAGGAAGCTGCAAAAGGAGTTTTCTTTGAGGCTGTGGGGCGACGCCAGGACCCTAAGCGTCGGGGCTGACGCCAAGGACCCTGGCGTCTGGTCCTGGAGTCTGAGAAGGACTCTTGCCTTGCGGGCAAAACCGACTTGGAGGAGGCTCTTTCTCCAAGAAATGACCTTAGGGCTCAACATTTAAAGAGGGGTAGGGCTAGCACCAAAGACACATCAAGATTCACCAAGCCGTGTGCCGACAACCCCGTCCCCTCTAGTTTATCCTCCGTCATAGTTTCCGTTGTGCTTGGCGAAGCCCTGCGGAGATTGTTCTTCACCACCACCGTTACCACGCCTCGTGTTGTCGGAACTCGTCTGCTACTTCCCCCATCTTGCTGGTTCAAGAAGGCGAGGACGTCATCGAGCTGAATGTGTGTTGAACGCGGAGGTGCCGTATGTTCGGTACTTGATCGGGACAGATCGTGAAGGTGTACGACTACATCAATCGCGTTGATAAACGCTTCCGCTTAGCGATCTTCAAGGGTATGAAGATGCTCTCCCCCTCTTGTAGCTATGCGTCTCCATGGATAGATCTTACGTGTGCGTAGATTTTTCTTTCATGCAACGTTCCCCAACACGCCCGCCCCCGCCACTGATGCCCCCTTAGTAGTGGCAGGAGGACAGTTGCGGGCGGCCCAAAGAGGCTCGCTCACCACTACTAGGCATTCATGCAGTAGTGATAGCTGGACCATTCGGCAGTTGCACAGATATGGATTGGCAGATAAAATGAGTGCCTCTCCTTATCAACTCCTAGGTGCAGGTGGTACAGATATAAAAACTGTCTTCAAGACTCGCCAATGAAATATGTTCCTTCTTGATTGCAAACATCCACAACGGAAGTGAACCCTTCTTTTGACTCAAGAAAAATTGCAACTTGAGTTGAAACCGATCTTTGTAATGTCAATGTGTTTTAAGAAATCATTTCTTGCAAAGCAAGGGATAACTTGAGAAAAAATGAAGGTAAATAAAGAATTGTTCCTACAAAGAATTGTGAACTAAATATTCTTACAGAAAGAATAATGCATGATAGTGAGATTATTTTCTTTAAATACTATATTTCAGATAATGATGCTTACACTTAATTTTGAAATGTAACAAGTGTAGAAAGGAACAAGACGAGGGAAAAGAGGAGCGAGAAAGAAGATGAGGCGTCTCCGTACTGCGCACCGCAAAAATAAATGTTAGGTAACTCGACGTCACCACTTGTTGGTTGCGCGCAAATAATAAATTATTAGAAATTTAAGCAGCAGAATGGGTACAAGTTCATACGTACAAAACTGAAGCTTCTGGATAAGTTTACTAAAATGCAACTTTACAGAACAAGAACCAAATTGTTAGGACTAAAAATGAAATCATTTTTTTACAAAAATCAGCGCGCTTCGAAGAATGAAATAGAAATGGTATCTTCTTTGGGAAAATTCATAAGAAAGGCATCGAAGATTTTCGACAAATTGAGATTTCATAGTACAAGCATACATGTGCTGAATAGAAGGATGCACATTTGAGAAAAAAGAAAATAATTGTTTTGGCAAAAAGAGTGTAATATTTTTTTATGGGAAGAACGATGACATTACCTTGCGAAGCAGCATGACACGACAAACTGATGGCCCCGCGTCACGTAAAGAAAAGTAATTACACGGACAAGAAAGAAATAGAGAAAGAAGAGGATGAAATAGTATTCGAACCCGAGAGCCGAACATGAGAAAAATCAAGAAAGAAGAAGGTGAACAATTTATGGAACTCGTCGTACATGGTATGTAACAGAATGAAGGAAATAGTATAGGCACAAGTAGAAAGATGTGTAACAACGCCCCGCGGAAGTATTTCTACAGAATAAACGCGTATACTATCTTGTATTCACAGGGTTAAGTATTTGCAATAATGTTTGTGGAGGAGAAAGAAGAAGTAGTTGCATCTATTTTTCAACCATTTTTTATTGAAATATTCCGACACAGATCGACGGGTGCAGAGGTTTTTTTAGGTGTGTGCCCCCGCTCCTATGAACCTCAAACCACAAGAAATGCAGGCATCTCTAGTCATCATCTCAACTTCTCTCCCTCAACGGCCCTAAAGAAAACAAAGTGGATATTATCCCTACCATTCGACTCACAGGCCACACCCTTTCCTACAACCTCAAGAAAATAATCTCCTGGGCCTGGACACCAATGGAACCTCACCCTCGTTCGAACACACTCCACTCCACTGACTGAGCTTCGCCGGGAATGGCCACACTTGTCAAGCACCTCATCCTGTGCTCCAGCACCACCACATCCTCCTCAGCTTCTCCGTCCCCGTCGAACCGTCGCCCGCCGGCTTCGCCCGATGGTGCCGACAAGCGCGCCCACCTGACGCAGTCCTCCACGCGCCGGCTCGCTGTTGCCGCGTCAACAGCAATGGTCGCGACGGCCGCACTTTCCGCCAGGCGACCCGCCGCGCCGCCCCCAGCCATGGCCGCGGAGGCGGCCGCTGTGCGGGCACCGGCGCCCCCGGGAACAGTGCCGAGGTGGGGCACGAGGTCGTACGTCAGAGAGAGGTTCTTCGAGCCCGGGCTGACCACGGAGGAGGCCGCGGCGCGCATCCGGCAAACGGCGGAGGGGATGCGGACGCTTCGGCCAATGCTGGAGACCATGTCGTGGAAGTACGTACTGTTCTACGTGCGGCTCAAGTCCAAGTACCTCGACCTCGACCTCACCACCGCCATGGCCGGCGTCCCCGAGCCGCGCCGCCCCGAGTACGTCCTCGTAGCTAACGAGCTCGTCGACAATATGACCGAGGTTAGATTTTTTTTTTCTCTTGCCGTTACACTTTTGCGCAACAGTTTATTCGTTAATTTTCTCGATAGATACTGTATGTCATTCTGATGAAGTTGCCGTGCAGTTCGACCGGTTTGTGCGGACTCCCAAGGTGTACGAGTCGTACCTCTACTATGAGAAGACCCTGAAGTCCCTGGATGACGTGGCAGAGTTCCTTGGATGATCGTATATACCGTGTTCGTAGGTCTAGGAATGTATTCCCGTCGATCCCTTCCGTGAAGTGGTAATATTTACTGATATACCATAAATATGATTATATAAATTGTCATGTTGTTTCAGCAAATATGCATGTGCTAGATGCAACTTTCGGTCCTAATAACTCCATAAAAGTGGGAGGCCGTTCCTCATGGCGATGACGCTTTCCTGGTTGCTTTCCCATCCATGGAGGTTTTACAGAAGGTGGTTGTGTTGGGTTCAAATAGAATCTCATGATGTCGTAATTGCAATCACTGAATAGCGGGTTGAAGCTGATATCCGGCGAAGGTATAATTCACTAAAGTTTGGGTACAATCATTGGTGAGGTATTACTCCTATTAGTAGAATGTTTATGCGTTGCCACGGACTTTTAAAATATTTTGCTAAAGTTATATAAACTAGGAAATATGCCCGTGCGTTGCAACGGGAAGAACAAATGGTCCTAACTCAATAATCATGACTTATAACCGTCTACTCCCACACACAGATAGGTCATTCAGGACCTGCTTTTCAGTATTACCCCATCAGTTCTGACGCTTATCCTCTTTCCATTGAGTTCAATATTGGATCTATGTTTGATAAATCAAATTCAGCACTCTCAAGATATGCAGAAGTTGAAAATCTTATGAAAATAAATAAATAATTGATTGGTCGCAAATTATACTTCACTCAAAAAATAGAAGAACCAACTAAGTATGATTAAGTAGTCGTGTTAACTAACAATAGAATTAGGTAAATTTTGGTGCGGGGATCTATCTAAACGATAAAAAATAAGCATTGACATACTCTAAATATTCAAAAGGTAAATGTTCAAAACACATATTCTTTTACATTGATTTACTGAAAAATTATGTATTTTTGAAAACGGAAGGAGAAATTCTAAGACCTAAAAAGCTATGGAGAGGCAAATCACTTACATGAGTATAGAACTATAGATGCAAAGACTCAAGTAGAATCTACAATAGCAGATCCATTTTCACTACAATCAATAATGTGACCATACCGGTATCGGTAAAATCATTTAAAGATTTGAGATGTACATTACAAATCCTATATGCGAGCCACATACCAATGTGATGATATATTAAGTTTGCTCATAGAGCTTTTTGAGAGCTCACGTGCATAGTACCTATTCAAATGAGTGTCCTAGTATACTCCTTAGAGAACAAAATGAATATAAGCTTGCATATTTTTTTTACTAACATAGCAACCATGGGAAAACCACATACCACCCATTGCATCGAGAAAGAACAATTGCAGATCACCAAAAAATCATATTGAAATGGCCATATGCATGATCCCAAATATAAAATTGTAAGATGTTAATAATGTATGCAGATTTATATTCCTCTATATATTTTCATTATCCCTCTCGTTGGAATATAAGATGATATATAATTTAGCATGTATATGAGCAAAGTTAGGAAGTAGCCAGCTATAAAATATTGGTCGGAAATATGGATCGGCCTCTTAATCAATTCATTTCTTTAAGCCATTTAGCCTAGCAATAAACCACATCAAGTGTCACGAGTAGAATGAGGAAGATAGATGGACAATGCTACATTTTATAAAAATATTAATCTCGCAAAAAACCGCCTGTATGTAATGTAATTTTCGTCCATAAATAGCGACCGTAAACAATTATAAATCTATGGAAATTAGTACAGTAAATCTGTAATCTTGTCATCTTTGTGATGCAGAACCAAATCTAAAGCTTGCTGAGGAGGGCCGTTATGATGCTTCTTGGCTAGCTTTCTACGTAGCGAAGGTTCAGTATAGATCTTTTATGTACCTCCATTAGCCCAGCCATGATGGTTCTGTTAGGAACGAAATAGGCAACTGGGAGCCTGAGATGCTTTTTTTTTGCGGGGGGGAGGCTGAGATGCTTACACACCATCAACATAAGATACTTGCTCATAAACTACATCCGTGTCTGACCATGGGTAACATCCAAATTCCTAAAATCACTGTGTATTCTGCAGACTTGATTCCCCCTAAAAATATGACAAACTCCACACCTCTAGACTTCTTTCTTCTCTGAAAAATCTGAAAACATACCAAGATCTGATTATAGAATAAATTTTTATGATCTGTTAAATAAGAAATTCGTATGAATATACATGACAAAACTGAAGTCTCCATTGTTGATTTCTAACAACAGGAAATTTGAGTCACACCTGAAATCTTCAGGCATTGGTAGTCTATTGTCGGCACAATCATAAATTAGCTAGAACCCTGTCGTGCAAATTACCAACAGAAAATTGGACTTCCTCTATTGAAAGGTTACTGGATTCTGTATCCATCTAATATCCTGAAAATATGAGGTTGCTGGGGAGCTCTGCTTGAATCAGAACCTGCTCCAAAGCCTGGTGTACAGTGATCCTACGATCAAATACGTGTACATGACAGTAATCCACAGCTGGCCGGCGTAACAAATCAGTCTTATCTTGAGCCATGATTCATGAACGGAGGCGTAGTTGATTCATAAATTGAATAGTTAGATCGAGGATTCTTCAGATGACCTAATTGCCTTGTCTTGGAGAACTGAGAAGAAACAAAAGAAACGTCAGTTATGAATCTTTAGCTTACATAATTGCTTCATGGATTATTCATGGGGAAAAGCTTTAGTCTGGCACCCCGGCCGTAGTACACCTCGAGGATTCTTCAGATGACCTAATTGCCTTGTCTTGGAGAACTGAGAAGAAACAAAAGAAACGTGGATTATGGATCTTTAGCTTACATAATTTCATGGATTATTCATGGGGAAAAGCTTTAGTATGGCACCCCGGCAGTAGTACACCAAAACAACAACCTGGGCGACATGCCGGCAGCATCGTTGACCGATGAGATTGTGTGATACATAATTGTGGATTTATTGATTAGAGGAGCACGTACCTGAAGCGAGTAATGCTGCTGCTATTGTTTCCAGCAATGATGCCATGGAGCCCCGCATGTCCCCTGATTCATATCGGCCACGCAAGGCAGCATCCTCATTGTTCAAGGACTTCACGGGTGGCCTCTCTGGGAGGCAGCCAACCGCCTCGCCTGGCAGCTGCACAGAACGCCACTGGCCAGATCCCGTTTAGGTCCTGCTGGTGCTGCCCGAGGTTGTACGGAGTGAGATCGAACAACTTCATGTCAGGTGTGGCTCTGAACGTCATGAAAGCATAGAGATCGTGCTCAGGATTGCGCCCATGGTTGGCCCTCTCCCGCATGAACAGCACCTAGCCCTCGTCCTCTCTGAGTAGCCCATCGCCTGTACGCCGTACGCGCAGGTGCAGGCACCATGCTTTCGCTCGGCAACTCGACGAAGCAAAACTCCGGCCGGTCGCCGAACAGGTCGACGGAGGTGGCGCCCAAGGTCAGGTTGACCTACCACAACCGGCCGCTCAAATCAATTGTTTGTTTGTGCAAGCACGTGCGTGAGGTGATGTTTGTTCAAGGAGGGCTCCTTGTCCTTGATGAAGTGCCCGTGAGATCGGGATCAGTGTATTTATTGGAAGGATTTAGGGAAGGCGTGGAAGGTGAAGAGGAAGGAGACCGTGTTCGTTGCGGCAGCGGATCGACCTCCTGTGTTTTTTTATGGAGGTGGATCTGCTTATAATAGAGAGGAAGTAGGATCGATGAAAGAAGAGGAAGGAGACCGAGTCTCGTCTCTCATGAGGCAACGCATCGTGCTCCTGTTTCTCGTGAGGCTTTCCTGGTTGCTTTCCCATCCATGGAGGTTTTACAGAAGGTGGTTGTGTTGGGTTCAAATAAAATCTCATGATGTCGTAATTGCAATCACTGAATAGCGGGCCGAAGCTGATATCCGGCGAAGGTATAATCCACTAATGTTTGGGTACAATCATTGGTGAGGTATTACTCCTATTAGTAGAATGCTTATGCGTTGCCACGGACTTTTAAAATATTTTGCTAAAGTTATACTCCCTCCGTTCCTAAATATAAGGTGTATAGTTTTTGGCACGGAAATTAAAGAATGCACATGTAGGGAAAATTTCACGAGTTTTGGGCGAGATTACACATGACTAATTGATATGAGAAAATAGAAGAGCTTGCCTAATATAAGGAAATGTAATCGAATTGCTAAAAAAGTTATCCAAACGAGTGGTGCAACGCAATACACCTTATATTTTGAACTTTTTCTTAAAAATCTATACACCTTATATCAAGGAACGGAGGGAGTATAAATATAATGCATGTTAAATTTCACATATAGAGAAAAGATAGCGAGGGCACAATTGGGAAATAATTGAAGTCCACTTCACTTGCGATGTAAATTGATTAAAAAAAGCAATTTGACGATTTATACATATAGAGCGATTGTTCAACTAAAAATCTGTTACAAACTAAAATTTACGTGATGCACTTTAGAAATTCTCGCACAATTAGGAATGTTGTCTATCCAGTTTTTTTAGCTTACCTGCCCATCCTTATTCTGACCTCAGCTACTCTCTCACCACACCCAGACCTCTCACTCTCTCACCCCACGCACCCCTCACTCTATGTGTTCCTGTGCCGACAAGACCGACAATATGTAGATGATGAAAGTGACTGTCATGAACTACATTATTCCTCATCTCTTCACCCAAATAGATATTTCTAACATAGTTCTACCAATTTCTTCTATTTTCGTGATTGCTCGGGATGGATTGTGCAAACGAAATGATGTAACATGATGTGTCGGCCATCCCTCTAAACACTGCCACCATCTCCGCCACCTGAGATCTCATGTACCCTACCTTCAAATCCGTTAATCCCCTGCCCCTTCTCATCCAACATGACCCGCCTCTAGTTCTTCGTCTTCCTCCCATCGTCACTGATTTTTTATTCGACCACTCTATCGACCCGCTCACCTCTCCCTGCCTAAGCACTTGCCACCGCCACCATACAGCCGACGAGTGCTGCCGCAGGTCGCCCCTTGCTCGAGTCACCACCTCCGCCAATGCTGACGCCAGTCGTCCCTCTAAAACCTACCACCATATTTGGTGCCCCACGACTTCCCGCACCCTGCACTCGAGACCGCTAACCCCTTGCCTCTGCTCTTCCGCCAACACCCACTGTTGCTGCTACGACCCTTCCCCCCTCTGCATACCTTTTTCTCCGTCCACTCTGTTGACTCGCCAACCTCTACTTACGAAACCACTTCCCACCGCCAATCCACAGTCAGCAAGTGTTGTCACGCACTACCTCCCTCTACCCGAGTTGCTACCTCCGCCGCCGCCCAACCCCTTGCTCGAGTAACTGAAGAACAACAAGCACTTGAACATCCTCGATGGTGACACTTCAGTTGAGGTTGGGGATGTGCAGCTGGGAACTTCCGGAAGTCAAACATTCATAACTCATCCGTAGAAGGACATGCATAAGCAAATAAGAGTGATCTAAAAATATAAGGATTATACTATTTTGTCTTGTTGAAATGGCTTCCTAGCGAAATATGTGTCATTTGTTTTTTATTGCAATATTTGAGCCCCTCCATTTATAACATCTAGTTTGTTAGTGATAGTTCCAAGTCCTTCATTCAGCATAGGAGGTGGAGGCTCAAATCCAACTAGACCTTCCCCTGCACCCAATAAGTCTGGATTGACACCACCACCGTTCATTGCTCACATGAGAATATAAATATTATTTTCGAAACCTGGAAAATGCATACTTATATGCATGCATCAAGGTATGCATTTAGAATAAAAAATAGGAATTAAACCTGCCACATTATTTTCTTCTAAAGGAAGCAATATTTTCGTATGACAATTTTCACTATGAGGCTCTACTGTAACCTCTCATGGGCACAATCAACTCACTAAATAAAAAACATCGTTTGCCGCAGTGCAGATTTTAGCCTGTTCAAAAGAAAAGGCATCATACTTTGTCAATACTCGGACCAAAATAACTACACATGTGATGGTTACACTTTGATAGATAAACACTATAACTACATAGAAAAATGGGGGGCTACACACATTCAATATTCCGTGACAAGCTCTTGAAATCGTTGATGGTCATCCCAATGTTCATACAGTGCCATTATCTATTGTACTCAGGCTGGTCATAGTAGTGAGTAACTTATACTAGTGCCATGCATATGACACTAGTTTAAGTTACTACCTTCATAGTGCAAAGTAACATAGTAGTAGTGTCATAGAGGTCTTCATTTATTAGCTTGTAGACTCGTCCTATGTTGGGAAGCGCTAGGTTACAGTAACATATTATGTTACCAATTCTCATTAACTACATGCCACATAAGCAAAATTTTCTTGGAAAGTGTTATGTTACTTGCTAAGTTACTCCCACTATGACTAGCCTCATGCATGTATACTCAACCAGTTCATACTAAACGACAACAAATCATGACTTGAACCAATTCATATATGGCTTGAAATTAAATGTGTAACATATATTAAAGCATGTCTTCCGCTCGACTCCTTCCTCTTTCACAACCACGGCTCACACCTCTAGTTTTCCATTACTGGACAAAGTTCTATTATTAGCGAGTTTGATGATACGTCTATAATGTTGGGAACGTTGCATGGAAACAAAAAAATTATACGCACATGCAAGATCTATCCATGGAGATGCATAGCAACGAGTAGGGAGAGTGTGTCTACGTACCCTCGTAGACCATAAGCGAAGGCGTTCAGTAACGCGGTTGATGTAGTAAAATTTCTTCGTGATCCAAACGATCAAGTACCGAACATACGTCACCTCCGCATTCAGCACACGTTCAGCTCGGTGACGCCCTTGCCTTCTTGATCCAGCAAGACGGGCGAAGTAGTGGATGAGTTCCGGCAGCACGATGGCGGGGTGACGGTGATGGTGATGCTATCTTCGCAGGGCTTCGCCTAAGCACTACGAAAATATGACCGAGGACGAAACTGTGGAGAGGGGCGCCGCACACGGCTAAGAGATAGTTGTGGTCTATGTGTGGTGCCCCCTCCCATATATATATATAGGTGGGGGAGAGGGGAGGCAGCCAGGAGGCGCCCCCTTCCTTATTTGCCTACGGGGGGAAGGCAGGAGGAGGTGCCCCCCCTTTCCTTCCATAGGGCCGGCGGGCAAGGGAGAGGGCGCGCCAGCCCCCTTGTGGGCTGGTGTGTGCCTCCTCTTGGCCCATTAGGCCCATATACCTCTCGGGGGTGTCCGGAACCCCTTCCGGCAATCCGATGACTACCACATGCACTCGAAACTCTTCCGGTGTCCGAATATCACCGTCCTATATATCAATCTTTACCTTCGGACCGTTCCAGAGCTCCTCGTCATGTCTGTGATCTCATCCGGGACTTCGAACAACATTCGGTCACCAAATCATATAACCTATATAACACTATATCATCAACGAACGTTAAGCGTGTGGACCCTACGGGTTCGAGAAGAGACACCTCTCCGGTCAATAACCAATAGCGGAACCTGGATGCCCATATTGGTTCCTACATATTCTACGAAGATCTTTATCGGTCGAACCGTTATGACAACATACGTAATTCCCTTTGTCTGTCGGTATGTTACTTGCCCGAGATTCGATCGTCGGTATCTCTATACCTGGTTCAATCTCGTCACTGGCAAGTCCCTTTACTCATTCCGTAATACATCATCTCGTAAGTAACTCCTTAATCACTTTGCTTGCAAGCATATTATGATGTGTATTACCGAGAGGGCCCAGAGATACCTCTCCGATACTCGGAGTGACAAATCCCAATCTCAATCCATGCCAACTCAACAGACACCTTCGGAGATACCTGTAGAGCATCTTTATGATCACCCAGTTATGTTGTGACGTTTGATAGGACACAAGGTATTCCTTGTATCCGGGGGTTGCATGATCTCTGGTCGAAGGAACATGTATTTGCAATTCAAGAAAGCAGTAGCAATAAACTAAACGATCATATGCTAAGCTAACGGATGGGTCTTGTCCATCACGACATTCTCCTAATGATGTGATCCCATTATCAAATGGAAACTCATGTCTATGGTTAGGAAACCTTAACCATCTTTTGATCAACGAGCTAGTCTAGTAGAGGCTCACTAGGGACACAATATTTGTTTATGCATCCACACATGTATTTAAGTTTCCGGTCAATACAATTCTAGCATGAATAATAAACCTTTATCATGATTAAGGAAATATAACAATAACCATTTTATTATTGTCTCTAGGGCATATTTCCATCAGTCTCTCAGTTGCACTAGAGTCAATAATCTAGTTCACATCACCATGTGATTAACACCCATAGTTCACATCATCATGTGACAACACCCGAAGAGTTTACTAGAGTCAATAATCTAGTTCACATCTCCATGTGATTACCACCCAAAGAGTACAAAGCTGTTATCATGTTTTGCTTGTGAGAGATGTTGGGAAACGTTGCATGGAAAACAAAAAAAAATCTACGCACACGCAAGATCTATCCATGGAGATGCATAGCAACGAGAGGGGGAGAGTGTGTCTACGTACCCTCGTAAACCGTAAGGTAAGCGTTTAGTAACGCGGTTGATGTAGTCGAACTTCTTCGCGCTCCAACCGATCAAGTACCGAGTATACGGCGCCTCCGCGTTCAGCTCAGTGACGTCCTCCGCCTTCTTGATCCAGCAAGACAGCGAGGTAGTGGATGAGTTCCGGCAGCACGACGGCTTGGTGACGATAATGGTGATGCTATCTCCGTAGGGCTTCGCTTAAGCACTATGAAAATATGACCGGGGGGTGTAAACGATGGAGGGGGCGCCGCACACGGTTAAGACAATGTTGTAGTTGTGCTAGGCGCCCCCCTCCCACATATATATAGGTGGGGGCTGGAGGGAGCAGCCAGGAGGCGCCCCAAGTAGGTTGAATCCTACTTGGGGTCCTCCCCCAAGTGGCGCCCCCTTCCTTATTTGGAGTGCGGGAGGAAGGAAGGAAGGAGGAGGTGGCGACCCCCCTTTCCTTTCTCTCCTTAGGAGGGAAAGGCAGGATTGTGATATGCACAAAGCATATCACTCCCCCATAATGTGGTGATCCATTAATATCTCAAAAGAGCCCAATAAGATGCAACTAAAATGCAATGAAGGCTCGAGACTACACACACAAATATATGGCGTGCATTGCAACCTACACATGCTAGATAACACAAATCAAGCAAATTAGAAGACACAACATATACAGACACATGCTAGGTACAAAACCCAAACATGCATGGGGCTAGTAACTTTCAATGTAGACAATATAAATACAAGTTACCGCCACGAGGAGCATTGGAATGACAAATATGATTATAACTCACTTGACTTGGTTTGAACCATAATGAATGGTGAGAATCATTTTTCTTCATGAACTAGCCAAGTCTCTAATGCCCTCCATACACCTATTGATCAAGTTTGAGCTCGATGGTCCCCAACCACGTTGAGTCCTAAGAAGTTAGTAACAATATGCTTGGCAACCCAAATGGTCTTATCAACTTTCAACCCACTTTGGGCACCAACAAACTTGGCAAACAAATTGCCAACATTATCCTTTCTAAGTGAATAATTGTAGCGACCCGACCTCAGGCGGTCAAGTCTCTGTGCTTAAGTGTCATCCCTGGATTGGTATGCTGACACACACAGTACTCGAGGATTTATAAGAGAGGTAAATCACATGTATAAGTAACGTAAATACTATTACCTCAATCCATATAGCGGAAGTAACAACAAAGTTGTGGAGTTCCCAACAACGCCAACGGCAAAGTTGAGTGTAGACATTGTAACCCTAACGTCTCACTTACTCGTCGTAAGAATTCCTGCAACATGAGACGTTGCAGCCATGTAGGTCAGTACATTGAATGTACTGGCAAATTCACACCATAGGATAATGATGAATAATAGGCTCTATGGTTATCATTTGCATAAAGCTAGTTTTTCCCTGCAACAAAGGAATATGTTTTATTTAACTACAAAAGTTTTAAGACATTATTGAGAAGGTAACCCCAACTCAATCCCAAATTAACTTTAATCCCAAATTAATTAAGTAACATGATGAGATCAAATCAATAATTCAAGTACCAGATACTCAAGATGTACATAACCGGGGACATGGCTAACCATGATTAGTTTGTACACTCTATAGAGGTTTGCGCACTTTTCCCCACAAGACTCGATCTCCTCCGTTGAATTTCTCGTACTACATGATGTTTGAGAAACGGATGATCGAGACACAGTCTTTCAGAAGCATTAACTCTTTACTATGGGTAGACAGTACCACCTACATCCCCTACATCTGCTAGCCTACCACTGAAAGAGGTCACACAACATACTCAATTATGCCAGAGCCCATATGGCTTGTGGCTGCACACGGAAGTTTCTAGCATGAATAATCTTATGATCCCTTTGAGCCTGGGTGGCAAACCATAGGATGATCACACGGGTTCCCCAGGATCTCCTTGGAAAATAGTGGTATATCCTTAGGTGCCCACAACCAATCCACCCAGATGTGCATTAAAGTAGCCACCTTAAGTTCCCTTAGTTAATAATAACTCTCACATCTTTCATGAATTCTCTCAAACCAAACCACGTCTACTAGCATAGGAAAACAGTATAAGCACAATGTAGTAACACCCAAGGTTTGAATTTAAGACAATAGGTTCCTACCTCATCATCTACTTCCCAATACCCACATGTTATCAAAGTCCTACTCATGCAATGTTTGAGGGTTGAAACTAATGCATAAAAGCTGGGTAATAAATGTTGGAAATATGCTCTAGAGGCAATAATAAATTAGTTATTATTATTATATTTCCTTGTTCATGATAATCATTTATTATCCATGCTATAATTGTATTGATAGGAAACTCAGATACATGTGTGGGTGCATAGACAACACCATGTCCCTAGTAAGCCTCTAGTTGACTAGCTCGTTGATCAATAGATGGTTACGGTTTCCTGACCATGGACATTGGATGTCGTTGATAACGGGATCACATCATTTGGAGAATGATGTGATGGACAAGACCCAATCCTAAGCCTAGCACAAAGATCGTGTAGTTCAGATGCTAAAGCTTTTCTAATGTCAAGTATCATTTCCTTAGACCATGAGATTGTGCAACTCCCGAATACCGTAGGAATGCTTTGGGTGTACCAAACGTCACAACGAATCGGGTGGCTATAAAGGTGCACTACCGTATCTCCGAAAGTGTCTCATTGGGTTGGCACGAATCGAGACTGGGATTTGTCACTCTGTGTAACGGAGAGGTATCTCTGGGCCCACTCGGTAGGACATCGTCATAATGTGCACAATGTGACCAAGGGGTTGATCAGGGGATGATGTGTTACGGAACGAGTAAAGAGACTTGCCGGTAACGAGATTGAACAAGGTATCGGCATACCGACGATCGAATCTCGGGCAAGTACAATACCGCCGCATAAAGGGAATTGTATACGGGATTGATTGAGTCCTTGACATCGTGGTTCATCCGATGAGATCATCGTGGAACATGTGGGATCCAACATGGGTATCCAGATCCTCATTGTTGGTTATTGACCGGAGAACGCCTCATTATGTTCCAAGATGATTCCCGAACCCGTAGGGTCTACACACTTAAGGTTCGATGGCGCTAGGGTTATAGGGAATAGATATACGTGGTTAACGAATGTTGTTCGGAGTCCCGGATGAGATCCCGGACGTCACGAGGAGTTCCTGAATGGTCCGGAGGTAAAGATTTATATATGGGAAGTCCTGTTTTGGTCACCGAAAAAGTTTCGGGTGCTATCGATAACGTACCGGGACCACCATGAGGGTCCCGGGGGTCCACCAAGTGGGGCCACCGGCCCCAGAGGGCAGCATGGGCCAAGTGTGGGAGGAGACCAGACCCAGGTGGGCTGGTGCGCCCCCCACCAGGGCCCAAGGCGCCTAGGGTTTGGGGAAGGGGTGCCTCCACCTTACTTGGGGGGCAAGTTTCCCCTCTCCCCCCTTGGCCGCCACCCTAGATGGGTTTTGGGGATGTCGCACCCCTTGGGGTGGGAACCCTAGAGGGGGCGCAGCCCCCTCCCTCTCCCCTATATCTACTTGAGTTCTTTGGGGCTGCAAACACAAGAGTTTCCACCTCTCCTGGCGCAGCCCTACCTCTCTTTCTCCTCGCTCTCGCGGTGCTTGGCGAAGCCCCGCCGGATTACCACGCCTCCATCACCACCACGCCTGCGTTGTCTGCTGCTGGATGGAGTCTTCCCCAAACTCTCCTCTCTCCTTGCTGGATCAAGGCATGGGAGACGCCATCGGGTGTACGTGTGTTGAACGGGAGGTGACGTTCGCACTAGGATCTCCGGTGATTTGGATCACGACGTATGCGACTCCTTCAACCCCGTTCTCTTGAACGCTTCCGCTTAGCGATCTACAAGGGTATGTAGATGCACTCTCCTTCCCCTCGTTGCTAGATTACTCCATAGATCGATCTTGGTGATGCGTAGAAAATTTTGAATTTCTGCTACGATCCCCAATGATGGCATCATGAGCTAGGTCTATGCGTAGTTTCTATGCACGAGTAGAACACAAGTTGTTGTGGGCGTCGATTTTGTCAATTTACTTGCCGTTACTAGTCTTGTCTTGACTCGACGGCATCGTGGGATGAAGCGGCCCGGACCGACCTTACACGCATTTCCACGTGAGACAAGGTTCCACCGATCGACATGCACTAGTTGCATAAGGTGGCTAGCGGGTGTCTGCTTTCTCCCACTTTAGTTGGATCGGATTTGATGAAAAGGGTCCTTATGAAGGGTAAATAGTAATTGGCATATCACGTTGTGGTTTTGGCGTAGGTAAGAAAGCGTTCTTGCTAGAAACCCATAGCAGCCACGTAAAACATGCAAACAACAATTAGAGGACGCTCTAACTTGTTTTTGCGGGTATGCTATGTGATGTGATATGGCCAAAAGAATGTGATGAATGACATGTGATGTATGAGATTGATCATGTTCTTGTAATAGGAATCACGACTTGCATGTCGATGAATATGACAACCGGCGGGAGCCATAGGAGTTGTCTTAATTTATTGTATGACCTGCGTGTCATTGAACAACGCCATGTAATTACTTTACTTTATTGCTAAACCGTTAGCCATAGGAGTAGAAGTAATAGTTGGCGAGACAACTTCATGGAGACACGATGATGGAGATCATGGTGTCATGCCGGTGACGAAGATGATCATGGCGCCCCGAAGATGGAGATCAAAGGAGCAAAATGATATTGGCCATATCGTGTCACTATTTGATTGTATGTGATGTTTATCAGGTTTTACATCTTATTTGCTTAGAATGATGGTAGCTTAAATAAGATGATCCCTCATTAAAATTTCAAGAAAGTGTTCCCCTAATCGCGTGCACCGCTGCGAAAGTTCGTTGTTTCAAGCACCACGTGATGATCGGGTGTGATAGATTCTAACGCTCACATACAACGGGTGTAAGCCAGATTTACACACGAAACACTTAGGTTGACTTGACGAGCCTAGCATGTACGCATATGGCCTCTAACACAAGAGACCGAAAGGTCGAGCATGAGTCGTATAGTAGATAATGATCAACATGAAGATGTTCACCGATGATAACTAGTCCGTCTCACGTGATGATCGGACACGGCCTAGTTGACTCGAATCATGTAATCACTTAGATGACTAGAGGGATGTCTATCTGAGTGGGAGTTCATAAGATGAACTTAATTATCCTGAACATAGTCAAAAGGTTTTTGCAAATCATGTCGTAAGCTCGCGCTTTAGTTCTACTGTTTTAGATATGTTTCGATAGAAAATTTAGTTGAAAGTTGATAGTAGCAATTATGCGGACTGGGTCCGTAAACTGAGGATTGTCCTCATTGTTGTGTAGAAGGCTTATGTCCTTAATGCACCGCTCGGTGTGCTGAACCTCAAACGTTGTCTGTGGATGTTGCGAACATTTGACATACATGTTTTGATAACTACGTGATAGTTCAGTAATGTTAAACGGTTTAGAATTGAGGCATCAAGACGATTTTCAAACATCGCGGAACATATGAGATGTTTCGAGGGCTGAATTGGGATTTCGTGCTCGTGCCCACGCCAAGAGGTATAAGACCTCCGACGATTTTCTTAGCCTGCAAAATAAGGGAGAAAAGCTCAATCGTTGAGCTTGTGCTCAAAGTGTCTGAGTACAACAATCACTTGAATCGAGTGGGAGTTGATCTTCCGAGATGAGATAGTGATGTATCTCCAAAGTCATTTCCACCAAGCTACTAGAGCTTCGTGATGAACTATAACATATCGTGATAGATATGATGATCCTTGAAATATTCGTGATGTTTGACAATCGCGAAGTAGAAATCAATAAGGAGCATCAATTGTTGATGGTTAGTGAAACCACTAGTTTCAAGAAGGGCAAGGGCAAGAAGGGATACTTCATGAAACGGCAAATCAGCTGCTGCTCTAGTGAAGAAACCTAAGGTTGAACCCAAACCCGAGACTAAATGCTTCTGTAATGAGGGGAACGGACACTGGAGCAGAATTACCCTAGATACTTGGTAGATAAGAAGGCAGGCAATGTCGATAGAAGTATATTGGATATACATTATGTTAATGTGTACTCTACTAGTACTCCTAGTAGCACCATGGTAATAGATACCGGTTCGGTTGCTAAGTGTTAGTAACTCGAAATAAAAGGCTACGGAATAAACGGAGACTAGCTAAAGGCGAGGTGACGATATGTGTTGGAAGTATTTCCAAGGTTGATGTGATCAAACATCGCATGCTCCCTCTACCATCGGGATCGGTGTTAAACCTAAACAATTGTTATTTGGTGTTTGCGTTGAGCATAGACATGATTGGATTATGTCTATCGCAATACGGTTATTCATTTAAGGAGAATAATGGTTACTCGCTTATTTGAATAATACCTTCAATGGTCTTGCACCTAAAATGAATGGTTTAATGAATCTCGATCGTAGTGATACACATGTTCATGCCAAAAGATATAAGATACTAATGATAGTACCACCTACTTGTGGCACTGCCATGTAAGTCATATTGGTATAATACGCATGAAGAAACTCCATGCAGATGGATCGTTTGGACTCACTTGATGTTGAATCGCTTGAGACATGCAAATCATACCACATGGGCAAGATGACTGAAAGCCTTGTTTTCAGTTAAATTTAACAAGAAAGCAACTTGTTGGAAGTAATACATATTGATGTGTGCAGTCCAATGAGTGCTGAGGCACGCAGTGGATATCGTTATGTTCTTACTTCACGGATGATTTGAGTAGATACCGAGTATATTTACTTGATGAAACACAAGTCTGAATTATTCAAAGGTTCAAGTAATTTCAGAGTGAAGTTGAAGATCTTCGTAACAAGAGGATAAAATGTCTATGATATGATCATAAAGATGAATATCTGAGTTGCGAGTTTGGTACACAATTGAGACATTGTGGAAATTGTTTCACAACTAACACCGCACTGAACACCATAGTGTGATGGTGTGTCCGAACATCATAGATGCACCCTATTGGATATGGGGCATACCATGATGTCTCTCATCGAATTACCACTATCGTTCATGGGTTAGGCATTAGAGACAACCGCATTCACTTTAAATAGGGCACCACGTAATTCCGTTGAGATGACACCGTATGAACTATGGTTTAGAGAAACCTAAGCTGACATTTCTTGAAAGTTTGGGGCTGCGACGCTTATGTGAAAAAGTTTCATCTTGATAAGCTCGAACCCAAAGCGGATAAATACATCTTCATAGGACACCCAAAACAGTTGGGTATACCTCCTATTTCAGATCCAGAAGCAAAAGTGATTGTTCCTAGAAGCGGGTCCTTTCTCGAGGAAAAGTATCTCACGAAAGAATTGAGTGGGAGGAAAGTCGAGACATGATAAGGTTACTGAACCATCACTTCAAATAGTGTGTAGCAGGGCACAGGAAGTTGTTCCTGTGGGCGCCTACACCAATTGAAGTAGAAGCTTATGATAGTGATCATGAAACTTCTGGATCAAGTCACTACCAAACCTCGTGGGTCGACAAGGATGCGTACTACTTCAGAGTGGTACGGTAATCCTGTCTTGGAGGTCATTTTGCTAGACAACAATGAACCTACGAGCTATGGAGAAGCGATGGTGGGCCCGGATTCCGATGAATGGCTCGAGGCCATAAAATCCGAGAGAGGATCCATGTATGAAAACAAAGTGTAGACTTTGGTAAGACTACTTGATGGTCGTAAGGCTATTGAGTATAGATGGATTTTAAAAGGAAGACAGACAATGATGGTAAGTGTCACCATTAAGAAAGCTCGACTTGTCGCTAAGATGTTTCCGACAAGTTCAAGGAGTTGACTACGATGAGACTTTTCTCACCAGAAGCGATGCTAAGAGTCTGTTGGAATTATGTTAGCGATTAATGCATTATTTATGAAATCTTGCAGATAGGATGTAAAAACATTGTTTCCTCGACGATTTTCTTGAGGAAAGGTTGTATGTGATACAACCGAGAAGGTTTTGACAATCCCGAAGATGCTAACAAGTGTGCAAAGCTCCAGCAATCCTTCTAAGGACTGGAGTAAGCATCTCGGAGTTGGAATATACACTTTGATGAGATGATCAAAGATTTTGGGTTTATACAAAGTTTATGAGAAACTTGTATTTCCAAAGAAGTGAGTGGGAGCACTATAGCATTTCTGATGAGTATATATTGTTGACATATTGTTGATCGGAAATGATGTAGAATTTCTGGAAAGCATATAGGGTTATTTGAAAGATGTTTTTCAATGGAAAACCTCGGATTAAGCTACTTGAACATTGAGCAACAAGATCTATGAGGATAGATCAAAACGCTTAATGGTACTTTCAAATGAGCACATACCTTGACATGATCTTGAAGGTGTTCAAGATGGATCAACCAAAGAAGGAGTTCTTGCCTGAGTTGTAAGGTATGAAGTTAAGACTTAAAGCTCGACCACGGCAGAAGAGAGAGAAAGGACGAAGGTCGCCCCTATGCTTCGAGCGTAGGCTCTATAGTATGCTATCTTTGTGTACCGCATCGGAAGTGTGCCTTGCCATGAGTCGATCAAGGGTACAAGAATGATCCAGGAATGGATCATTGGACAATGATCAAAATTGTCCTTGGAGTAAATAAGGACATGTTTCTCGATTATGGAGGTGATAAAGAGTTCGGCGTAAAGGGTTACGCCGATGCAAGCTTTAACACCTATCCGAAAGTGACTCGAGTAGCAAACCGGATACGATAGTGGAGCAACCATTTGGAATAGCTCCAAGTGGAGCGTGGAAACAGCATTTACAATATGACCTAGAGATTTGCGAAGTACATACGGATCTGAATGTTGCGCACCCGTTGACTAAAACCTCTCTCACAAGCAAAACATGATCAAACCCCGTAACTCATTGAGTCTTAATCACATGATGATGTGAACTAGTTTATTGACACTAGTAAACTCTTTGGATGTTGGTCACATGGCGATATGACCTGTGAGTGTTAATCACATGGCGATGTGAACTAGATTATTGACTCTAGTGCAAGTGGGAGACCTGTTGGAAATATGCTCTAGAGGCAATAATAAATTAGTTATTATTATTATATTTCCTTGTTCATGATAATCGTTTATTATCCATGCTATAATTGTATTGATAGGAAACTCAGATACATGTGTGGGTGCATAGACAACACCATGTCCCTAGTAAGCCTCTAGTTGACTAGCTCGTTGATCAATAGATGGTTACGGTTTCTGACCATGGACATTGGATGTCGTTGATAATCTGGATCACATCATTTGGAGAATGATGTGATGGACAAGACCCAATCCTAAGCCTAGCACAAAGATCATGTAGTTCAGGTATGCTAAAGCTTTTCTAATGTCAAGTATCATTTCCTTAGACCATGAGATTGTGCAACTCCGAATACCGTAGGAATGCTTTGGGTGTACCAAACGTCCACAACGTAATCGGGTGGCTATAAAGGTGCACTACGGGTATCTCCGAAAGTGTCTGTTGGGTTGGCACGAATCGAGACTGGATTTGTCACTACGTGTAACGGAGAGGTATCTCTGGGCCCACTCGATAGGACATCGTCATAATGTGCACAATGTGACCAAGGGGTTGATCACGGATGATGTGTTACGGAACGAGTAAAGAGACTTGCCGTGTAACGAGATTGAACAAGGTATCGGCATACCGACGATCGAATCTCGGCAAGTACAATACCGCCGCATAAAGGGAATTGTATACGGGATTGATTGAGTCCTTGACATCGTGGTTCATCCGATGAGATCATCGTGGAACATGTGGGATCCAACATGGGTATCCGTATCCCGCTGTTGGTTATTGACCGGAGAACGCCCTTGGCCATGTTCCGTGATGATTCCCGAACCCGTAGGGTCTACACACTTAAGGTTCGATGACGCTAGGGTTATAGGGAATAGATATACGTGGTTACCGAATTTTGTTAGGAGTCCCGGATGAGATCTCGGACGTCACGAGGAGTTCCGGAATGGTCCGGAGGTAAAGATTTATATATGGGAAGTCCTGTTTTGGTCATCGGAAAAGTTTCGGGTGCTATCGGTAATGTACTGGGGACCACCGGAGGGTCCCTGGTCCACCAAGTGGGGCCACCGGCCCCAGAAGGGCAGCATGGGCCAAGTGTGGAGGGAACCAGCTCAGTGTGGCTGGTGCTTCACCAGGCCCAAGGCGCCTAAGGTTTGGGGAAGGCGCCCACCTTGCTTGGGGGGCAAGTTTCTCTCCCCTTGGCCGCCACCCTAGATGGGTTTTGGGGCTGCACCCCTTGGGGTGGGAACCCTAGAGGCGCAGCCTCCCTCTCTCCCCTATATAGTTGAGGTCTTTGGGGCTGCAAACACAAGAGTTTCCACCTCTCCGGCGCAGCCCTACCTCTCTTTCTCCTCGTCTCGCCTCTCGCGGTGCTTGGCGAAGCCTCACTGGATTACCACGCTCCTACATCACCACCACACCGTCAGGCCGGGCTGGCCGACGGAGTCTTCCCCAACCTCTCCCTCTCTCCTTGCTGGATCAAGGCATGGGAGACGCCACCGGCTGTACGTGTGTTGAGCGCGGAGGTGCCGTCTGCTCGGCACTAGGATCTCCGGTGATTTGGATCACAACGAGTACGACTCCTTCAACCCCGTTCTCTTGAACGCTTCCGCTTAGCGATCTACAAGGGTATGTAGATGCACTCTCCTTCCCCTCGTTGCTAGATTACTCCATAGATCGATCTTGGTGATGCGTAGAAAATTTTGAATTTCTGCTACGATCCCCAACAATAAAGGGATATGATCAAAGTGTTACTTGCCTTGCTGACGATCGGAAAACCCTAGAGATTCGTAGTAGCAAGCCTCGCACTCCGGAAACTCTATCGTGGACAAACAATAGCATACATAAGCACTCAAGCATAAGGTGCATAGGTAAAACCAAAAGAAAAAATCTAAACTGAAAGTTCAAGTGAAGAGCTTCGATTTGCAAAAAGAATCAATCAAATCGGAGATACGAAACTCAAACTACGATCAAAAGAAGTTTGAAAACAAATTTGCTTGAAACCAAAATTTAAATTTCCGAAATCATGTTCAAGTTGATTATCTGGATAGAGGGGAACAAGACGAAGATTTTGGCATTGGTTTCAATGGATTTGGACAAACGAGCAAAACGTAGCGAAGGTATGAAGATCAGGGACTAATCTATGATAAAAGTAATTATGGATAGGTCCCTGGCTGAACAATAAAACTAAAAAAGAAAAACCTAACGAACGAACGTTCGCTAACAAGAACTAATGAATGAATTCATTTGCTAACAGAGAAGATCGGGTGAAAATTCGCTAATCAGCGAACCCTAAAAATAAAAACGATCTAAACGAATAAACCAAAAAACCGTAAGTGCGTGTTCGGTTTTTTAATACGGCAAAAGAAAACCGGCGGCGGCGGCTTCCTCCCATGAGCAGCAGCGGTGGAGAGCGGCGTAGAGGCGACGACGCTGGCGAGGCGGCAGCTGCTGGCCGGGAGTGGTGCGACAACAAAGGCGGGCAAAGGAAGGCGCACAATGGCGCATATGGCGGAGGCTGGGCAAGGCGGTGGTGGTGATGAGGACGGGTATGGGCCTCGCCTTATAAAGCCCGGGAGGCGGCTTGGAGGAGGGGGCACAGCGGCGAGGCGGAGTGCGGTCCAGCTCGGCCCAATGGCGAGGCGACTCCCATGAGGCGGCGACAGTCCGCAGGCCGGGCCCTTGGCCCAGTTCGCTCCGAGGGAAAAGTTTTTTTTAATAATTTCGCCGAACGGAACAATCCAAAAATACCCAAAAATAGTTTTCACGGTCCACTCCTAATATTTAGGACAAAATGAACATTTTTTGGGGGCTAAAATGCAATTTTTCCTAATTTAAACGAATAAAAATCTCAAATAAAATAAATATTTTTATTCAAAACTAAATTTCCATTATTTCCTCTGTTTTGAAGCAGTCATATTATCTTCTCTCATTATTTTATTAACTTTGAAATAATTGGAAAAATAATTTCAAACAAAAATCACCTTGATCCAATTCACCAATTATGAAAATTCAAAAATGGATTTTTTGTGAAAACCTCCAACTCTCTCAATTGGTCCTTGAGTTGCTTAAGGTCCATTGGATCAAGAATGTCCAAACAAAACAAAAATAAAAATGCAAAGAGCATGGATGCATATGATGACCTAATGATTAACGTCCAAATTGAAAATTGGGATGTTACAATAATGATTATTGACAATTGGAGGCTTAAAGACATTACCGTTGGGACATGATGAAGATATGTGTCCCTTCTCACGGCAAATATAGCAACATGTGCTCCCCTTTCTCTTCTTCTTTACCTTCTCAACATGGAGAACATTATCTTGGTTAGGCATGGGAAGGGGCCTTTCATTATCTTGAGATTGAACTTGAGGCCACTTCCCTTGATGCTTCACACTTGAAGCATTCTTCTTTAATGGACAAGATCTCACATGGTGTCCAACATTCTTGCACTTGAAGCAAATAATGTTGGTCAAAATCTTGAGTTGATCTTGTCCCTTCTTCTTGTTCTTGGACTTCTTCTTGTTGGAGATGAAATCAAGTCCTATTTTGTCTTGAGGGTCCTTTTGCACACTCAAGGTATTATCACAACATTTTTGCAAGTCTTTCTTCAAACTAGTGACTTGGGCCTTGAGCTCTTTATTTTCCTCTACAAGGTTAGTATTAACAAAAGAACTAGAGGAAGTAGAAGCTTCATTGTTAGAGCAAAAAGACATGGTGAGCAATTCATCACAAGATGTACCAATATCATGTAGAGAGGAATTGCAAGGGCTAGCACATGGCAATAAGGCATTTCGAGTAGAAGATGTGCTAATATCCACATGAGACTCACATGATTTTACCTTGGTGACCATAGCCTCATGAGCTAACTTTAACCCATCATGAGAGATTAGAAGATCCTCATGAGTGCCTGAGAGCTTTTTATGACTTTCTTCCAATTTCCCATAATTGCTAGTTAGCAAATCAAGTTGAGTCCCTAGCTCAACATTTTATTTCAACATCGATGCTTCACCCAAGATAGAGTTAGTAGCACAAGCATCATTATCAATATGAGAGGAGCATGTAGAAACTAGAGACTCCGCATGAGTAGCTTGAAGTTCCTCATGAGACTTGGAGAGTTTGGTGAGCTCTCCTTTGACATTCTTGTAGCCAAGGTCAAGGTGCTCACAATCCTCTTTAAGTTTACAATAAGTAACTTTAATATCTTCTTTTAAAGACCTCAAGTCACTAAGACATTGATGAGCCTTAGCAAGTTCATGCTCAAGTTGTTCACTTTTCGCTTGCTCGTTAAGAAATAAGCCATTGCGTTTTTGAAAGCAAGAAGAACATCTTGGAACCTTTTATAAGTGTTATTTTATCTCTATGAAGAGTTTTCCCAATCTCATAGAGATTTTGAGTCAACTCATCCTCATCATCCTCATTACAACTATCATCATTATCACTAAGAGAAGATGATACATCGTCATTACCTCTTGCCATGAGGCACATGTGAACAAAGGGGGTTGATGATCATTCTTTTGGAGAAGAGGGTTCTTCATCAATCAAGCATGCCTCATCTTTCTTGATTTCCTCTACATGGTTAGTCATAGAACAACTAGAGGAAACCAAAGCATTTCTATCATGGCAACATGGGAGATCAAGCATATCATCACAAATGAGCTTAACACCATCATCACAAGATATTTCTTCACTCACCATGTCATTACCTTGTGGCACGCCATATGTTGGTGAAGTGGAAGATATTGAAGTGTCCAAGTAATTGGAGGTGGAAGCAATAGAGAGTTCTTCATGATTTAAAAATGCGGAGAACTCCTCCATTAACTCCCCGAAAAGAATATTGTCTTCATCAAGATTAGACCCACCATATATATTTTCAAGTTTGGTCCAAGCCTCATGAGCCGACTTGCAAGTCGAGATTTCCTTAAAAACTTTGAAGGATATAGCTTGGTGAATGGCACTCAAAACTTGACTATCAAGATGCATATCCTCAAGTGATGGAGATTGTCCATCCTTGAGATTTGAATCCCCTACAACAACAATCCGCAAAGCATTTGGACCCATGGCCCGAAAGTGACAAAGCATGCGTAATCTCCACATAATGTAATTTGTGCCATTAAAACAAAATGTGTCATCGTGCACTAGTTCACTAGTCGACATCCTTACTCTCTAGGCGGTGAAGCCTAATAAGGAGAGACTGGGATCTGATACCAATTGGAAGGACCACGATGTCGCCTAGAGGGGGGGTGAATAGGCGTTTTAAAATCTTTTACGGATATGGCTATATCCTAATGCGGAAATAAACTAAGAGGATACTTTTCAAGCACAAATCCTAAATATACTAGGCTCACTAAGTGCACCAACAACTTAGCATAAACAAGATGAGAACAACGAGGATATGAGTAAGCACAAGTAAGTCACACAAACTTACTCAATGTATATCACGAGATATGGAAATGAATAATACACATAACCAAAAGTAAGCAACACAAGCTTACACAAATTGTATCACAATATATGGAATTGAATGATACAAGCAAACTCAAGTAAGTTACACAAACTTACTTGAGCAATATCACAATATATGGAAGTGTATGACACAAGTTAGCAATTCACACTAATCACAAAGTATATCAATAGTAGCAAGTATGAATTGTGGAATATGAAGTGTAGGCCTAAATAATCTCTACAAGGAAATGGCCAACACAATAGAATGAACCACCACAATATAATAAGGACAACAAGATATAGTGAATGCACGGTCAAATGACCAAAGTAAACCACAAGTAAGGAGTTAGGTTTAGGGATAACCAAAGTCACGGAGACGAGGATGTATCGCAATGTTCACTTCCTTGGAGGGAGGCTAGTCATCGTTAGAGAGGTGGATGTTACCACGAAGGCACACCAACGCCACGAAGGCTCACCCCATTCTCATTGAGATATCACTACGAAGGTGATTCCCAACCACTAGTGGTAGACCTTGAGGCGGCCTCCAAACCTTCACAAACTTTCCGGGGGACAAATCACAAGTTGATTCCTCACCGGAGCACTCCTACCGCCTAGGAGTCTCCAATCTCCAAGAGTAACAAGACCAAGGGGGAAATGCTCGAGATTTGCTCAGATCACAAATTGCTTTGGTCAAAAGAGAGAGGAGGAGTGGATGTATGCTTGGATGGAATCTCTCTCAAGAACTCTCAGAAATCTCTCCGGGATTTAACACAAGAATGCTCAAATTCCTCTCTCTCAAATCCCAACAAAAGCAACTAATGCTATGGAGGGATGGGAGAGGAGAGGAACAATGGAGGAGGTCAACAAATGAACCCTAGATCCATGGAGTAGCTTTCCCCCAAATGGATTGGAGTTTTTGGGCTTGGGGGAGGAGGAGAGAGCTCACACGAATGGGGAAATTTTAGATGTGGAAGCCCTTGTTCGTTGGGGAAGAAGGGTACCTTATATAGTGCCCCACCAAATCTGCCCGTTACACACAGAAAAACGCAGCCCGGAACTTCCGGGAGGCCCGGAACTTCGGGCTCCCTTTGGTCCAGATATGTGCAAACTCTCTGATTAGCCCAGAACTTTCCCCGTAACCTGCCCGGAACTTCCGGGCAGCCCGGAACTTTCGGCCCCACAGAAAACAGCCGGCATACCAAAAGTAAAACATGCATAACTTTTTCATATGAACTCCGATTTTGATGATCTTGGGCTCGTTTTGAAGCTATGGAAAAACCCCAGGTCCTCACATAGAGAACCATCCATGATCAACCAAAATGGAGGATGCCAAATATGCAAAGGTGTTATCATATATTTGGGAACCTATTTGGCTTTGGATTTTGTTTGGTATATAGGATAGGAGTGGAATTGTGTAGAGAAGATGTTGACTTGAGCAAATCCATCACGAACCCCTTTGATCCCCTATTAATAGTGTGGGATCTCTATAACTCAAGAATCATAAAAGAGCTATACTACATATCTATTAAGAATCCATTCTTGAGTGTATGTGTTTCTTCGGTGGTCATCATTCCGCAACACTAACGTCAAAGGAACTAATACCTTTGACTCGAGCCTTTCACTTGAGCTTGATGTTGATGTTTATTCTTGGCTCAAGTTGAAGGCAAGACATTGGTGAAGTCTTCAAGTAGCTCCCCATACACAATGTGGGAAGCTCTGCTTTGTATTCATCTTCACGTGTCCATCACATGATCATCCTGCAAGCTTCAAGCATGTAATTCTCAAGACTGCCTATCTTGAACTTGCCCTTGTAAACCATGATCATCATCACTTGATGTCATCCTCTCATGGGCATTTGAAATCTTTCTCTTGATGCAAGTCCATGAGAATCACCGCAAGATCTCATGTGGCACATGATTTGTGCTTGTGTCTTGACCATCTTTGAATTCAACCATCGATCTTCATCTTGGTCAACATTTATCTTTGCTCCATGATTAATCATGGTGCACAACTATATGTATATGGCATTCATTCCGAATCCATTCAATCTCCTTCTTGCATGACCCATGGAACAAACCTTCCTATATAACTTGATGTCATTGTTTCTTCATAGGAATTGTCATTCATTATCAAGTCTCAATGCATATATTTATGTTGATGGATTTCATCCATCAATTCAGCAAATATTCTTCATGCATTGCAAATGGAACTTTCCTTCAAATGTATATTTCAATGCCATTAGTCCATTAGGATTTTCATTTAATTACCAAAACCACACATGGGGACTATATGTACTTTCACCGATAGCTCCTATTCTAATGCATAGCCTATTTTTTTGATAACTTGCTATTGATACTTTATCTGTTAACCTATATGCTTAGTATAGGTGAGCTAGTGTCCCATAAATGGCCCTACATCATTGTTTGTGTTGCCATGTTGTACTATCTGGGTTATCCAAGATGCTGGATCACTGTACCAAGACCAGAACACCCCTAAAGGCCCTTACAATTGTACGGCTCGGTATCAAGTGTGATCTACCGAGAGTGATTCCTTGTATTTTACTCTCGATGATGACCCCGTAGTGCAACACATCTTGTGTGATCTACTAAGGGTGATTCCTCGTATTTCACTCTGGGTGATGACTCTGCTGTGCAGTATATCAAGGTAAACCTATCAAGGGTGATTCCTCCGGTTGCACCTTGATGGTATGGACCTGAACCCCGACTGTTACAATGATAAAGATGGGTCGGCCCCAAGGGTACCCGCAAGAGATAATGTGGCAGAACGACAAGGCAGGTGGATACCATCTAGGAGAGAGGTGGGCCTGGTCCCTGGCCGTGGTCCATGATTTACCTAGTCGGAGCGATGACCCTGGTCGTCTCCGCGAGATGCTAATAATACACTAACAGATTTGGGTATTTGATCTGAGTTGGCCGCTGGCCTTTTTGCACTAACCGCCGCGCGGGGACCCTCGGCGTCATACGATTTCTCCCGAAAGCTCTACAAACATCACAATTGAGCGGCACGCGCCCGGGTGAGCCGGTTATGCCTGGATACTAAGGTGGGTTTGGTCCCGTCGTCCTCGCAACGTGTAGGAGTGCTTAGGACGATTGGCCCATGACCCCTTCGTGTTGGGGAACGTAGTAATTTCAAAAAAAATCCTACGCACACGCAAGATCATGGTGATGGTATAGCAACGAGAGGGGAGAGTGTTGTCCACGTACCCTCGTGAGACCGTGGCGGAAGCGTTATGACAACGCGGTTGATGTAGTCGTCGTCTTCACGATCCGACCGATCCAAGTACCGAACGTCACGGCACCTCCGAGTTCAGCTACGTTCAGCTCGATGGCGATCCCGGACTCCGATCCAAAGCAAAGTGTCGGGGATGAGTTCCACAAGACGACGGCGGCGTGGTGGCGATGATGATGCTCTACCGGCGTGAGGGCTTCGCCTAAACTCATGACGATATGACCGAGGTGGAATATGGTGGAGGGGGCACACTGCAGTTAAGGAACGATCCGTAGATCAACTTGTGTGTCCATGGGGTGCCCCCTGCCCCGTATATAAAGGAGTGGAGGAGGGAGGGCGGCCCTCTCTATGGCGCGCCCTAGGGAGTCCTACTCCCCATCGGGAGTAGGATTCCCCTTCCTAGTCCAACTAGGAACCCTTCCATGTAGTAGGAGTAGGAGAGAAGGAAAGGGAAGAGAGAAGGAGAAGGAAGAAAGGGTGCGCCCCTTCCCTAGTCCAATTCGGACTAGTCCAAGGGAGGGTGCGGCCACTCTTTGGCCCTTTCTCTCCTTTCCCGTATGGCCCAAAGAGGCCCAATACGAATTCCCGTAACTCTCGGTACTCCCAAAAATACCCGAATCACTCGGAACCTTTCCGAACTCCGAATATAGTCGTCCAATATATCGATCTTTACGTCTCGACCATTTCGAGACTCCTCGTCATGTCCCCGATCTCATCCGGGACTCCGAACTCCTTCGGTACATCAAAACTCATAAACTCATAATAAAACTATCATCGTAACGTTAAGCGTGCGGACCCTACGGGTTCGAGAACTATGTAGACATGACCTAGAACTATTCTCGTCAATAATCAATAGCGGAACCTGGATGCCCATATTGGCTCCTACATATTCTCTGAAGATCTTTATCGGTCAAACCGCATAACAACATAATGTTGTTCCCTTTGTCATCGGTATGTTACTTGCCCGAGATTCGATCGTCGGTATCCAATACCTAGTTCAATCTCGTTACCGGCAAGTCTCTTTACTCGCTTCGTAATGCATCATTCCGTAACTAACTCATTAGCTACATTGCTTGCAAGGCTTATAGTGATGTGCATTACCGAGAGGGCCAGAGATACCTCTCCGAGCAATCGGAGTGACAAAACCTAATCTCGAAATCGCCAACCCAACATGTACCTTCGGAGACACCTGTAGTACTCCTTTATAATCACCCGATTACATTGTGACGTTTGATAGCACCCAAAGTGTTCCTCCGATGGCAGGAGTTACATAATCTCATAGTTACGGAACATGTATAAGTCATGAAGAAAGCAATAGCAATATACTAAACGATCAAGTGCTAGGCTAACGGAATGGGTCATGTCAATCACATCATTCTCCTAATGATGTGATCCCATTAATCAAATAACAACACATGTCTATGGTTAGGAAACATAACCATCTTTGATTAATGAGCTAGTCAAGTAGAGGCATACTAGTGACTATATGTTTGTCTATGTATTCACACATGTATTATGTTTCCTGTTAATACAATTCTAGCATGAATAATAAACATTTATCATGAAATAAGGAAATAAATAATAACTTTATTATTGCCTCTAGAGCATATTTCCTTCAGTCTCCCACTTGCACTAGAGTCAATAATCTAGTTCACATCATCATGTGATTCAACACTAATATTCACATTTGTATGTGATTAACACCCATAGTTCACATCGTCATGTGACCAACACCCAAAGGGTTTACTAGAGTCAATAATCTAGTTCACATCGCTATGTGATTAACACCCAAAGAGTACTAAGGTATGATCATGTTTTGCTCGTGAGAGAAGCTTAGTCAACGGGTCTGTCACATTTAGAGCCGTATGTATTTTGCAAATATTCTATGTCTACAATGCTCTGCACGGAGCTACTCTAGCTAATTGCTCCCACTTTCAATATGTATCCAGATAGAGATTTAGAGTCATCTGGATTAGTGTAAAAAGCTTGCATCGATGTAACTCTTTACGACGGGCTCTTTTATCACCTCCATAATCGAGAAATATTTCCTTAGTCCTCACTAAGGATGTTCTTGACCAATGTCCGATGATCTACTCCTAGATCACTATTGTACTCCTTGCCAAATTCAGAGCAAGGTATACAATAGGTGCAGTACATAGCATAGCATACTTTATAGAACCTATGGCTGAGGCATAGGGAATGACTTTCATTCTCTTTCTATCTTCTGCCGTGGTAGTCGGGCTTTGAGTCTTACTCAATTTCACACCTTGTAACACGAGGCAAGAACTCTTTCTTTGATCGTTCCATTTTGAACCTTTTCAAAATCTTGACAAGGTATGTACTTATTGAAAAACTTATCAAGCGTCTTGATCTATCTCAATAGATCTTGATGCTCAATATGTAAGCAACTTCACCGAGGTCCTTCTTTGAAAAACTCCTTTCAAATACTCCTTTATGCTTTGCAGAATAATTCTACATTATTTCCGATCAGCAATATGTCATTCACATATACTTATCAGAAATGTTGTAGTGCTCCCACTCACTTTCTTGTAAATACAGGCTTCTCCAAAGTGCGTATAAAACCATATGCTTTGATCAACTCATCAAAGCGTATATTCCAACTCCGAGATGCTTGCACCGGTCCATTGATGGATCATTGGAGCTTGCACATTTTGTTAGCTCCTTTAGGATTGACAAAACCTTCTGGTTGCATCATATACAACTCTTCTTTAATAAATCCATTAAAGAATGTAGTTTTGACATCCATTTGCCAGATTTCATAAAATGTGGCAATTGCTAACATGATTCGGACAGACTTAAGAATATCGCTACAATTGAGAAAATCTCATTGTAGTCAACACCTTGAACTTGTCGAAAACCTTTTTGTGACAAGTCGAGCTTTGTAGATAGTAACACTACTATCGATTGTCCGTCTTCCTCTTGAAGATCCATTTATTTAACATGGCTTGCGATCATCGAGCAATTCAATCAAAGTCCATACTTTGTTCTCATACATGGATCCTATCTCGCATTTCATGGCCTCAAGCCATTTCGCTGAATCTGGGCTCATCATCGCTTCCTCATAGTCCGTAGGTTCATCATGGTCTAGTAACATGACTTCCGAACACGATTACCGTACCACTCTGGTGCGGATCTTACTCTGGAAGACCTCTACGAGGTTTGGTAGCAACTTGATCTGAAGTTTTATGATCATCATCATTAACTTCCTCACTAATTGGTGTAGGAATCACTGGGAACTGATTTACGTGATAAAATACTTTTCAATAAGGGAAAAGGTACAATTACCTCATCAAGTTCTACTTTCCTCCCACTCATACGCCGAGAAAAACTCCTTCTCTAGAAAGGATCCATTCTTGGCAACGAATGTCTTGCCTTTCGGATCTGTGATAGAAGGTGTACCCAATATTTTGGGTATCCTATGAAGACGCACTTTTCCGATTTGGGTTCAAGCTTATCATGTTGAAACTTTTTCTCATAAGCATCGTAACCCAAACTTTAAGAAACGACAACTTTGGTTTACTGTTAAACCATAGTTCATATGGTGTCGTCTCAACGGATTTAGATGGTGCCCTATTAAACGTGAATGCAGCTGTCTCTAATGCATAATCCCAAAACGATATTGGTAAATCGGTAAGAGACATCATTGATCGCACCATATCAAAATAAAAATGCAGTTCTGACGTTCGGACACACCATAACGTTGTGGTGTTCCGGTGGCGTGAGCTGTGAAACTATTCCACTTTGTTTTAATTGAAGACCAAAATCGTAACTCAAATATTCATCTCCACGATCGGATCGCGAAACTTTATTTTTCTTGTTACGATGATTTTCTACTTCACTCTGAAATTCTTGAACTTTTCAACTATTTCAGACTTATGTTTCATCAAGAAGATATACCCATATCTGCTCAAATCATCTTGTGAAGGTCGGAAAATAACGATACTTGCCACGAGCATCAACACTCATTGGATCGCATATACATCGGTATGTATTATTTCCAATAAGTCGTTATCTCGTTCCATTGTTCGAACAACGGAGTTTCAGTCATCTTGCCCAAAAGGCATGGTTACTTAAGCATCAAATGATTCATAATCAAGTGATTCCAAAACCCATCGACATGGAGTTTCTTCATGCGCTTTACACCGATATGACCCAAACGGCGATTGCCACAAATAAGTTGCACTATCATTATTAACTTTGCATCTTTTGGCATCAATATTATGAATATGTGTATCACTACTATCGAGATCCAACAAACTATTTTCATTGGGTGTATGACCATTGAAGGTTTTATTCATTTAAGCGAACAACAATTATTCTCTGATTTTAAATGAATAACCGTTTTGAAAACTATTTTCATTGGGTGTATGACCATTGAAGGTTTTATTCATGTAAGCAGAACAACAATTATTCTTTGACTTTAAATGAATAACCGTTTTGCAATAAACATGATCAAATCATATTCATGCTCAGCATAACGCCAAATAACATTTACTTAGGTTTAACACTAATCCCGAAAGTATAGAGAGTGTGCAATGATGATCATATCAATCTTGGAACCACTTCCAACACACATCGTCACTTCACCTTCAACTAGTCTCTGTTTATTACGTAACTCCTGTTTGAAGTTACTAATTTTTAGTAACCGAACAAGTATCAAATACTCAGGGGTTACTATAAACACTAGTAAGGTACACATCAATAACCTGTATATCAAATATACCCTTGTTCAATTTGCCATCCTTCTTATCCGCCAAATACTTGGGGCGATTCGCTTTCAACGACCGGTTTCTTTGCGATGAAGCATCCGATCTCGAGCTTAGGTCCAGACTTGGGCTTCTTCACTTGAGCAACAACTTGCTTGCCGTTCTTCTTGAAGTTCCTTCTTCCCTTTGCCCTTTTCTTGAAACTAGTGGTCTTGTTAACTATCAACACTTGATGTTTTTCTTGATTTCTACCTTCGTCGATTTCAGCATCACGAAGAGCTTGGGAATTACTTTCGTCATCCCTTGCATATTATAGTTCATCACGAAGTTCTACTAACTTGGTGATGGTGACTAGAGAATTCTGTCAATCACTATTTTATCCGGAAGATTAACTCCCACTTGATTCAAGCGATTGTAGTACCTGCACAATCTGAGCACATGCTCACTAGTTGAAGCGATTCTCCTCCATCTTTTAGCTATAGAACTTGTTGGAGACTTCATATCTCTCAACTCGGGTATTTTCTTGAAATATTAACTTCAATTCCTGGAACATCTTATATGGTCCATGACGTTCAAAACGTCTTTGAAGTCCCGATTCTAAGCCGTTAAGCATGGTGCACTAAACTATCTAGTAGTCATCATATTGAGCTATCCAAGCGTTCATAATGTACGCATACTTGCTCCTGCAATAGGTGCATCACCTAGCGGTGCATCAAGGACATAATTCTTACGTGCAACAATGAGGATAAACCTCGGATCACGGATCCAATCCGCATCATTGCTACTAACATTTTCAACATAATTTTTCTCTAGGAACATATATAAAAACATAGGAAGCAAAAACATAGAGAAGCAACAACGCGAGCTATTGATCTACAACATAATTTGCAAAATACTACCGGGACTAAGTTCATGATAAATTAAAGTTCAATTAATCATATTACTTAAGAACTCCCACTTAGGCAGACATCTCTCTAGTCATCTAAGTGATCACGTGATCCAAATCAACTAAACCATAACCGATCATCACGTGAGATGGAGTAGTTTTCAATGGTGAACATCACTATGTTGATCCATATCTACTATATGATTCACGATCGACCTTTCGGTCTCCGTGTTCCGAGGCCATATCTTGCATATGCTAGGCTCGTCAAGTTTAACCTGAGTATTCTGCGTGTGCAAAACTGGCTTACACCCGTTGTAGATGGACGTAGAGCTTATCACACTGATCATCACGTGGTGTCTGGGCACGACGAACTTTGGCAGCGGTGCATACTCGGGGAGAACACGTCTTGATAATTTTAGTGAGAGATCATCTTAAAATGCTACCGTCAATCAAAGCAAGATAAGATGCATAAAGGATAAACATCACATGCAATCAATATAAGTGATATGATATGGCCATCATCATCTTGTGCTTGTGATCTCCATCTCCGAAGCACCATCGTGATCACCATCGTCACCGGTAGCGACACCTTGATCTCCATCGTAGCATCGTTGTCGTCTCGCCAACTATTGCTTCTACGACTATCGCTACCGCTTAGTGATAAAGTAAAGCAATTACATGGCGTTGCATTTCATACAATAAGCGACAACCATATGGCTCCTGCCGATTAGATAACTCGGTTACAAAACATGATCATCTCATACAATAAAATATAGCATCACGTCTTGACAATATCACATCACAACATGCCCTGCAAAAACAAGTTAGACGTCCTCTACTTTGTTGTTGCAAGTTTTACGTGGCTGCTACGGGCTGAGCAAGGACCGTTCTTACCTACGCATCAAAACCGCAACGATAGTTTGTCAAGTTGGTGCTGTTTTAACCTTCGCAAGGACCGGGCGTAGCCACACTCGGTTCAACTAAAGTGAGAGAGATGACACCCGCGATCACCTTTAAGCAGCGAGTGCTCGCGGCGGTGAAACCAGTCTCAGCGTAAGCGTCTGGCGTAATGTCGGTCCGGCCGCTTCATCTCACAATACCGCCAACCAAAGTATGACATGCCGGTAAGCGGTATGACTTGTATCGCCCACAACTCACTTGTGTTCTACTGCGTGCATATAACATCAACGCATAAAACCGGGCTCGGATGCCTTTGTTGGGGAGCGTAGTAATTTCAAAAATTTCCTACGCACACGCAAGATCATGGTGATGGTATAGCGAGAGGGGAGAGTGTTGTCCACGTACCCTCGTGAACCCGTGGCGAAGCGTTATGACAACCAGCGGTTGATGTAGTCGTACATCTTCACGATCCGACCGATCCAAGTACCGAGCGTCACGGCACCTCCGAGTTCAAAGCACACGTTCATTTCGATGGCGATCCCGGACTCGATCCGGCAAAGTGTCGGGGATGAGTTCCGTCAGCACGACGGCGTGGTGACGATGATGATGCTCTACCGGCGCAGGGCTTCGCCTAAACTCCGCGACGATATGACCGAGGTGGTGTTGGGGAACGTAGTAATTTCAAAAAAATTCCTACGCACACGCAAGATCATGGTGATGGCATAGCAACGAGTGGGGAGAGTGTATGTCCACGTACCCTCGTGAACCGTGGCGGAAGCGTTATAACAACGCTGGGTTGATGTAGTAAATGCGTCTTCACGATCCGACCGATCCAAGTACCGAACGCACGGCACCTCCGAGTTGACACACGTTCAATCGATGGCGATCCCGGGCTCCGATCCGAAAGCGTCGGGGATGAGTTCCGTCGACATAATGGCGTGGTAGCGATGATGATGCTTCACCGGCGAAGGCTTCGCCTAAGCTCATAGCGATATGACTCTACCGGCGCGGGCTTCGCTCAAGCTCCGCGACAATATGACCGAAGTGGAATATGGTGGAGGGGCACCGCACCACCTGACTAAGGAACGATCCGTAGATCAAGTTGTGTGTCATGGGGTGCCCCCCTGCCCCCGTATATAAAGGAGGGAGGGGGAGGTGCGGCCGGCCCTAGGAGGAGGCGCGCCGGAGGAGTCCTACTCCCACCGGGAGTAGGACTCCCCCCCTTTTCCTAGTTGGATTAGGACTTGGGGGGAGGGGAGAGAGGAAGGCGCGCCCCCTCTCCTTGTCCTATTCGGACTAGGGGAGGCGCGCCTGCCCTAGCCAGCCCTCCTCTTCTCCCTTATGGCCCATTAAGGCCCAACATCCCCGGGAGGTTCCGGTAACCCGGTTTTCGGTAAAATCGATTTCACCTGGAACTATTCGAAGTCCAAACATAGGCTTCCAATATATCAATCTTTATGTCTCGACCATTTGAGACTCCTCGTCATGTCGGTGATCACATCCGGGACTCGAACAAACTTGGTACATCAAAACTTATAAACTCATAATAAAGCTGTCATCGTAGCGTTAAGCGTCACGGACCCTACGGGTTCGAGAACTATGTAGACATGACCTAGAACTATTCTCGGTCAATAACCAATAGCGGAACACGGATGCCCATATTGGTTCCTACATATTCTTCGAAGATCTTTATCGGTCAAACCGCATAACGACATCGTTGTTCCCTTTGTCATCGGTATGTTACTTACGAGATTCGATCGTCGGTATCAATACCTAGTTCAATCTCGTTACCGGCAAGTCTCTTTACTCGTTCCGTAATACATCATCTCACAACTAACTTATTAGTTGCAATGCTTGCAAGGCTTATGTGATGTGTATTACCGAGAAGGCCTAGAGATACCTCTCCGAGCAATCGGAGTGACAAAACCTAATCTCGAAATACGCCACCCAACATGTACCTTTGGAGACGCCTGTAGTACTCCTTTATAATCACCCGATTCACGTTGTGACGCGTTTGTAGTACCCAAAGTGTTCCTCCGGTAAGCAGGAGTTGCATAATCTCATGAGTTCACGAGGAACATGTATAGAGTCATGAAGAAAGCAATAGCAATATACTAAGCGATCAAGTGCTAAGCTAACGGAATGGGTCATGTCAATCACATCATTCTCCTAATGATGTGATCCCATTAATCAAATAACACCACATGTCTATGGTCAGGAAACATAACCATCTTTGATTAATGAGCTAGTCAAGTAGAGGCATACTAGTATTTGTATGTTTGTCTATGTATTCACACATGTATTATGTTTCCGGTTAATACAATTCTAGCATGAATAATAAACATTTATCATGATATGAGGAAATAAATAATAACTTTATTATTGCCTCTAGGGCATATTTCCTTGATCTCCCACTTGCACTAGAGTCAATAATCTAGATTACACGGTAATGATTCTAACACCCATGGAGTCTTGGTGCTGATCATGTTTTGCTCGTGGAAGAGGCTTAGTCAATGGAGTCTGCAATATTCAGATCCGTATGTATCTTGCAAATCTCTATGTCTCCCACTTGGACTTGGTCCCGAATGGAATTGAAGCGTCTCTTGATATGCTTGGTCCTCTTGTGAAATCTGGATTCCTTTGCCAAGGCAATTGCACCAGTATTGTCACGGAAGATCTTCATTGGTCCGATGCACTAGGTATGACACCTAGATCGGAAATGAACTCTTTCATCCAGACTCCTTCATTTGCCGCTTCGAAGCAGCTATGTACTCCGCTTCACATGTAGATCCCGCCACGGCCTTTGTTTAGAACTGCACCAACCAGCGGCTCCACCGTTTAATAAAAACACGTATCCGGTTTGCGATTTAGAATCGTCCGGATCGATGTCAAAACTTACATCGGCGTAACCATTTACGACTAGCTCTTTGTCACCTCCATATCGAGAAACATATCCTTAGTCCTTTTCGGGTATTTCGGGATGTTCTTGACACCGTCGATGATCCACTCTGGATTACTTTGGTACCTTCTGCCAAGCTTATTGCTAAGCATATGTCGATGCAGTACACGGCATTGCATACATGATAGAGCCTATGGCTGAAGCATAGGGAACATCTTTCATTTTCTCTCTATCTTACGATGTGGTGGGGCATTGAGTCGACTCAATTTCACACCTGTATGTCTGAGTAAAAATCCTTTCTTTGCACGATCCATTTTGAACTTTTTCAAAACTTTGTCAAGGTATGTGCTTTGTGAAAGTCCAATTAAGCGTCTTGATCTATCTCTATAGATCTTGATGCCCAATATATAAGCAGCTTCACCGAGGTCTTTCATTGAAAAACTTTTATTCAAGTATCCTTCTATGCTATCCAGAAATTCTATATCATTTCCAATCAATAATATGTCATCCACATATAATATCGAGAAATGCTCTGAGCTCCCACTCACTTTCTTGTAAATACGAGGCTTCTCCAAAAGTGCATATAAAACCATATGCTTTGATCACACTATCAAGCGTTTATTCTAACTCGAGAGGCTTGCACTGGACCATAAATTGATCATTTGGAGCTTGCACACTTTGTTAGCACCCTTTGGATCAACAAAACCTTACGGTTGCATCATATACAACTCTTCTTCTAGAAATCCATTCAAGAATGCAGTTTTACATCCATTTGCCAGATTTCATAATTATAAAATGCAGCAATTGCTAACATGATTGAGACAGACTTAAGCATCGCTACGGGTGAGAAAGTCTCATCGTAGTCAACTCCTTGAACTTAGCCGAAAACCTTTACGCAACAAAGTCGAGCTTTATAAACAGTTATATTACCATCGGCGTCGGTCTTCTTCTTAAAATCCATTTATTCTCAATGGCTTGCCGATCATCGGGCAATTCAACCAAAGTCCATACTTTGTTCTCATACATGGATCCCATCTCGGATTTCATGGCTTCCGGCCATTTTGCGAATCTGGGCTCACCATCGCTTCTTCATAGTTTGTAGGTTCGCCATGGTCGAGTAACATGACTTCGAGAATAGGATTACCGTACCACTGCAGTGCGGATCTTACTCTGCTTGACCTATGAAGTTCAGTAGAAACTTGATTTGAAGTTTCATGATCAATATCATTAGTTTCCTCACTAATTGATGTAGTTGTCACAGGAACCGTTTCTTGTGATGAACTACTTTCCAATAAGGGAGCAGATACAGTTATCTCATCAAGTTCTACTTTCCTCCCACTTACTTCTTTCGAGAGAAACTCCTTTTCTAGAAAGGATCCGAATTTAGCAACGAAAATCTTGCCTTGATTTGTGATAGAAGGTGTGTACCAGTCTCCTTTGGGTATCCTATGAAGACACATTTCTCCGATTTGGGTTCGAGCTTATCTGGTTGAAGTTTCTTCACATAAGCATCGCAGCCCCAAACTTTAAGAAAGCGACAACTTTGGTTTCTTGCCAAACCACGATTCATGAGGTGTCGTCTCAGCAGATTTTGATGGTGCCCTATTTAACGTGAATGCGGCCGTCTCTAAAGCATATCCCCAAAAGCGATAGCGGTAAATCAGTAAGAGACATCATAGATCGCACCATATCAAGTAAAATCACGATTACGACGTTCGGACACACCATTTCGTTGTGGTGTTAGGGTGGCGTGAGTTGCGAGCATCGGTCACCTTAAAACCCAAAAAGTAGGAAGTCTAAGCGTGCTTCTTTAGTCTTTGCTGCAGAATCCCTATCATGGCGCAAGCATGTTTACAAGTTCAATGCTTTGAGTGAGCTTTCTCCTCAATATGGATGTGGTGATTGTTCATAAACTCAGCGCTGCGCTCAAGGTCTGGAAGAAGAAGAAGTGTCTGAGATTGTAATAAGTGTGATTGGAGAAGCTTTTAAAGAAGTTTTTTTTTTGCAAAATTTCTGTAAATTTGAAGTTGAACTTAATTAAACAAGCCAAGCAATTTGCTCACAATCACAAGATAACCTATAGTTTGGGTACTGCCCTTCGTGGTGCTTGCTTTCCTATAATCTGTAAAGCTTTAGCTTTCAGAGAAGAGATTTCAGTATCCGATTGCTTTTCTGACACATTGAGGGGGCCTTGCCTCCTCCTTCCCGCCCACACCTTCATTCTTTTCCTCCTCTGATCTTAGAAAGCATACTAAACTTCACTCCAATCTTTCTCCATTAGCAACAAGACGACACGATAGCTTAAGCAAAGAATAGAGAGAGCTAAGCTAGAATACAAACAAAAAAGTTATTCCACTAGCGAAACCCTCGTTTTGTGTTGCCGAGACATGCGCCTAAGGAGAAATTGCCACCGAGTGACGTGCCAGCGCTACTACTTGATTGAGTGCCGGCCGTGGCATGCTTTCAAAGAAGAATTTCACCATTGGGAGCCGGTGCCTTTGAAGCACTTTCACGTGTGAACGAAGTCGTCTTGCCCAAGACCCACGGAGACCCTCATTACCTTCGCCGGACCAGGACACGGAAATGGAAAACAAACCTACTATAATACGAATCCTCTTCTCGGGATCATAATGTCAAGTTGCTTTCTTACTCGAAAATTACATTGCGCGATACCGAAAGTACTAAATAGATAGGCCAGGTACAATTGCACGAAAAGAAGCAAACTACCGTTACGCATTGTTTCAAATGTAAACCAAACTCGTAACTCAAATATTCTCCTCCACGATCAGATCGTAGAAACTTTATTTTCTTGTTACGATGATTTTCCACTTCACTCTGAAATTCTTTGAACTTTTCAAATGTTTGATTTGTGTTTCATTAAGTAGATATACCCATATCTGCTCAAATCATCTGTGAAGGTGAGAAAATAACGATACCCCTTGGCGTGCCTCAACATTCATTGGACCACAAACATCGGTATGTATGATTTCCAACAAATTAGTTGCTCACTCCATAGTTAGGAGGAAGCAGGCGTTTTAGTCATCTTGCCCATGAGGCACGGTTACTTAAGTACCAAGTGATTCATAATCAAGTGATTCCAAAAAGCCCATCGGTATGGAGTTTCTTCATGCGTTTTACTCGATATGACCCAAGCGGCGATTGCCACAAATAAGTTGCACTATCATTATCAACTCTGCATCTTTTGGTTTCAACACTATGAATATGTGTATTACTACTATCAAGATTCAATAAAAATAGACCACTCTTCAAGGGTGCATGACCATAAAAGATATTATTCATATAAATAGAACAACCATTATTCTCTGACTTAAATGAATAACCGTCTCGCATCAAACAAGATCCATATATAATGTTCATGCTTAGCGGCGGCGCAAATAACAATTATTTAGGTCTAATACTAATCCAGATGGTAGATGTAGAGGTAGCGTGCCGACATGATCACATCGACTTTGGAACCATTTCCACAGCGCATCGTCACCTGCGTCCTTAGCCAATCTTACGGCAATCCGTAGTTCCTGTTTGAGTTGCAAATATTAGCAGCGAACCGATATCAAATACCGGTACTCTGCGGCGTTAGTAAGGTACACATCAATAACATGTATATCACATATACCTTTGTTCACCTTGCCATCCTTCTTATCCGCCAAATACATGGGGCAGTTCCACTTCCGGTGTCGATGCGCTTGCGATTAAAAACACTTTCGATTTCGGGCTTAGGTCCGGACTTGGGTTTCTTCTCTTGAGCAGCAACTTTCTTCTTTGTTCTTTTGAAGATTCCTTCTTCTTTCCTTTGCCCTTTTCTTGAAACTAGTGGTCTTGTTGACCATCAACACTTGATGCTCTTTCTTGATTTCTACCTCAGCGGCTTTTAGCATTGCGAAGAGCTCGGGAATTGTCTTAGCCATCCCTTGCATATTATAGTTCATCACGAAGCTCTTGTAGCTTGGTGGCGATGATTGGAGAATTACAGCCGATGACACTATCATCCGGAAGATTAACTCCCGGTTGAATCAAGTGATTATTATACCCGGACATTTTGAGTATATGTTCAGCGGACAAAACTATTCTCCTCCATCTTGCAGCTATAGAACTTATTGGAGACTTCATATCTCTCAATCCGGGCATTTGCTTGAAATATTAACTTCAACTCTTGGAACATCTCATATGCTCCATGGCGTTCAAAAGCGTCGTTGAAGACCGGTTCTAAGCCGTAAAGCATAGCACCTTGAACTATAGAGTAGTCATCGACTTTGCTGCCGGACGTTCACAACCTTGGCGTTGCTCTGCGGCCGGGCACAGCACCAGCGGTGCTTCGGGGCGTAATTCTTACATGCAGCAATGAGGATAATCCTCAAATTCACGGACCCGATCCGTGTAATTACTACCATCATCTTTCAACTTTGCTTTCTCAAAGGAGCGCATTAAAATTCAGCGGAACAACGGCCAGGCCATCTATCTACGGTAAACATAGACAAGCAAAATACTATCGGGCACTAAGTTCATGATAAATTTAAGTTCAATTAATCATATTACTAAAGAACTCCCACTTAGATAGACATCTCTCCGGTTATCTAAGTGATTACGTGATCCAAATCAACTAAACCATGTCCGATCATCACGTGAGATGGAGTAGTTTCAATGGTGAACATCACTATGTTGATCATATCTACTATATGATTCACGTTAAACCTTTCGGTCTCCGTGCTCCGAGGCCATATACATTATATGCTAGGCTCGTCAAGTTTAACTTTGAGTATTCGCGTGTATTTGTTTTGCACCGTTGTATTTGAGCGTGAGAGCCTATCACACCCGATCATCACGTGGTGTCTCGGCCGACGAAGAACTTTCATAGCGGTGCATACTCGGGAGAACACTTCTTGATAATTTTAGTGAGAGATCATCTTATAATGCTACCGTCAATCAAAGCAAGATAAGATGCATAAAGGATAAACATCACATGCAATCAATATAAGTGATATGATATGGCCATCATCATCTTGTGCTTGTGATCTCCATCTCCGAAGCACTATCGTGATCACCATAAATCACCGTAGCGACACCTTGATCTCCATCGTAGCATCGTTGTCGTCTAGCCAACTATTGCTTCTCGACTATCGCTACCGCTTAGTGATAAAGTAAAGCAATTACATAGCTTTTGCATTTCATACAATAAAGCGACAACCATATGGCTCCTGCCGATTCTTGATAACTTGGTTACAAAACATGATCATCTCATACAATAAAATATAGCATCACGTCTTGACCATATCACATCACAACATGCCTGCCAAAAACAAGTTAGGCGTCCTCTACTTTGTTGTTGCAAGTTTTACGTGGCTGCTATGGGCTTAAATAAGAACCAATCTCACCTCGCATCAAAACCCACAGCGATAGTTTGTCAATTTGACTCCGTTTTAACCTTCGCCAAGGGGCCGGGCGTAGCCATACTCGGTTCAACTAAAGTTGGAAGGCTGTCTCCGCAAGCCACCTCTGTGCAAAGCACGTCGGGAACGGTCTCGCGTAAGCGTCTGGCGTAATGTCGGTCCGGTCGTCTCGTCCAACAATACCGCCGAACCAAAGTATGACATGACATCTTTGGTAGGCAGTATGACTTATAAGCCCACAACTCACTTGTGTTCTACCGTGCATATAACATCAAACCATAAAAACCTGGCTCGGATGCCCTTTGTTGGGAACGTAGTAATTTCAAAAATTTCCCTACGCTGCGCAAGATCATGGTGATGGCATAGCAACGAGTGGGGAGAAGTGTATGTCCACGTACCCTCGTGAACCGTGGCGGGCGTTATAACAACGCGGTTGATGTGGTAAATGCGTCTTCACGATCCGACCGATCCAAGAAATACCGAGCATCGGCACCTCCGAGTTCAGACACGTTCATTTCGATGGCGATCCCGGGCTCCGATCCGAAAGCGTCGGGGATGAGTTCCGTCGACCTGACGGCGTGGTGGCGATGATGATGCTTCACGGCGCGAGGCCGCTAAGCTCCGCATAGCGATATGACTCTACCCGACACGGGGCTTCGCTCAAGCTCGCGACAATATGACCGAAGTGGAATATGGTGGAGGGGGCACCTGCAACTGAGGCGATCCGTAGATCAAGTTGTGTGTCATGGGGTGCCCCCCCCCCCGTATATAAGGAGGGAGGGAAGTGCGGCGGCCCTAGGAGGGCCTTGGGAGGAGTCCTACTCCCCACCGAGTAGGACTCCCCCTTCCTAGTTGGATTAGGACTTGGGGGAGGGAGAGAGAGGAAGGCGCCGCCCTCTCCTTGTCCTATTGGGACTAGGGGAGGGGGGCGGCCTGCCTGGCCAAGCCCTCCTCTTCTCCCTTATGGCCCATTAAGGCCCAACATCCCGGGAGGGTTCCGGTAACCCCGGTTTCCGGTAAAATCCGATTTCACTGGAACTATTCGAAGTCCAAACATAGGCTTCCAATATATCAATCTTTATGTCTCGACCATTTGAGACTCCTCGTCATGTCGTTGATCACATCCGGGACTCGAACAAACTTGGTACATCAAAACTTATAAACTCATAATAAAGCTGTCATCGTAGCGTTAGCGTGCGGACCCTACGGGTTCGAGAACTATGTAGACATGACCTAGAACTATTCTCGGTCAATAACCAATAGCGGAACACGGATGCCCATATTGGTTTCCTACATATTCTTCGAAGATCTTTATCGGTCAAACCGCATAACGACATACGTTGTTCCCTTTGTCATCGGTATGTTACTTACCGAGATTCGATCGTCGGTATCCAATACCTAGTTCAATCTAGATTCAGCAAGTCTCTTTACTCGTTCCGTAATACATCATCTCACAACTAACTTATTAGTTGCAATGCTTGCAAGGCTTATGTGATGTGTATTGCAAGAGAAGGCCCTAGAGATACCTCTCAGAGCAATCGGAGTGACAAAACCTAATCTCGAAATCGCCAACCCAACATGTACCTTTGGAGACACCTGTAGTACTCCTTTATAATCACCCAATTACGTTGTGACGTTTGGTAGTACCCAAAGTGTTCCTCCGTGGCAGGGAGTTGCATAATCTCATAATTACGAGGAACATGTATGGGTCATGAAGAAAGCAATAGCAATATACTAAGCGATCAAGTGTTAAGCTAGCAGAATGGGTCATGTCAATCACATCATTCTCTAATGATGTGATCCCATTAATCAAATAACAACACATGTCTATGGTGGGAAACATAACCATCTTTGATTAATGAGCTAGTCAAGTAGAGGCATACTAGTGACTGTATGTTTGTCTATGTATTCACACATGTATTATGTTTCCGGTTAATACAATTCTAGCATGAATAATAAACATTTATCATGATATGAGGAAATAAATAATAACTTTATTATTGCCATTAGGGCATATTTCCTTCAGGTGGAATATGGTGGAGGGGGGCACCGCACACGGTTAAGGAACGATCCGTAGATCAACTTGTGTGTCCATGGGGTGCCCCTGCCTCAGATATAAAGGAGTGGAGGAGGGAGGGCGGCCCTCTCTATGGCGCCCTAGGGGAGTCCTACTCCCCAGGAGTAGGATTCCCCTTTCCTAGTCCAACTAGGAACCCTTCCATGTAGTAGGAGTAGGAGAGAAGGAAAGGGAAGAGAGAAGGAGAAGGAAGGAAGGGTCGCCCCTTCCCTAGTCCAATTCGGACTAGTCCAAGGGGGAGGTGCGGCCACTCTTTGGCCCTTTCTCTCCTTTCCCGTATGGCCCAAAGAGGTCCAATACGAATTCCGTAACTCTCTCGGTACTCCCAAAAATACCCGAATCACTCGGAACCTTTCCGAACTCCGAATATAGTCGTCCAATATATCGATCTTTACGTCTCGACCATTTCGAGACTCCTCGTCATGTCCCCGATCTCATCCGGGACTCTGAACTCCTTCGGTACATCAAAACTCATAAACTCATAATAAAACTATCATCGTAACGTTAAGCGTGCGGACCCTACGGGTTCGAGAACTATGTAGACATGACCTAGAACTATTCTCGGTCAATAATCAATAGCGGAACCTGGATGCCCATATTGGCTCCTACATATTCTCTGAAGATCTTTATCGGTCAAACCGCATAACAACATACGTTGTTCCCTTTGTCATCGGTATGTTACTTGCGAGATTCGATCGTCGGTATCCAATACCTAGTTCAATCTCGTTCTGGCAAGTCTCTTTACTCGTTCACGTAATGCATCATTCGTAACTAACTCATTAGCTTCATTGCTTGCAAGGCTTATAGTGATGTGCATTACCGAGAGGGCGGAGATACCTCTCCAGAGCAATCAGAGTGACAAAACCTAATCTCGAAATCGCCAACCCAACATGTACCTTTGGAGACACTGTAGTACTCCTTTATAATCACCCGATTACGTTGTGACGTTTGGTAGCACCAAAGTGTTCCTCCGATGGCAGGAGTTGCATAATCTCATAGTTACTGGAACATGTATAAGTCATGAAGAAAGCAATAGCAATATACTAAGCGATCAAGTGCTAGGCTAACGGAATGGGTCATGTCAATCACATCATTCTCCTAATGATGTGATCCCATTAATCAAATAACAACACATGTCTATGGTTAGGAAACATAACCATCTTTGATTAATGAGCTAGTCAAGTAGATGCATACTAGTGACTATATGTTTGTCTATGTATTCACACATGTATTATGTTTCCGGTTAATACAATTCTAGCATGAATAATAAACATTTATCATGAAATAAGGAAATAAATAATAACTTTATTATTGCCTCTAGAGCATATTTCCTTCACTTCGCACTTAGAATTTAGTCCGGCGTGTTGACCTCTCTGGAGAGCCTAGGTAGGACTACGGTGTGTCGATTGCCCGAGGCTGGGCGTTACCCAGAAAAGTGTGTTTGGCCAGAGGTAATTGAGCGTATCGGGTAATGTGGTGCACCCCTGCAGGAGAGCAATCTATTCGAATAGTCGTGTCCACGGTAACAGGACGCTTGGAGTTGTATCCTGATGTGCTACAACTAGAACCGGATACTATTGTGATACTTAAGCATTTTACTACTCAAGAGATCACTTTCTCATTTGGGTAGTAGAGGAAGGGTCTCTGAGTTTCTTGATATATACATGTTACTAAATATTATATTTAAACTGCTCTTCTCTTGTTGCAAGATGATGGACGCCGATGATTAGTCTTCGATAGGATGTTCTTCTCCCCCTCATTCTGGCATTTCTGCAGTATAGTTCACATATACTACCACTTTTCTTTGATACCAGTGTATATCTAGTGTAGATCTGATGTAAGTCGTGCAAGTACTTTGGATGAGTACTCACGTTTGCTTTGCTACATCTTTTCTTCTTCCCGGATGTTGCGCTCAGATGAATGGAGCCCAGGAGCCATAGGATCTCGAGCTTGGCTACTACGTGAAGATCTAGGACTAGGAGAAGTTCGGAGGTCCCAGGCAGGAGGCCTTGCCTTTCGATCTAGAGTAATTGTTTGTTTTCGCCTTCTTAAGGCACCCTTGTATTTATCTGTACTCATACCTAACTCTTGTTGTAATATCGGGTCTTACGACCCCTGTTTTGTAATATATACAGATTTATGTTTATCCTTTGTGTTGTAGAGTTGTGTTGTGATATTGACGTGAGTCACTGTTCGTGGTTGTGCATGATGCATGTATGATTAGTGCATGATTATAAACATGGCGTCACACTAAAACCCTTCCTAGTGTAAACCTTTGCAATTGCCAGCCACTTCGCACACACACCCTGTAGACCAGGTTCTTCTCCCAAATGAAATCATCCCCACCGTCTTCATCTATATCGAGTCGGTTGAGCAGATCCTCGACATTTTCATCCTTCCTTCCCCATTTTAGCGCCACTTTCATAGCCATATGTCCCACGTAGATCCAAACCCTCCTAAAATCCCCAAGAGTCCTCATCGAGACCACGGCCAGGCAGGAACGCATGGCTCCCCCTTGGTCAGCACGAGTCGTCGGAAGAAAGACGGGGGTGGAGGGGATATCGATAAGAAGAGAAAAACCCTCAATGGTGGCGTCGAGGGAGGACCTCTACACCCTAGCTACGGCGCTAGGGGAAAGAAGATGTAAGAACTCTGCATCGTTTCGGTTCAACCAACGTCTCCTTTGCATTCTTTTCAAAATTTTGCCACTAGATGCCGATGATTGAGTCGGGTCCCGCTTTCTCATTAGCCCACACAAATTTTCAGTTACCCAAATTTTTTAAATTTAACCAGGCTTGCAGCGAGCATGTGTAAGGGCAAACTGGTAAAACTATCCTCCCGGGCTCCCCTATACCTCACACTCAAATTTCAAACGCTGGCGTCGCCCGCGCCCGCTGCCTTAGACCTACCACTTTCAATAGCGCCCCAGCCAATCTCCGAAACCAGCCCGCCACCGCCACCATGGGAAGGCTAGGCAAGAAGTCTCATCATCACCATCTTGATCACACAAAGTAATGAGAAATGGATTCAAGAACTCATTGGTAGATTCATTGCCATTAGAGACAAGTGGTGCCATACTGCCACTTTCTCTTGATCCCACCCTAATTTTACATTTACCAAGAATATCCAGATTTGCTAGACTTGCAACAGCGCGCGTGAGGGCAAACTGGTAAAACTACCTTCCCGACCTCCCCTACCCCTCGCACTCAAATTTCAAACGCAGCCGTCGCCAGCGCCCCTTGCCCCAAACCTACCACGCCCAACAGCGCCGCAGCCCGCAGCCAATCACCGAAACCCGCCGCCGCCGCCGCCGCCTCCTCCGCTGCCGCCGCCATGGGAAGGCTGGGCGACAAGTCCGACTATGAGAGCATCCGCGAGGCCCGCATCTCGGAGAACATGGTACGCGCAAGCATCCATCCATCGATCCCCCCAATCTCGAAATTCCCTCCAGATTCGCCATTCCTCGCGGCACTGACCGCCACCGATGTTTCGAATCCGGCGACCCGTGCAGGCCCGGATGGAGATGCTCGGCCTGCGCCGCTGCGCCGGGGAGCTGAGCGCCATCTCCTCCGCCCCCTCCCCCCGCGCCGGGAGCGTCACCCCGAGGAAGACCCCGAAGCCGCCGCGGGTCCTCACCCCGCTCCGCCGCTCGGGCCGCCTGATTGCCGCCGCGACGCCGCCCGGCTCCGGCTCTCGCCGCTCCGCCCGGCTCAACGGGGACTCCGTGCAGCACAAGGCGCTGCCCTACAGAGGTTGGCCTCCGCATCCGCACGCCCTGCTTTTCCGTGGCCCTGTTCTGCGGGCTGGCACCGGAACTGAGTTTCTCTTGTCGTCCCGCAGGAGCGGACGCCGAGGAAGAGGAGCAGGAGGAGAAGTCTCCTATGTACATCGACAAGGAGAGGCTGCGGGTGCTGCAGGAGACGCGGTGCGACAGCAAGGCGAGGGGGTCCGTGTACGACCCTGTTCTTGGGATCTGCTGCCATTTCTGCAGGTAGATTCGCATCCTATAAATCCTGATTGTGTTCTGAGATTAGTTCACTAAGTATGGTTGCCGCCGTGTGGTCATAGGCAGAAGAAACTCTGCGGCGAGGAGGGCTGCAAGCGCTGTGGGGAAGGAGACTTTGAGCAGCAATGCATAGGTACTCCCTCCGTTTCTTTTTTACTTTGCATATAAAATTTGGTCAAAGTTAAACTAAACAAAGTTTGACCAAATTTGTATAAAAAATATCAAGATCTACAAAACCGAAGTTATATGGTACTCCCTCCGTTCGGAATTACTTGTCACCAAAATGGATGTATCTAGAACTAAAATACATCTAGATACATCCATTTCAATGACAAGTATTTCCGAACGGAGGGAGTATATGAAAGTTAATTTTGTGATGCATCTAATAATATTGATTTCATATTGTGAATATTGGTATTTTTTCCTATAAAGTTAGTTGAACATTACAAAGTTTGACTTTGACCAAATTTTATGTGCAAACTAAAAACAAACGGAGGGAGTACAAGAGAAGCTACAAACCCTGCAGCTAGTTCTTCAGTGTAGCAAATTCACATTCATTTGATCGATCTTTGTTCTCTGATGACAGGGAAGACGGAGTGCTCCTCCTGCCATTCCTCCAACGGGATACTCTGCCGTGCTTGCCTTAAAGTTAGGTACGGCGAAGGTAAGTTCAATGGCATCTAACATTCTTGGTGGATAATATTTGTAAGATTTCTGAATTTGAAACGTGGTGGCAGAGATGGAAGAGGTCAGGAAGAACAAGAAGTGGATGTGCCCTCACTGCGTTGAGGAGAAGGGTACCAAGAAATTCTGGATATGCAACAGGTGAGTGAACTTACAAGCTTGATCTTTGGTTCAAGCACTCACGAATTGAAATGGGTAAATGGCACTGCCAAGATGTGGATATCTTACGTTGAAAGAGTGTATGTTTTGTACGTATGGCTATGTGTATGCTCTCTGCCACGCTCAATTTGTCACGAAAATTATGCAGCTCCATCTGCTTGAAGAAGAGGAAGATTGCACCAACCGGGATCGCCATATTCCAAGGTAATTCTGGTGGCTCCAAGGTGCAACTTCAGCAGTATGTTCACACAGATTTTATCCATAGTTGACCTGACGTGTTTTTTCACTTCATTTGGCATCGCAACAGCGCGTGAGCAAGGATATGCGTCGGTCGCTCACCTTCTCATGGACCAGCTGAAGAGCCGCGGATCATTCTGACAACGATGTATGACTGCCTGGAGTTCCCCACCTGCTCACTTCTTCAGTGATTTTAGGGGTGATTGATGGTTGCTCTGGATCTTTTGTTTTGCTGACCGTTTAGATGGTAGACAGCTAGACTCTGTTGCTGAAAAATGTGGAGCTACCAAAACCTTCTCCCAGATGTTCCCAGAGTGACCTTCGCTGAAGATCGAAGCAAGGATTCTGTGTCTCTCAGATGTAGCGGATGAGCTTTGAGCTTATCCATGTATGTTCTCTGTTGTTTGTAAAACGTCAGTTGTGTGCACTTGTGCTGTAGAATCTATGCTTTTGGTATCAATGGCGCTTCTTCGGTCAAGAAAATAAAGGTGAATGTCGTCATAAAAATGGTCCGAGTAACATTTTATAATATGAAGCTGTTACAACATAATTGAGTGGCCAAAGATGTTGAAGATAGTTCACATGAAATTTCATGCCTGGTTCTATTGAACTCGGTACATGAAAAAGCCATTCCTTTTCGCTTTCCTTCAACCACTCAGTATATATTTTTACTGGAAGAGTCAAGTGAAAGCAATTAGTTTAGAAGGAAGAGGAAGACCTAAGGGGGCTTAACATAATTCTTCCAGAAGAGACACATCTCACTCAAGCCCTATGCCGACACCACCCGCTTGATTTTCACAAGGAAAAAAAAACACTACCAAACGTGTGCACTCGGATAACACACGAGTGTCTAGATCAGTAAAATGTTGTCTTATACACATCCTTTTGCGATAAGATCTTGCCATACTGAAATGAAGTTCATGGAGCCTGTTACAAGTTGAAATCAGAAATGCCAATATCAGCATCTGCTTTGGCTGTTTTTTTTTTTTTAAACTAAAACTAAAACTGCACTAGCTGGGCCAAAAATGATGTAACAGTCCAAGGTTGGGCCTGGCCTGGCGGCTTTCTGGTGTACACTAGGCTACTGGGTTCGGCCGGGCAAACTGAAACCGGGCTCTTGAGATGCACCGCCGCCTCGGCCTCACCACCGCGGCCGCGGCCACTGCACTCCGGCGGTTCTGCAGCCACCGTCCGCCTCCGTCACCGGACCGGCGGCTCGCCTTCCTCCGCTCCGAGCTCGAAGACCTAGACCTCTCCCGCGCACCAGCACAACCACCGCCCCAGGAGCAATGGCAAGTAACCCAAGAGGCAGGAAGCGGCGGCGCTCGCGCGGGGGACAAGCCCGTGGCCGTGGACATCGCCCACCCGTGGCCGGAGTGGGTGGCGCTGATGGAGCTCCTCCTCCGTAAGGGCCACCTCGACCCCTCCGCCTTCGACGGGGCCGCGCCGTCCAAGGACTCCAACCTCGTCCGCACCGCCTGCCTCCGCTTCGGGCGCGAGCGCCCGGAGATCGTCAGGTGAGGTGGCTGAGCTCGGAGGAATCCTGCTTGTGTGTCTACGTGGGTTCTTGTACTGGGACTGCGCCTGCGCGTCTGGATGCCGCTGTCACTCTCCGGCGCCATTGTTTAGCTGCACGCCAGATGTTTGCTGAAATGTGCCAGCAGTTTGCGTTGCCTTCCGTGTTGGGCACTGCAATGCAGATTGCAGGCAGGGTAGTTGCCCATCTCCTGGATGGGAATATGTTGGCTTTGTCGCAGCAGTTTGCCTAACAAATGCAATGCTGTTTATATGCCCCTAAACTATGCCAAACTGCTGATATGCTGTCTTCAATCTTGGTAGAAATCTCCAGACTCCAGAGCACCGCTACGTAATCGTGTCTTTTTGGGGATAATCAGTGTAAACTACTATGGCTGTTTGATGAAGTTGAGCAAAGTATTGCTAAATAATTTTAAAGAAATTCAACAAAACTTCTGAACAAAAATATACAGGGTGCTCAATATGTTCTGGAACTGGAGAAAGATGTGTCAGTCAATATAAGCAATTTCAGGACAGGATTTCTGCTTGCATAGCAGCGGTGTTATTATTGGCCTCACCAGTCACCACTTGCCACACTGAACTACCAGGATGCCGTGCGTTACAATACGATATCCCTGTGTCGTGCATGTAATATCGGAACTCTTCTGTTGCAGGTATCTGTCAAGATGGGATATTCAGGTCGCTCTGCGTGGTGGGTGCCCTAGCATTGACAGGAAAGTTATTAATTCTGGGAAGCGATTGCGTGCTCATGTAGGACTTGATGAAGGAGAGGTAAGTGCATGAAAATGTGTGCAGAGGAATTTCTCTTTATTTACCTTCTTTTTCTATTTCACTTCAGTTTTGAACTTACCCATTTGTACAAATGTTCTGGAGAAAAACTGAACCAGAAAAACGTTTTTTTAGCCAATAGATTCAAACACTCAAACTGTTAAAACACAGGAAAATATGTGAAAGCTGTGTGTGTGCAAACTATCTTTACCTCTTAGGCTCAGCAAAGTTCATGATGTTTTGTACTTCAGATAATAATAATAAATGCAAGCTGGGGACTGAAGTAGTTAACAGTTTGCCCTCTTTATTAGACTTGCCTTACTCGATCAGTGTGTATGAGCTTGAGAAACCATATTTTGCGTTAGCAATTTAGAATTCAACCTAAAAGCTAAAACATGTTGTGCTGCGAACTAGGAAATATTAGGAGTTGTTGACATTTCCATTCTTTTGGTAACTACTATTTAACATAAAACTTAGGATATTTTGCTTTCAACCAATCCATTCCGTATACCTCTGCAAAAGACAATGTTCAGTTTGCTTGCCATGCTGCAGACGATGTTCACTTTCCTTGCCTTTAAGACCATGTACAATGCAAAGTGCTTAGAGAAACAGACCGGTTTTTGCTGAAGCACTGGTGCTTATTTGTAGATGGCAGATGTTTAATTAGGTACCCCTGCCACAAAGATAAGCACTGGTGCTTAAGAAAAACTCGGTTTATTTTACTAAGCACCTCTCCAGGCACCTTACATTGTACTCCCTCCGTCCCAAAATTCTTGTCTTAGATTTGTCTAAATATGAATGTATCAAGTCATGTTTTAGTATTAGATACATCCGTATCTACACAAATCTAAGACAAGAATTTTGAGACGGAGGGAGTACATGGTCTAACTATGCCTTCTCCTGTGGTTAGCCCTCAATCTGTATATTGTAGTTTTAGTATTTTCGCCTACATGTGACAATTTGGATTGCTTTAAGTCTGACATAAATCTATGTAGTATATATAGTATATCTGCCTCATCACCTTATGCTGACAGAGTGACAGGTTTGCAGCCAATGCAATTTAAGGGGAAGTTGTGAGAGGGCATATGTAAGGGCTCGTAAAGAGGAAGTGGGCAGAACTGTGGATGTTATGCGCATCCTCCTGACTTATGGTCTTGATATCATTACTGGTAATATGGGGAACAAAGCATGCCTAAACAAAACTGTTAAAGAATCCATTAAGAAGCTACTGAATGAGGTTGTCGAGCTCGATTCCAAGGGGCCTGGTTCCACAACTGATAAAGCTGCACAACGTATGTCAAAAGGTCAATCTGCTGTACCCGTGAAGCAGGGTGACTGGAATTGTCCCAAGTATGTTGGATTTTCTTTACCTCGTATCACTTATCCACATGATGTAATCTATTTTTCTTCAAAAAGAATAATACCACGTGTATATTTCCAGATGCAACTTCCTTAACTTTGCAAAGAATATCAAATGTTTGCGCTGTGATGGCGAATTTCAAGAGAGATATCACTTGATGCATGAGGACCAAGATCATCTACCCCTCAAAAAAGGTGATTGGATATGCAAAAGGTGAGAATGCCAATAAGTCCAGTTTATATTGGACTGGGGGTACCCTCTCGCCTGTACTGATCCTACATTTTCAGGTGCAACTTTTTGAATTTCGCAAAGAACACACGATGCTTGCAGTGTCATGACAAACCAACAAACCGTTTACTCAGTCCAGGAGAATGGGAGTGTCCTTCGTGAGTGACTATTCTTACTGCACACCATTGTATATTTGCACTGTTTTGATGTCTAATGTCAATATGAGACAGAACACGGGGAAAGTGGTGTTAACGATTTGGTTAACCTTTCCGCATTGTTATTTTGCTCTGTACTCTACTACCATAGAATCAGCATAATAATATTATTGTGTGATTGATGGCAGGTGTAACTATCTGAACTTCAAGAGGAACGCATTCTGCTTGAAATGTGGTTGGAAAAGACCAAAAGCATTAAACGACCAAGACACTATTGAACCACACCGTGATCTGGAGCAGAATAAGCACCCCGCTATTTCATTCGTTCAAGATGGCATCCAGCCGACATTGAGAAAGCGACAACTTGTGCAAAAAAGGGCCCCACTATCTGATGAAGATTCAGATTTCTGGAGCTCGGAGGAGGCAGGGGACGATGACGACGGCGACGACGACAATGAGAACAGCATGCTCCCAATGCACAGGGACTACAAATTCCTCGACAGTTTCCCCATTGTTGGGGGCAGGACCGCTACTTCCCAAGAACCTCTGGAGAGGGAAAAATGGAAGGAAGAGATGTCCAAGGGGAACCAGGGGCTTCCAGGAGAGGCATCAGAAGAAAGTACTCGGTCCTCCCCTCGTGTTCCCAGAAGCATGGAGATGATCGAGTCCGAGGACGACGACGACGATATCTCATCATGGTTTTCTGGTGCGAACAGTAGTAGAAACCTGAAAAAGCAGTAACCACATTTGTGTAAATGCCGGTAATTTGTGAAATTTCACATGTAAAATCTACCATTGTCCAGAGGCACAAAATTCAGTGAAGACATTTTTACTGCTGTTCTTTTACCAGCAACTTCCGTGAGAACATGGTATCCAAGGAGCAGAAATTTATGGCAGACTACAATGACATATGGTCCATGTTAGGTCATCCATCAAAGATCTGGCCCTTAATGTTTCTTGATTCTCTCTGTGCTCATCACTTGTACCAGTGGTCCCGTAGGATCTTTTTTTAGGGATTACGTATCCGATTGAAAATTATCCGAAATCATGTGGATTTTCGCAGGAATTGATGAATGGCAACGAGCATATCCACCAGTCATGACTGGCCACCAACCCTTTGAAAACGAAACAATTGAGGATGAGTGACTTTTGAGGAGGCTATCCTTTAGTTTCCTTTGCTATTGGTTGTTTAAGCAACAATAGAGAAAAACATTATTAGTTATTGAGAAAAACCAGCCAGAAACTGATAAGACGAGTTCAACCCGGCTAGCTAATTAGGGCATGTATATTGGTTGATAAAACAGTCTAATCTTAGTCCTGCCAGCTAATCTAGAGATGACAAAAAAAAAGTACAATGGGTTGTCTCTTCATCTTATCTCTATAACTAGATATTCCTAAAATTGTGAATGTGGTGAGAGATTTGTTACTAAGAGATTATTTCTTAATTAAGAGAAAACAAAGACTTTTCTTCTTCTTCTGGTTTCTCTTTTCTCCACCTAAACATTTATCCTATGTGACACTGCTAAGATAGCATCATTGTATACGCCCTTAGATATGTAGCAAACACACACCCACAACATTACGCTTATCATAATAACTGGATATGGGCTTTCGTACAAATTTTCTCTGAAAAGAATCTCTCAGGGCTACTTTGAAATTCCTATTCTTTAGATTCAATAATCAACAAAAACAAAAATAACAAAACAACATGTTACACAAAAGTGATCTGAGCAACTATTGTTATAACTCGCCTAAGAAACACAAATTAAGCATGCCCGATTCACGGACAAAGGTTAAAAACTTTGCCACATAAGTGACAACTGTTTACAACAAACTGGTTGTCTCGCTACCATGATCGTGTCGTCACACCTTCTTGTCGTTATGTTTCACCTATCATGCATTGATATATTTGCCAAACTTTGCCAAAAAAGGATGACCAATCTCTCTTCAATGTATTCGGCTATTAACCAAATACTAATATGTCATAAGATGGCGGTGGTCATTCGTCCGTGGCCAAAAGTCGGAGTCGCTGTTTCGAGGGCAATGGGTGATAAGATGATGCTTGTACTTAGCCTCATCGATTGCTCCCTTCTTGGCGGTGTGTGGAGTCTACTATCAATAGCTAGACCGAGGGTGCCTTGTGTGCTATTATGTTCCATGACAAACATGTATTGTGAACTTGTCTATATAGGGTTTCGCCCGATTTTCCATAGATTAAATTGGCAATTCTCTTTGTCTTAATTAATTAATTGAAAAAAGTTCAAGGAAAAAAGTTAAAAACTTTGCCACATAAGTGACAGCTACTTATAACAAACTGGTTGTCTCGCTAACGTGATTGTGGCATCACACCTTCTTGTTGTTAGTTTTACCTGTCATGCATTGATATATTTGCCAAACTTTGTCAAAAAAGGATGACTGGTCTCTCTTAAATGTATCCGGCTATTAACTGAATACTAATATGTGATAAGAAGATCCACGGAACAGAGAGACCGCGAGGATAGACATCAAAGCGGCGACCAGCTCCATGACCAAAACTCGCCATGCTTGCTCGCCACTGCCCGTCTTGGGAGGATCCCCGCCCTCATGGCCTTGTGGCCCGGATCCGCCTTCCCTTCCTGCGCTTCTTCAGCCTCGCCTCGCGCCTTTCACGGGGAGGCTGAGGCCCGCCCTAACTCGGCGTCGCCCTCATCCTCTCCTGCCGTGGCGGTGGGGCATCCGGCTCGGCCGAGGTCGTGACGGCGGGGATCTCCTCTCACGCCAGAGTCCTCTGGCCGGTAGCGGCCAGTGTCGCTTCGGCTTAGCGGACGGTCCGGTGACCGGCCCGGTGTGGCCGTGGCGAACGTGGTGGTGGCGCTTCTTTCCTTGGCGTGGAAGCGGCGTGGTGGTCTTTGGGTGGCGGCGTCGCGCCCGACGCCCGAATCTGGGCAGCGGGCCCATCCCAGGTCTAAGCGGGCGGCCTCGGTGGCCTCGTTGTCTGCGGCAGCGGTGAGGAGGAAGCGGCTCGGATATAGGCGTCGGCCGATGGCGTCTTGGCGTGACGGCCTGGCGGGAGCTTCTGAGACCCCATGAGGGCTCGGCGGGCACAATGGGCCGCAGGCTGGTGTGCTCCTGCTATTGCGTCCGGGGCCAGCTACCGTCGCAGACGGTGGAGGAGCCCTCCCGTCTGCGATACGGTCTTGATGCTGGTCCGGCTCTGATTCTTCGCCATGTTGTATCCCTACCAGCTGCGTGGTGAGACGGCGTGGGGGCCTCGTGATCGCGTTGGCGCGGGGTGGTGGTTGGTTTGGTGGTACAGATCCGGGCGCGCCCAAAGGTGCGGGTTGGGATCGAGAACAGCCTGTCGTGGGCCGACTGCCGATGGCGCTTTATGGGTGCCGCTGACTTTCGGGAGGCGCCCGGGCCTACCCTTCCTCTACCGCCTCGTCGTGTCTGGAAACCCTTGGCGGCGCGTCGTCGTCGTGATCCTTCTTGGAGGTGTTGATAGGTGCGGTGGCTTGAGCCTTGGAATCTAGTGGAAGATCCGGTGGGCGCAGCCGATCGCAAGGCTTCTTCATTTTTGTTGATCATCGTTGTCGGCGTTTGTTTTCTTTTGTTCTTTCTCTGTTGTTTCTTTGGGCGTATTTGTCTGCTTTCATGCGGCAACATCTATCCATGTATGGTTCGGTTGGTTGCTTTGTATACAAAGCAGGGGGAAACCCTTTTTCGGCAATATGTGATAAGATGGCGTTGGACATTTGTTCGTGGCGAAAAGTCAGAGTCACTAAATCGAGGGCGATGGGCGATAAGATGACGCTTGTAGTTAGCCTCGTCCATTGCTCCCTTCATGGTGGTGTGTGGAGTCCACTATCAATGGCTACACCGAAGATGCCTTGTGTGCTATCATGTTCCATGACGAACACATATTGTGGATGTGTCTATCAATTTTCGCCCGATTTTCCATAGATTATATTGGTAATTCTCTTTGTCTTAATTAATTAATAGATTTTTTTAAGAAAAAGGTTACAAACTTTGCCACATAAGCGACAATTGTTTATAACAAACTGGTTATTTCACTAACATGATCGTGGCGTCACACTTTCTTGTCGTTATGTTTCGCCTGTCGTGCCTTGATGTATTTGCCAAACTTTGCCGAGAAAAGGATGACCGGCTTCTCTTCAATACACCCGGCTATTAACCAAATACTAATATCTCATAAGATGGTGGTGGCCGTTGGTCCGTGGCGAAAAGTCGGAGTCGCTGTTCCGAGGGCGATGGGCGATAAGATGACGCTTGTAGTCATCCTTGCCGATTGCTCTCTTCTCTGCAGTGTGTGGATTCCACTATCAATAGCCAGACCGAGGATGCCTTGTGCGCTATCATGTCCCATGACCGACACGTATCGTGGACGTGTCTGCATCGGTTTCCGCCCGATTTCCCATAGATTAAATTTAAATTGTCAATTATCTTGGATGGAGAAAAGTTGAGGCAGAAAAAAAAGATGGGGGTGGCAAGGAAATTGCTTGCCGGCAGCCAAGTCATCCCTATTTATCACTTGGCAACTTGGGCTCCTTCCTCCGCTCCGGCCCCAGTCCAGTACTGTGCGCGCATCTCTCCTCCTTTTTCTCCCCCCCTGAGCCGAAAAAAGGCTTTCTTTGCTTCACGCGGGGCTTCGGATATTCGTTGTCCTCGCGGCTCAGCCACCGCGGAATCCATCCAGCGCTGCTCAAGGAGGCCGAAGCTGGAGGTGGAAGAGGGGCTCGCCATGGGCTCCGAGGGATCCGCGCCGGTCGTCGGTGAGTCGGTCTCTCCCCCGCTCGCCGTTTCTTTGCCACGATTTGTACGAACCGCCTCCTGTAGGACTCGTTCTGCCGCCGCGGGATCTTCCTGGTCGCGGAGTACGAGTTCTTGGATTCTTGGTGGGATTTTTAGGGGGGTGGGTCGAGTGACCGGGGTGGGAGCGTAGGATGGAGGCGTCTGGCGATTGATCTGATGGGGCTGGGATCTGCCGGCGATCCCGAATCCCTCCTGATTGATGCTCTGTGAAATCTGCCTTCGCAGTTCAGACATCCGTGTGGTCATTCAGCCAAGAAACTCTCGAGCAAAGGCAGGTTCCGTAGGTATTATTAGCATACTTCCATGATGGGGTTGTGGCAAAGATGGAATATGGAATGCTGCTATGTTGGGTTAATTTTGGATGGGCTATCAGGACGATGGGCTAGATGTCGGTGCGAGGAACCGTCTAGAGCTGTTGGTGAGGCCGAATTCACCGTGTTGTCTGTTGGTGTGAAGTTTGGTGAGTGGTTTGGTCCTTTATGCCTAACCCAGGAATTGATGAAGTCCTCAATTATTGGCACAGTTTTGGATGGATGGACCGGTATGGATTTAGGGGGTACCAGCTGGATTTGTTGGCCGGTCACAGTTTATCTTGTCTTGCGAATCGTTGTCTGTTGATTAGGTTCACATTATGATTAATAATCCTAGGTTGAATTTTTCTGTCAGCTCTATGGTATCCGAGCCATTACTACGATCTGGGCACTTGTATTCTTACATGTCATTTTCTCTATCAAGAACTCCTACTAATACTTCTGTGCTGCCCGTTTAGAGTCACAACTCACTCTCAGGGCATGTTTTTATGGAACAATAATGCAATTTTGGATCCCTATGTGTAGCTAAACTAGTGGCGTTAGAACAATCATGAAGATGTGTTTATTCCTGTAACCCACCGGCATTAGTTGTTTGTGACTGGCATGCCATGGGCAGCCAAAACCTAAAGAAGAGTTTGGGAATTTTGAAGCAAATTAAATGCGAAGAGTACTAGAGTACTCCTAGGAGTTATATTGGATGGTGGGTATATCTGTCCTTCCTCTCCACTTAGAAACACTGACAACAACCGACCTAAGGAAGGCATTTCATCCTCAGGGCTCTAAGCCTAAGTATAGTGTCTTAGTTTGATGTGATCATACACTGCTTCACAGGATAGCGTTGTTTATAAAAATGTGTTCCAACTATATGATCAGTTTCTTCCTAACTGGCATTGCCCTTTTCATGTTGATTCCTACTAACCTGTTATACTTGATATGCTGCTTGTGGCCAGCTGTGTCAGGTGTAGGCTCACCGACTAGCGAATAAAACAGTAACTTGGGCGGTCACTTATAGATAAGGAAGGTTATAAACTTATAAAAGATAAGGACAATTCCCTTGGATATAAGATAGGTCTCCAGTTAGTTGAGATATGTCGCTTATGGACAAAGAAATTCGTCTATATTAAAGTGATGCCATATATATTATCCAATGAGGATTATTAACTAGAGAGATCTGATCCTAGTCCCTCTCTTCTACTCCCTCCGTCCCAAAATAAGTGTCTCAATGATCGAACCATTACCAACCCTAGCACGGTGATCGCTGGAATGGGACGAACGGCTGATTTTGCCAGGATGAAACCATAACCCATACTCGTCTTGCAAAGGCACAACTCGTGAAGAGCTATCAATCTATTAAGAGTATAACCTGCCATTGAAGAACTAAGCACTTAAAGTTGGCGCTGCTTAACAGGTCGCTCTCCTCGGGATTTTATTTGATATACCGAAAGGCCCTGTCCACTAAGAGCCTTGCCTTTTGGGCGCTACAAGTTAAAAGGCCAATAAGTCAGTTTATACTAGATGCTTCAGCTAGGACAGTCACGCCTGTCAAGCCAATCTTGAAAATTGAATACTTGACAACTAACATTCACTTGTAACTTATAGCCGATTTTGTACGCAGTCCTTAATCTCCATTCATGGGGCAAGTTGGCAAGATAGTACTTTTCTAAACAACATGGACCATCTGGAACCTGCTTACAAGTTGAAACTAAGGTCTTCTACTTTTGGTCTAAAATGCAAAGCATTGCTGTTATGCAACTTGAATAAGCTCTTATGAGAAGAATACTGCCATAGGAAAATATGCCAATATTGAAACAAGTATTGGCTTGTTGTGCGCCTTTAGTACCTCCAGATATTGTTCCTGCTTGATTGCAGTTATTAAGCAGGTCTTGTGCAATGCTAGTGTTAATGCTGCAAGTTGTGGCTCTATACTCTTCTCTTTTGTTTTAGTATGTTATCTATGATCTAGGCACACAACATTGTTTCCCTTAAACATCACCTTTTTCTGCTATTTAAATGGATAGCTTATCTTAATACTGCAAGTGTTAACTTAGCTATTACACTCCAATTTTATGACATTGAAAACATTTATAAAAATTATGAGTGTACCACTATAAGTATCCTAATAAATTAGGGAATTTTGCTTTTCCTTAATTTTCTACCATTAGAATTTAGAATGATGTGATTGGATTCATGTTTTTATTCTGCTTGAATGAGCTGCTCATAATAATTTATTGCATATACTGTTGTACTAACTGTTATCTGTACTTCAGTTCCCAGAAACTTTAGACTTTTGGAAGAACTTGAGAGAGGTGAGAAGGGCATTGGTGATGGAACTGTGAGCTATGGGATGGATGATGCTGATGACATATATATATGCGCTCCTGGACAGGAACTATTATTGGTCCACCCAATGTATGTTGTACAATACCCATGAGTAGATATTAATTGTCTTTTGCTTCCTTACGCTCGAGCCAACTGATTACTGCATTTATTTATTTTTCTACTTGCAGACTGTTCACGAGGGGCGAATCTATCAATTGAAGTTGTTCTGTGATACAGATTATCCAGACAAACCACCGACTGTCCGGTTCCAGGCTAGGGTCAATATGACATGTGTGAATCAAGAAACTGGAATGGTACTTGTGCAAAAAAAAAAACTTGTGGTGAAGTTGTTGATGTGATGTTTGCCTTAGTACTTACAGTGAGCTATTTTTCTAGGTTGATCCAAGACGATTTCCTATGCTTGGAAACTGGAAAAGGGAACATACAATGGAGGATATCCTCATCAGCCTTAAAAGGAGATGTCAACCCCTCAGAACCGCAGGCTCCACCAGCCTCATGAAGGTAGTTGTGCTTTTCACTTATTCAGTGCGGCTGAGATCTACTTGAATGAATCAATCTTGACTTGCCAAAATTCTTGCCAAGAGGAGCTTGTCAAGCCACAAAGCCCATTCTCTTCCTGAAGTGATTCTAGCTGCAAGGAGTTCTTAATTTCTACTAGAAGCTAATGCAGTTTTCATTTTTTCGGTGCTGGTGAATTTTTCCTGCGTACCACAGCAGATTCTAAACCTACTCTGATTTTTCTCTGCAGGCAACGATGATCAGAGAGTGGAGCAGAAAGGGCTAGCAGCTAGATGTGTCGTTATGTAAGATACGCGCATTGCAATGTACAGTGTTACACTGAGTAGCATCAGAATGCAGAAGCTGAGGAAACCCAGGAGGAAATCATGTAATTTGACAGTCGCTAGTCGCTACTTTCGATTGAAACTTCTCTATTGCCGAAATAAAATGCCAATGACTTCGTTAATCAGTCTTCACAGTGGTGTAACCCTTTATCCCTCATTTAGCAATATCAAGAGCCATGTGCCTGCTGTTTCTTTCTGTTAGTTCTTGGGAACTTGTTTCTGCATCAGTTCCATGGGTTTCATCATGGGAAAACACTGGTTTTTTTTACGCACAGAACTGCAAACCAGACACCACCCAGTGAACAGCATTTGCGACTTTTTATAGGGTTGTCTTATGCTTTCTTTGTTTGACTTGACTCAAATGGTAGCAACCAAGGGTATGCTTGGTTGGTAGCCAACTCCAAAAGTTGCCAATTTTTTTCATGTTTCCCAAGGTTGGCAAAATAAGTTGGTACAAACAAAATTCTTGGCTTGCCAACATATTGGCATACCAATTCTTGGCTACCAACCAAGCATGTCCCAAAATTGCACACTCTAGTATGGAAAACAGAAGACCGTATCAACAACAAAATAGTTTAATGACCTAGTTTAATGGCCTAGTTTATTTGAGAAGGGATTGCAGTTTCTTATTCATAAAGGTCAATTTTCGCCTAAAGTTGGCACCGCTTGTATTTCTATTTGTAGAGAGAAGAACGTTTGTGTTACTTGTTGGTAATTATTCAACTTGAATGAACAGTGCTTACTCCAACCTATCACAATTTATAATAAACTGGAATTTCCCAAAACACCAACCCTTGCATTTCAGTCTTTTTCCAAGAAAAATGAAAAAAAAAATCTGCATGTACTAGCAAACATATGGAAAATACATGCCACGGTTTATCTAGAGCTATAACTATTTATATCATGTGCAAAAATAACAAGAGAAATGATTTACCCGTTTTTCCTATTTAGTATATGGAACACAAATGATATCATATTGATGATGCTATTTTTTAGATTATAATCTCCAACAATCCCCAGGTCCATGAATGGTTTCAGTTTATTTATTTTTAATTTGTTTAGAATTGTTCTTTACTTTTTGGGAGAATTTCCTAGTGTGGTTTGTATCTTTGAAGTTTTAGGGAAAGAAATTAAAATTCATGAAAATCCCGCATAAATAAGAACCGACGAGAATTCATAAAAATAAAACAAAATAATTTGTACTCCCTCTGTAAAGAAATAGAAGAGCGTTTAGATCACGATCTAAACGCTCTTATCTAAACGCTCTTATATTTCTTTACAGAGGGAGTATATCATACATAGATGAAATTATTATTTACAATTTTCACAAATCAATAATTTATTATCCTTTATGGATTTTTGAAGATTATCATTAAATCCATAGCATTTCCAACCTTCGCTTGCTTCACATGTTTTTTCTTAATGAAGAGAAAGAAAAACACCATCCGAATCTGGTTCAAGTTAACCGTCTTTGGAATGTTTGAGTTTAGAGATATGGGCTTCATTTATGTCACTAATAACTTATGATCTTCTTAAAAATACACTATTCCTTCTAAAGTAGTAATCCTTAAATGCAGTAATAAATAAATAAAGGCTAGAGTGGCCTTAACGAGCAATGGGCCAGTTCAGTTAAGGCCCAGCTGAAACACCAGCTGCTACAAACAAGTGGAGTGGACTCGTGTCGTCGCCCCAGTCCTCTTGTCTGGCTGTGACCTGGTCGGGGCGCCGCCTCCTCTCCACCTACTCCGCCACCTCCGCTCCGCTCCACCCCGCCGCTCCGACGACCATCGACGAGGCGAGGAGGCGATCGGCGCCCGCATTCCGCACCGGGTACCCCCGGCGGCGCCATCGGACCCGGAGCCCGCACCCTCCTGAGTCCTGACCAGGCACCGCCGCCTCCTCCCCCTCCCCGTCCACGCTCGCGGCCGTCCCCAGCCACGCCGGCCGCCGTCGCATCTTCGCACGTGAGTAGGCTCTCCCCGGCTTCCTCCTTCTCTCTCTCGTGGCCGTCTGGTGGTCTGGGGTTTCGCTCCGGAACAGGGATGCCGCGGATTTTGCGGGACGTGTGTCCGTCCGTCCGTACGTCGGCCGCCCTAAATTTGATGCCTTTTCTGGTTCGCAGGGAGGGACTTGGCCGGGTGCTTCCGCTCTCCAGGCAGTTCAGGAACAATGGCGGTGGTAAAGACCTCCTCTCCTCTCCTCGATTCCGTAGATGTTCTGCATGAAACGATTCTTTGTGTCGTCACAACCGAGAAGAGACCGAGCACACTTAGTTGGTTTCCTTTTCTTCATGTAGTTAGATCTTAGATGTGCTGCCATCTTGCTGTAGGCAATGCAATTTCCCCTGCAATCTGGAAACTTTGGTTTCTGTAATGTTTTTGAGCAGTTGCAAAATGTGATCTTGGACAAGGGCAGCAATTCGTTCTTAAATGTGGCTGCATGCCGAGGTTTCCATGTCTAGTGATGGCTAGCACTCAGCACTCTTTAATTTGAAACCTCGCGACGATGCATGCTATGGTTGCAATGCATGCAATAAACCGTGCACGGGATTTGACATCTGTGGGACGACGTAAATGGTCGGTTGGATCGAAAAAGGTGGCAATTTTCTTTCTGTTTAAACGTGTTCTAGACCTTATACTAATTGAATGTGGCTGTGCTAATTTCTTGTTTGAGGCTTCACTTGCGATGTGGCATGGCTGTTATCGGCTTGTGGCTCTGTGTGTTATGCCCTCACGTTATTTCTCTTCACCATTGCTGGTGGTTTGCTTTCGCTGTTATTCTGTGTCTTTGAGTTGTGGTGTCACTCATGTTACAGATAGTGGACTTGGTTAGCGATGATGATGTGTTCGAATTGGATGTGGACAATGATGGTCAGGTTGGGGGCTCGTCTTATCCAGCCCTGAGAAACACTGATGCTCCTGGCCCGTCCACGCTGGTGAGGCAGGTAACTGATAGAAGTGGGTGTCTTTAAGCACAAGTGCACAAGAACTAGTCATTGCTTGTATAAGGTTATTATTTTGTTATGATTTTGATCGTAGTCTGATGTTTGTTACTGATCTAAAGGACGCTGATGGGATGGCCAATGGGGCAGCTCCTTCTGCCTCGTTAGTTGGGATGTATGTAGAAATGGGTTTCCCGAAAGAGATGGTATTGAAGGCCGTCAAAGAGATTGGTAATACAAGTAGTAGTCAGTTCCATTTGATCATTTCATTCGTGTTGTTGATGTTTTGCACCTTCAGTTTTTAACCTTTTGTTTTGCTTTCAGGGGAGAGGGACGAAAGTGCATTGCTGTCACTACTTCTTGCATATCTGTATTTGTTGATGTGCTCCCATATCTGAGTTGACCTCTTGCTTCATAGCGGGAAGGACGGTATGTTAAGATTGGTTGTGTGAAATGCAGGAAAATGATGACTCAGTGGGTAGCTGCTCTACTTCTCGCCGCATCCCCCAGCGCGTTGAAGATGATGAAGAAGAAGAAGAAGAAGAAGAAGATGATGCTTTTGATTTTGAAGACTGGGATGATGCTGTTGATGCTGGCCAAAGGGAACCTTACTCTGATGGTTCTGGTGATGAGGTAGATACTTACTTATCTTCAGCTTGGTAGCCAGAAATTCTTTGATTATGTGGATTGTGATATATAATTATATATACATGTGAAACATTGTTGATCTGTTTATTAGCTGGTATGATCTAACGTATGAGACCATGAGTTGTTTCCATCGAGTAATTTTACCTGTTGAAATGTGTCTAGAGGGATGGAAAATTACTAGCTACATAAGCATTACCCACTTTCATGATTTATGTGTTATCTAGATATGTTGTCACTTATTTATGACGCTGCAAACACATTTATGGCTGGTCTAGGTAGCTGTGTCAAGTAAGCAGATGAAGTACTGGACTGAGTTCATGCACACAAGAATAACTCATGTATTATACATCTCAAACGGCATTGCAGGACATCAAATCGAGCTCTTAAATATTAATTTTTTGAACCCCCCCTCCTTTCTTCAGGTCTTGTGCATCATGTTGTACAATTACATTCACTACTAGTATGTAGTTACTAGTTACTTAGTTGGCATCAAAATGGGCGGTGAGATGTAGAAAGTGCTTTCTAATCTCTGTTTTGCTGTGCTTTTGTGCAGGGTTTCCTAGAAGAAATGTCACAGTGGGACAAGCAGATCAAGTCCTTAGTGGACATGGGATTTCCTGAAGATGAAGCAAACATGGCTCTTAGAAGATGTGGTATGGCTCTCTTCTTGTAGTTGTTGGCTTGGTGATTAGGCTTTGTTGATCATACTTTAATGGGATCGTACCTTATGCTTTATATTTGGTTCAAACTTGGCCAGGTCTGGATACCCCTATGCATGTATTGGTTGACTCCATCTATGCATCACAGGCTGACCATGAGGTACATTGCAGTTTGCTATACATGTGAATAATAATGGCTTCGTTCTTAATTTCGATGGATTGACACTGGGATTTGTTTGCAGGTTATGGATGAGAATCGCTTCAGTTCCTGCGTGGGGAGAAAAGAAAGCAAGATTCACAGAAGATAGCAAGAAGAGGAAAAGATCACGGAGGTGGAGCACATGGAAGTCAATCCCCATGGGATGGTGGTCATGAAGAGTCAATTTCTCTGCCAAAGCCAATGGTGGGATTTGGCCTACCTGGTGACCGACCACGGTCAGTGGGCAGATGGCTTCCTGCACATAGTATGAGAGCACCTTTCTTCTACTATGAGAATGTGGCACTTGCTACTAAAGGTGCCTGGGCAGAAATTTCAAGATGCCTATATGGTATTGAGCCAGAGTTACGTGAACTCGAAATACTTCTGCGCAGCGTTAAGGAAGCGGGTTACATCCATAACCTCCCAACTGAGGGAAGGTCAGTTTTGCGTCCCATCCCTCCGAAGACCATTTTCGAGGCCTTCCCCTAGTACGAGACATGGTGGCCCTCGTGGGACCAAAGAAGGCAGTTCAATTGCCTACAAACATGTATGGCAAGCGCAAAGCTGACTGAACGGATCCACCGTGCTCTTGCAAACTTGAGTGATCCACCAACTCAAGCTGTTCAGAAATATGTGCTGGAAGAGTGCAGGAAGTGGAATTTGGTATGGATTGGCAAAAACAAAGTTGCTGCATTGGATTCTCTGGAAATGGAGTTTCTGCTTGGTTATCCGAGGGACCATACTAGGGGAGCTAGCAAGAAAAAGAGAGACAAATGCCTTGGAAATTCATTCAAAGTCGATACTGTTGCTTTTCATCTGTCAGTGCTGAAGGATAGGTTTCCATGTGGTATGAACGTGCTGTCCCTGTTCAGTGGTATCGGAGGAGCAGAGGTTGCCCTTCACAAGCTTGGCATACGGATGAAGACCGTGGTTTCTGTGGAAATCTGCGAAGAGAGTAAGAACATCTTGAGAACTTGGTGGGATCAGACCCAGGATGGCACACTGATAGAGTTCGTGATGTGCAGTCTCTCACACATGAAAAAATTGCATCACTTATCAGACAACTTGGTGGCTTTGACTTAGTAATCAGGGGAAGCCCATGTAACAACCTTGCCCGGCAGCAACCGGCACCACCGTGTTGGCTTGGAGGGTGACCAGTCCGTGTTGTTTACGTGACTATGTTAGAATCTTGAACTCTGTGAAGTCGATTATGGCGAATGTAGGATGATGATTGCATTCCATGTTCTTCTAGTCCTTATCCTTAGAAACCCTACTTCATTTAGGTTTGGAACGTCAAGTAACTGTGGTGAAAGTTTATTTTGTAGACAGACCAGATAAATTTAGAGCTCTGTGTTTGGTGCTTATAACTATTTTATTACCTGCTGGCCTTCATTTGGGAGAAGTTCATTTTTTGCTGACAGAGAGGAAACTTGTTTTGATCTTTGTGAATACCGAATTTATTGCTTTCTGATTCATTGTATTTTCATTCTACACTTGTGGGTGGTTATGGTAGGGTTGGCAATGTTGCTCTGCTCCTTTGCAGAACCTGGGAGAGCAGGGGGAAGGGCTGGCAATCTGCTGCAAAGTCAAACTGCGCATGGAAAGGTACATCTCAGAGCTTTAGGGCAAGGACTCATGTGCTGCAGATAGAGGCTAGCTACTGCATTACCTGGACAAACATTATGTGCTGGGAAATTGGAGAGTGTAGCTCTGTATTTTAGTGTTTCTTCACTTGGTTAAAGTCCATTTCTAGCACTTGTTCTCCTTCTGTGGCTTTGATTTGTTTAATCAGTTGAGATGCGTTAGAAATGTTGTGTTGATAATCTTAATATATTCAGTTTCCACCAAACAAGCTTTCATGGAAGACATGTTACTAGATATTTTTATGCGCACGTTCATGCTTAGGTGCAGATTTTGGCGCTATTTTCTTACCATTTATGTATTATAAGGTAAGTTCATGTCTGCTTGCTAGTCTGTTCTTGTAGATGGCCCAGTAACCTATCATCGCTTATACTTCGATGCAGGAATTCAGTCAAGCAAGCACCCAGTGACTGGACTGGCATTGAGAAAAGAGCTGCATAATCTTCAGGTTGCCGGTTTGTCATGTCATTGAAAATCTCAAAATCACCGTGGTTATATGCATACACCCGTCAATCAAACGTGATAGAAGGACAAATGAATACCACTGTATTTCGACAAAGTTAAGCTTTATTTGTCGGCCAGTTTTCGACAAATGAATGTAACCCAACTAATGGCCAATTGCAGATAAATGTTCAATGTACTTTCATAGGAAAAAACTTAAGCTAAGAAACCGAGGGATTAGCATATTTGAGAAACTGCAAAGAAAATTGTTTGCTTTATTGGGAATGTAACCCAAGTTAAATAAACACTGATGGCCAGTTTGTGACTGGCTGATGCTGTGTTGCATTACGCTGCCCTGTGGAATATAGCTAGTTAAATGGAGTTTTACAAATTTTCCAGTTAATTATTTCTGCTATTACTGCTCTGAAAGATCCTATCAATTAGCATTTACATTTTCCTGTGGAATATATCTAGTTATATGGAGTTTAACAAATTTTAGGAGTATAATATTTCTGCTCACAAACACCCTATCAACTTGTTGAAGTATCAAAGTAAACATAATCGAAGGTGCATTTCAAAATCAGTGTGCCAAACTCAACCAATAAAGTTTTGAAAAACATGAGCGACCTCGAGCCTCCCTTGTTGATGTTTTTCCGCTTTTCTCTAAAAAGGACTCTAGATTGGATCACGAAAACTTTTTGTTGGTCTTTAGACTAGAACATCCGACTGCGTATTTTCTGCAAGTCATATGCTCTGTTCTGCTTGCAAGTCATCAACTGCATGGTAAAAGATTAAACAGGCTTCCTTGAAAATGCTGGTCTTTTCTACTTTGCCACTTTGCATGGCAATTCATGATCTTTAAATTCTGTTAGCAGCATGGAGCGGGTAATGGATGCTTTTAATTTATTCGCAGAATCCAGTGGTGATGGGAGCTGCGCCGTGCCAGATCGTGCGAAGGAGGTCTGAATGCGAGCTGTTGTTTTCTTTTCTTTCTGAAGCAGCTTTGCATGTGAAGAAAATTTGGGTAAGTTGGTAGTGCATCTTGAGCATTTTCCTTGAGAATTAACCTTGGAGATATCCTTGTGCACTAGTAAATTCTTGTTCGTTGCTGAGCTAACTCCAATATATGCAATGTAAATAAGCAGGGGAATGCACGGTTCATGCTGCAAATCGGCGGCATTCAGCCCTGAGGAATAGCTTTTTTCTAGTGTAGCAGGAGAAATGAGGGATCAGAGGAGGAATCCTCCGTCTCACCGGGTAAGTCGCAAGTTGCTTTGGGGCGCCATCGCCACGAGCAGCTAGCCTTGGCCTATTCGATTGCCTGTTTGTGCTGTCGCCATCGTCTAGATTCAGACAACGAACCTGTCGAGTAATGCATTCATACAACACATGCTAGTTGCTATGACTGTGTTATGGTATATTCTTCTTCTTCTTCTTCTTCTTCTTCTTCTTCTTCTTCTTCTTCTTCTTCTTAAGTTATGCGACTTTTGTGTGTGTGTGCATGATCAAGGGTTTGAGCGTGACCCGACCATCTTCTGTCTTGGAATTGCTGCGCCCAACACGCGTACTTCTTAGAGTAAACCCCCAAGGAGCAACGTCGAGATGCGGTCTAGTACCCATGACAGTGTTATGTCATGTTCTTCTTCTGTTTATAAAGAGAAGAGACGAACACACAAGGCGTCAGTGCAGACAACCGAGAAAGGCAAACGAGCAAGCTGACATTGCCCCGGCCCCCACTCGGCTTCAGCAACCACCTGCGGAGTGGAGCATGTAGAACGGCGCTTGCATTGCTCGCCTGGCTTTCGTTGGTGGGGCAGAGTAGATACCGGGCTGGAGGTGGAGACGAGCGTCTTGAACCCTGGCGTCTCCCTTGAGAGTCGAATTGGCCAGGGTCGGCGTCAGAGATCTTGAGCTTGCTCCAGATGTGTCCAGGCAGAGGGGAGCGAGTCAGTTCAGAGTCCTGTGGTTCAGGTGATTCTTTTCACACCCTCTACCCTGCCATCTCACTGGGACTGACTGACCGAACCCCTTTGCCTGATGCAGCGGCCATATCTATCTACCAGCTAATAGGATCCATCCTTTGTAGTAGTAAGTACTCCCTCCGTAAATTAACATAAGAGCGTTTAGGCCAACTCCACCGCACGACCACAAACGGACGTCCATTTGGGTAGAACAGTAGAATCGTGTCGGGCGTGTCGCAGGATCTCACGGTGGCCGTGCGCCCAATGTATGCGAACTATCCATCCGGCGCATCCATCTGCGGGCATTTTCTTTGCAAGTCCTTAACTTTTCTTATCATTCATTTTTAGTGCATTAATGATACATCGCCAGCATTTTGGTATTGGCAAAGCAAGGCCAAGAAAATAACAACCACAAGAATACGTTTTAGAAGATACCCAACTTCGAGTTGGGTTAGGAAGCCTCTCGATGCACTCATTGTTGATCTGTGGAGGAGGCTCGATGTTGCACCCTCCTTTCTTCTTCAAGCGGAAGTCGATGTTGCTTCCCTCACACCTAGTCTCGTGTCTAGCCTCAATCTGTAGCAACAAGTGCACTTGTCTCATCTACAGCCTCTATGCTAGCTAAAAGTGCACGAACATGTACTAAATTTCGCTCTATCAATATATCGATGTACTCTTCTTCCCAATACCAAAACTTGCATCCATTCTACACAATAAAATTTGAAGTTAGCACAACTAGTCTAATCGGAGAGCACAAACCGAAGCTAAAAAGAGCACATACCCCATCGTTTAAGCACTTGATGAACACCCAACCCGGATGTTCGGCGTTGTGAACCAGCGGCGCCACGACCATACTTAGGCGTTGGTCGCACTTAATAGTGACAACGGTGCGCCCGGCGAGCTTTTGGGCAAGCAAGGCCAATAGGCCGCCGATTGTATCTGCCCGGCGGACCACCGGCGGTCTTGAATCCCGGGCGGCTAGAGGAGGAACCCTTTGCTGCATGTGGCCTTGCGGTGACCTGCCGGTGCTTCCGCGAGTGCCCGGCGAGGTCCATGGCGTAAAGCCCAGCCTCCCCACAGGAACTAGCTCAAGACCGACGGATCCTTCAAATCCGGCCAAGCCAGTGTCGCATAAACCGGTGGCCGTGGTTGGGTAGATCGGCGCCCGAGGAAGGGTTAGGCGGCCAGCGTCCAGCTACTGCGGCTGCAATGGCAGCGGCGGCGGCGAGGGAAAGAGTGGGGAAGAGTGGAGTGGGGTGCGGCCGGAGGGAGGGGGCGGATAGAAAAACCCATACAATGCCATCGGCAGGCGGGTCGGGGAGAACGCAGCGGTAGCGTCCGCATGGTGTCCGTTTCACCCCAAAAGCGGGCGCAAACTTAGGCGGGGATGGGTCCAAGCGGACATAAAGCGGACAAAAGTCCGTTTGCTCCCATGTATTTGGGCCGTCTCGGTTTGTCCCTTTTACACGACGGACGGGCCGGACGAATGAGCAGTGGAGTTGGCCTTAGATCACTAAACTAGTGATCTATATGCTCTTATATTAGTATTAGTTTACGGAGGGAGTAATAATTAACCGCGATAACCAATCATCAAGCTAGTTTTTTCTTCCTTTCTTTCTTTCAGTCCAACTGATTGACACGCTTACAAGTGTTACCTACGACAGTGTTAGGTTATGTTCTTCTTCTTCTTCAGTTATGTGACGTTTCGGAATTGGTACGCCAAACATGCATGTTCGGCGCCAAAGTTTAGGAAGCCAAACGCGCACTTTTTTGGGATTTGGAAACTGTTGCAAATCAGAGTGCGAAAGGATGAAGGAGCAGACTAAGGCGGCGTTCATATTCAGGCTGTCCATGTCGACGTTCATATTCAGGCTGTTCATGTCGACCTAGCTAGAGATTCTCCACACTTTGCCTGGACGAAGCTATCTCCTCGAGAAAGCCAAGGGTGACGAGTGGAGACGAGAAAGAAAGGATCAAAAGCATCGTGGAGGGGGATGTAAGTGGCAAATAAATGACGTCCGTAATCCTGTTTAGTTAGGTTTTTGTTAGCTTGATAGTTCATTTTTCTCAAACAAACAAAAAACCTTTTTAAACTATCATATCATAAGTGAATTTTAAACGGGATTAAACGAGACCCGGTTGATATCCCTATTGTGACGCCCGGGTAATTAAGCTACAGTAATCCCTGCTAATGATGCCACGTCACCTCGGTTACTGTGATTAAACTCACGTTGGTTCGAACCCGGTTCAAATTCAAATTGAAAACATAGGCAAACAATAAAAGTTTCCAAACTTTAAAACTAAAATGTTTGGGGGTTGTCAAATATTACAAAGTTAATTATGATGGAGTACACACATTTTTATAAAGTGTCTGAGTGTTTTAAAATAAATTAAAACAAAAAAGAAAAAAGAAAAGAAAAAGAAAAGAAAAGCGAGCAAATAGAGAGGAAGGAAACCACTGTCCAGTGGGCCAGCGGCTGACCAGCCAACGCCCATCCAGCCCACCCTCACTACCGCCTTTCCCCGGTCGGCGAAACCCTAGCCGACCCCACTCTCGATCCCCTTCTCCTCACGCCGTCCGGATCGGGATCGGCCTCGATCCGTCACGGTCGGCCCGGCCCAGCCCCTTCGCCCGACGCCGCCCGTCCTCCCTCCTCGACCGGCGCCACCAGGACGCCGTGCGCCTCGCCGCCCGCTTCAGCCTTCCCGTTTCTGCGTCGCCTCGGATCGTCCCGTCTCCCTTTCATGGGACCCGCGCCGCCGTCAGCGCCGCCTCACCGCCTCACTCGCCACCGCCCGGTCTTCTCCGGCGCCCCAAAACGCATGCCCTAGACCCTACGCGCCCCACTGAGCTCCCCCGCTCCCCTCTCACTAAAGCGCCGCGCGTCGCCCTCGGCCCGTGATCGGCGCCCCGGCTTCCCGCCGTCCGCCCTCGACCCAGTCTCCTCACTTCCGTCGCGGATCGGCAGCGCCATATACCCTCCCGCACGCCTCCTCGCTCGGCGGGGCCTCCTCGCCCGCGCCCGAAACTCGAACCAGGCTTCGCGTCGCCGTCGGCCAGCCGTCCGTGACCCGCACTGCCGCCCTACGCCAGGGCTACGCCCGTCCTTCCAGCCTTCCTACGCCGGCGCTACCCTCGCCAGCTCGTGGCGACCCATTTCTCCCCTCCACCACGCCGGCCCCCTTACTCCCGGTCGGTGCGCCCCTGGCCACACGGTCCCTGCCCCTTTCTGGCGCCGAGGTGTCCACGCCGTCGTCGTACTCTCCTACAACGCCGGCTTCCGTCATGGAAAAAGGGCGACCAGCGACCCCCTTGAGGCCACGGCCTACCGCCCCTGGCGTCCTCTCTTGCCCGCCGATTTAATGGCGGCCCTTGATCGGTATGCTGACGTGCCAAACCCATACCCTTTTTACACGACCCCGCGACCCACGAGGCCGCCCTTAAAACGATTATTAAAAAAACAAAAAAACAAAAAAGGGATTAAAAATAATAATAAAATAAATAAAATTAATAAATAAAAATAAAAATGCTAATTAATTAATTAATTAACTAAGTTAATTAACTTAATTAATCATGTTTAATTAACCTAAATAATATTTTAATTAAAATAAATAGGGTAATTAGTTAACGATCGGTGACTAACGGGACCCACACTGTCGAGGTTGACGAGTCAACGGTCAGTCGGCCGACTGCTGACGTCGACATGACATCATCTTGGCGTCATAAATCCATTTTGAATTAATTAATTAATTAATTAAAATTCCGAAATTAATAAAATCTTTAGAAAATCATATCTTTTAATCCGTAACTTGGATTAAAATATTTTCAACATGAAAGTTACTCGAGCGGCGAGGCGAATCCGGATCACGCCAATCCGTTCGTCATACACACCTAACCTATCGAGACCCGCAACTTTCCCCTCAGGCTCCTCTGCGAAATCACGAAACAGGAATACTTTCCGGATGTTTCCCATAACCGGTACCACCTCATACCACGTTAGGAACACGCCTAGCATCATTACTTGTCTTGTCATGCATCGATATGCATCTGTTTGCATGGTATTCATTGTTTCTTCCCCTCTTCTCTCCGGTAGACTACGAGGCCAATGACTGCTGCTTTGCCAGATTCGACTACGGAGTTGGCGACCCCTCTCTCTTGCCGGAGCAACCGGGCAAGCCCCCCTTGATCACGGATATAAGCCTATTCTACTCTATCTTGCTTGCATTAGAGTAGTGTAGCATATTCTTGCTTTCTGTTATACCTATCACGATGCATAGCACTTTGTCCTTGTTACTCTGTTGTTACCTTACACGCAATCCTATATGCTTAGTATAGGATGCTAGTACTCATCTGTGGCCCTACATTCTTGTCCGTCTGCGTGCTATACTATCGGGCCGTGATCACTCGGGAGGTGATCACGGGTATATACTATTTACTTATACATGATACATGTGGAGACTAAAAAGTCGAATTAAATTTGGTGGAGCACCCATGAGTGGATCTTTGAGGCGGAGGCGGCAGGCAGGTTGAGACCGCCTAGGAGAGAGGTGGGCACAGCCTGTTGGCGTTCACGGATACTTAACTGCGCTTGAGACCTTGGTATTTGATGCAGGTTGGCTCTCACGAGCCTGCTCTCTGCACTAACCATCTCTGTGGGAGTAGTTATGGGTATCCGGCGTGATGGTATCGTAAAGCTTGCCGTGGCGCTTGACGGCCGGCGGCGCCCGGATGGTGGGCAGCCACTAGGCTGGAGTCCGCTTTTCGGTAGCGTCACGCAGCGTCGGGTGTGCTTTCGAGGCGATGGGCCCCGGACCCTATGGCGCTTAGGTTTTGGCGGCGTCTTTGGCCTCTCTGTTGAGCCTAGGTAGAGGCTGCGGCGTGTTGATCTTCAGCGGCGGGCATGACCCGAGGAAAGTGTATTAATACGGCCAAATGGGATCAAGCGTCTTTGAGTAAGATGGCGCGCACCCTGCGGTGATTAATCTATTCGAATAGCCGTGATCTTGATAGCAGGGGCGACTTGGAGTTGTACCTTGACCTTATGACAACTAGAACCGGATACTTAATAAAACACACCCTTCCAAGTGCGGATACAACGGTGGTGGCTCTCTCTCTCGGGGATATGAGGAGGGATGCGGAGTAGGATGTGCTATGTGATGTTGCGGAGGACTTCAACCTACCCTCTTCTACTTGTTGCAAGGCGGAGGTGACGAGCGTAGTCTTCGATAAGACTAGATTATCCCCTCTTATTACGGCATTACTGCGATTCGGTCCTTGATATGGCCCTTTACACATATATCCATGCATATGTAGTGTAGCTCCTTGCTTGCGAGTACTTTGGATGAGTACTCACGGTTGCCTTGTTCCCCACTTTTCCCCTATCTCTACTTGGTTGCTTTGCGACGAGACGATGGAGCCAGGGCGAGCCACCGTCGATGGCGACTACTACTGCAGAGGTGCCTACTACTACGTGCAGCCCGGCGGCGACCGAGGAGTAGCTAGGAGGATCCCGAGCGAGGCTTTGCTCCTCTTCGATCTGTATCCGGTTTGTGCTAGCCTTCTTGAGGCAAACTTGTTTTAACTTATGTACGTACTCGAGATATTGTTGCTTCCGCCGACTCGTCTATGATCGAGCACTTGTATTCGAGCCCTCGAGGCCCTGGCTTGTATTATGATGCTTGTATGACTTATTTTATTTGTACAGTTGTGTTGTGATATCTTCCCGTGAGTCCTTGATCTTGATCATTGCACACATTTGCGTGCATGATTGAGTGTCTGATTGGATCGGCGTAACAAGATGAGTATCGAGCCCATTTGCTGTAAGAATCCTTCCAACTCCTTGGCGAAGTCGAGTCTAGACATTTGCAAAACTTTTACTAACATGGGCTGTGTGTCTTATGGGCACATGTCGCCCATTGGGTGGTAGTAGAATCTTTTACTCCTCGACCTTTACTCTGGGACTCACAGTCTCTCCTCTATTCGGGTTAAATGAAGTTTACTAAATCTAACAATAGGATCTCGTTATCACTTTCACCGGAGAGCCCCTTATTCTTGATGATCGTCTGCTTTTGCACGAAGACCACGAAGATACTCTCCATTGTTAACCCGAGAACTTGTGTTCATCAGCGTTTGCAATTCCCCTTCCACCGCAAACCCTTATGGATAACTACTTGCAGGATGTTATTCTTACATTTCATCCCCAGTTGGTCTTGTTATTACAAGATAACTGAAAAACTTATCGTTGTTTCGATAATCCTTTGAGCTTCTTTGCCTTGTCGTTCTTTGTCACTGAATACCCCTACGGTTAATTATTGCACTTATCAGTGTCGCTCATCCCCCAGTTGATCATGTATTTACACAAAAGTCTTGAAATACCATTCGGTATTCAAAATCCTCGACAACCTATTGCTCTGGAATTTCTTGTTTGCTTTCATTATGATTAATTCCATAGGTATAATAGTCATATTGGCATCCTTTGTCACCATCATTTTTGAGTCCTTTGATTCAATACGTTGTGAATGTTCACAATCATCGGTTGATCCTTATGTATTACCTTTCCGTGAGCCGCCATTCTTTCTAATGGAATTGGTTCGACCAATCCAATTATCGTTGATTGTACCCTAAGGCTATTCCTTATCCATCCCTAATCGAGCATTGCTTGGTCCCTTGATTTGAAAATCATAATTCCTTTGCATTTGAGCTCTGGATTAGTCAGTTGTTTCTATAATCCAATGCCCTTGCATTGTTTCTTCCTCTGATGGAGTACCGATACTCACATCAGCTCCGTTGTGGATCACCCGATCCATTTTGGATTATTATCAAGCCGGTGTCCTTCATATTCAATCACCTTGTGAGTTCTTCCCCCGATACATAGTGCCTCCGGTAAATTGTATCATCTGCTTGGCCAACCATGCTCTACTTTCGAAATGGTGGTATTTACTATTGAAGTTTGTGGTATATGTTAAGTAAGATGCCTGATGGGGTTGAACCTATGCCTTCCTTACTATGTGTGAACTTCGGAAGTTTTCACGGGTCATACTCATACGGTATTTCACCGGGTAAAACTTTCAACACTAATGCCTTTATCAAAGCGAGGAGTGAATGGAAGGTTATACATTGAAGAAGTGGGAGTCGACCTTGAACTTTGTGTTTCATGCCCATGGACCACGATGTAGATCCTATCCTGGAAGCTTCTTGTAATAATAGCTATTTCCTTGATATAATATCCTTTGGTTTCGTTGAATTGATCCTTTGCAATCATGGTTCCGACCATGTTCTCCTTTAAATACCATTTTCTGTGCAAGTTTAAGCACTTGTCTTCTGTGGATCAATACCCCGGTACAACCTCTACTTTGATCTGTCGTCGAGTAATACCCCTTGGTATCTCGAGGTTATCTTGGAACTGCATAACTTCCTATGAGTTCTTCATCAAGTACTACCTTCACACTTGATTACAATTTTTCATGGACTCGAGTTGTTAATCACTCAAAGACAGAATGGCGATAATCGAACCGAGTCACTTTTCTACGGTTCAACAACTCTTGATGAAAGCTTCTATAAGTACGAGTTTGTACCCGATCACGCCATTCCTGGCCTGTTTGACCTATATCATTGTCGTGATGATTCTAACTATGCTACCTGGTCCTTCTTCCCAGAGCGTAATTTTTACGATGAGCTAAGCTTACGTCGAATTTTCCTCATCATATCATTTCACCTTAAACAACAAGCTTGAGTTCGAGTTTGTGTCGTAACTGTGGTTCCAATAACCTTCCGCTTCATCATTCCTTTGACTTGATGTAAATACGATTGATTACATCTGCATGAAATCTCTAAACAATTGTGTCGTGATCATCATCAACCTTATGAGCTCTTCCGAGAATTCAAGCTGAGATCATGATAAGAAATACCATCCTTGCCCCAGATGATTTGGGTTATCATTGACCACTTTATTGCCTTGGATTTCAACACAAACTTGTTCGTGTTTAGTGTTATACCTTGAGATCCTTACTTATGTTCTCCTTTGGCTTGGAGTATTACCCTCTTTTATGACAAGAATGTCATGAGGATTGCTCCACCTCTTAGAAATTCTCGATGAATGATACTTTTCACCATCACCATTCTTCCTTGGTCCCCGTCTTTGTTTTTTAGCGGGATACCAATATCTTGACAATCTGCTTGGAGTTACGTACTTCTAGCAACCCTATTGCTTTGAAGTTAATGATCGACGATTCGATCTTAGGCATTGGATATTGAATCGTCACTCTAACGGTGATCTTGCTACCTAAGGTCATATTTGGTCACACCTTTCAACTAATGATTAATGGAGTATGTTTTCTTGAGCATACAACATTATATCATTTGAATTGACAAGTGTCATCTTCTTACTCACATTATTATGGGAATCCATCCGTTTGGAATTCTCGATGAATTGTCGTGGAGCCCGTGACCATCTCCTCATCCTCTCCTTGGGTTGATGATGAACTCTTGTTAACGGAAATCACTTCATAGTTCATTTCCGAGAATCTTCTGATGTCATCCGTCAATTTGTGTTGCACCTTTCTTCTCGGGCATCCACAGGCACAGGGTATCGACACCAATCATACAGATCTCCGTCGAGATATGATGGTTGGGACAACTTTCCAAGAGTTATGATGTTGATCCCTTGATGATGCGGTAACATGATGTCATGCCTAGCTTACCATTTGGAGGACCTATCATTATAGATTCCTTTTCGGCAAGGTTATCCGCTTCATCCATGAGGAAATTGTAAGACTTATTCTACAAGTTATTCTGATGAATCGCCGTGTTTCCAAAGTCTGATCTTCACACGAAGACCATGTCAATGCTATCTCGAAGCATGTCAATGGTACTCCGATTTTCAGCAGGAACATTTGAAGCCGCGATGCTAAATTTTATTTATCATTTATCCTAACACCGTTGTATGGGTAATATCATGAGATTCCTCCCCCTTACCTAAAGAGTTTTCTACATTATATCACCTGCCACGGATATCATGCTCTGCTTGTCCTTGGGAAGGATACATCCACAGAAATATGTGTTTAAACACATTTTCCTTTCCATTGATACATTTAATATGATAATCATATTTTACTTTCCATTGGTTGTTTGAACCTTTCTTGTGATCTATATGATCTAAGCGGCAATATTCTCACGCTTATGTAAACACCTCGGTACAACTACATCGATAAGAACACTGTTACTATTGTTGATAACATTAGGTAGCCCATGATGGGCGAGAACCTTGCCTATTGGTCACGCCTCGTTCAGCGAAGCGGGAAAGTGGTTCTCTTCATCCCTGCCCTTGAATGCGATGTTGTTGACATAAGCGACATGCTACTCTCGACACGCCTTGCTATAGTGATACGTACAAGATGTCGGTAGCCCCTTTCTACTTTTTAATCCACATGGTGGGCCCATAACCCACAGTTCCACAGGATCGAAACTGACTCTCTGTACAACCTTTTGTTGTCAAAGATGTTCCTCGTAGCGTGGCCTCGTATGTAATTCACGGGCCACCTTGGTGCGATATCCGGACACAATGCTTATTCCCATTGTTTTGACCCTTTCACGCCCTATAACGGGCATCGAGCGATTGCACTGCCGCTCGAAAACTTCGAGGTTACCTCCTTACTTTGCTCTCGATATTTTGTAAAGTTTTGGTTAGAAGCTACTTTCACTCACCTTCCCCGATGTTAGCTACACGATAGTCAACCTTACAGAGGTCTGTTCCCCTGAAATAAACCCCTTATTCTTTCGTGAAATGCGATGGAGATCTGAAGGAAGGGCGACAACTTGACATGATGACCTAGAGAAGAGGAATGAAGGCATCAACTTAATGGATCGACCTCTTCGGAAAAACGACCAAAACCGAGAAGGGTTCTTAGAATTTACGTAACGAACTTTCCCTTACTCCCCTCTTAAATCTCGGGGCCGAGATTTCTTGTAATCAGAGGAGAATTGTGACGCCTTGGTAATTAAGCTCAGTAATCCCTGCTAATGATGCCACGTCACCTCGATTCTTTGTGATTAAACTCACGTTGATTCGAACCCGGTTCAAATTCAAATTGAAAACATAGGCAAACAATAAAAGTTTCCAAACTTTAAAACTAAAATGTTCGGGGGTTGTCAAATATTACAAAGTTAATTATGGTGGAGTACACACATTTTTATAAAGTGTCAAGTGTTTTAAAATAAATTAAAACAAAAAAGAAAAAAAAAAGAAAAGAAAAGAAAATAGAAGCAAATAGAGAGGAAGAAACCCCACGGCCCAAGCGGCCCAAGCGGCCCAGTACCAACCATCAAGCCCCTTGCCCCCTCACTCCCATAACCTCCCCATGGTGGCCGAAACCCTAGCCGAGGCCCAGCTCCTCGATCCCTTCTCCCCACCGTCCGGATCGGGATCGGCCCCGATCCGTCGCCCCGGCCTTGGCGCCCTTCCCCTTTGCGGCCGCCCGTCCTCCTCCTCCCACGAGCCGGCCACCAGGGGCCTTGGCCTTGGCCCCTCGCCCTGCCAGGCCTTGTTCCCACGTCGCCTCGGATCCCGTCCCGTCTCCCTTTCGCTGGGACCATCGCCGTCGGCGCCGCCTCGCCCTCCTCCTGCGGTCTTCTCGGCCGCCCCCACGCTCTGCCTAGACCCTCTGCGCCCCCACGTGAGCTCCCCCTTAGCTCCCCTCCCCTAGAAACGCCACCATCCGCCTCCCGGCCCGGCGGTCGGCCTTCCGGCACCAGCGCCCGCCGTCGGGCCCTCGACCCCAGTCCTCCCCCTGTCGCTGTCCTTGGGATCCGGCCCAGCCATGTCACCCTCCCTCACGCCTCCTCACGCTCGGCCGAGCCTCCCTCCGCCCAGCCTTAGGAGCTCCCGGGCAGGCTCGCGTCACTTGCGTCCGCGTCCCGCGCCCGTCGCCGTGACCCCGCCTCACGCCCACGCCCGTCCTTCCCGCCTTCCTGCAGCCTACCCTCGCCCGACTCACGGCCGCGACCAGCTCTCCCCCTCCACCGCTGGCGGCCCCTTAGTCGTGGTGCCTTCCAAGCCACGGCCCTGCGCCTTCTCGCGCGTCTGTCGAGGGCCCTCGCCGTCTGACAGCCTCCCCTTGGCAGCTTCGTCGCCCGAGAAAAGTAGGCAAGCGACCCCATGAGGCCACGGCCTCGCCCCCTGGCGTCCTCTACGCCCATGATTTAGGCGTGGCCTTGATCAGTAGCCATGACCCGCCGCCAAACCTTCACCCAGACCAGCGACCAGGGCCCGCCCAGAACGATTATTAAAAAAAAACAAAAAAACAAAAAAGGGATTAAAAATAATAATAAAATTAATAAATAAAAATAAAAATGCTAATTAATTAATTAATTAACTAAGTTAATTAACTTAATTAATCATGTTTAATTTACCTAATTAATACATTAATTAAACTAAACTAGGTTAATTAGTTAGCGATCGATGACTAACGGGACCCACTGTCCGGAGTTGACCAGGTCAGCAGTCGGCCAATATTTGGCGTCGACATGACATCATCTTGGCGTCATAAATCCATTTCGAATTAATTAATTAATTAATTAAAATTCCGAAATTAATAAAATCTTTAGAAAATCATATCTTTTAATCCGTAACTTGGTTAAAATATTTTCAACATGAAAGTTACTCGGAAGCGGCGAGGCCAGATCCGGATCACCAATCCGTTCGTCCAGCCACACACCCTAACCTACTCCAGACCCGCAACTTTCCCCTCAGAGCTACTACTGCCGAAAATCCACGAAACCATAAGAATACTTTCCGGATGTTTCCCCTTAACGGTACCACCTCATACCACGTTAGAGCACGCCCTAGCATCATTACTTGTCTTGTCATGCATCGATATGCATCTGTTTGCATGGTATTCATTGTTTCTTCCCCTCTTCTCTCCGGTGAACTACGAGACCGGCAGCTCTTGCTGCTTGCCCGATTCGACTACGGAGTTGGCGACCCTCTCTCTTGCTGGAAGCAACCGGGCAAGCCCCCCCTTGATCACCGGATATCGCCTATTCTACTCTATCTTGCTTGCATTAGAGTAGTGTAGCATGTTCTTGCTACATTATACCTATCCTGATGCATAGCCTTTGTCCTTGTTACTCTTATTTGTTACCTTACGCAATCCTATATGCTTAGTATAGGATGCTAGTACTTTCATCTGTGGCCCTACATTCTTGTCAAAATGCTGTGGTGCTATACTATCGGGCCGTGATCACTCGGGAGGTGATCACGGGTATATACTATTACTTATACATGATACATGTGGAGACTAAAAGTCGAATTAATTTGGTGGAGCACCCATGAGTGGATCTTTGAGGCGGAGGCGGCAGGCAGAGTTGAGACCGCCTAGGAGAGGTGGGCACAGCCCTGTTCGGCGTTCACGGATACTTAACAACCACTTGAGACCTTGGTATTTGATCTGAGTTGGCTCTGAGCCTATCACGCACTAACCATCTCTGGCGGGGAGTAGTTATGGGTATCCGGCGTCGTGGTATCGGTAAAACGCCATTGGCCTTGTTGGCCCGGCCGGTAGCCTTGGCGGATTGGGCCCAGGCAGCCACTAGGCTGGAAATTACGCCTTCCGGCGTCACATAGCGTCTTGAGGTGTGCTTTCGAGCGATGGGCCCAGACCCTGGCGGCTTAAGTTTGAACCGGCGTCGCAGCCTCTATTGAGCCTAGGTAGGGCTGCGGCGTGTTGATCTTCGCGGCGGGCATGACCGGAAAGTGTGTACGGCCAAATGGGATCAAGCGTCTTTGGGTAAGATGGCGCACCCTGGCAGTGAAGTTAATCTATTGAATAGCGTGATCTTCGATGGCAGGGCGACTTGGAGTTGTACCTTGACCTTATGACAACTAGAACCGGATACTTAATAAAACACACCCTTCCAAGTGCGAGATACAACGGTGGTCGCTCTCTCTCGGGGATATGAGGAGGGATGGCCGGGTAGGATTATTGCTATGTGATGTTACTTGGAGGACTTCAACCTACCCTCTTCTACTTGTTGCAAAGGCGGAGGTGACGAAGCGTAGTCTTCGATAAGACTAGTTATCCCCCTCTTATTACGGCATTACTGCGATTCGGTCCAGCATATGGCCCTTTACACATATATCCATGCATATGTAGTGTAGCTCCTTGCTTGCGAGTACTTTGGATGAGTACTCACGGTTGCCTTGTTCCCCTTTTCCCCTATCTCTACTTGGTTGCTGCGACCGGGCGATGGAGCCCGAGAGGGCGAGCCACCGTCGATGGCGACTACTACCTGGAGGTGCCTACTACTACGTGCGGCCCGGCCCGGCGGCGACCAGAGTAGCTAGGAGGATCGAGCGGGGAGGCCTGCTCCTCTTTCGATCTGTATCCCAGATTTGTGCTAGCCTTCTTGAGGCAAACTTGTTTTAACTTATATGCAGCCTCGGATATTGTTGCTTCGGACTTCGTCTATGATCGAGCACTTGTATTCGAGCCCTCGAGGCCCTGGCTTGTATTATGATGCTTGTATGACTTATTTTATTTGTAGAGTTGTGTTGTGATATCTTCCGTGAGTCCTTGATCTTGATCGTACACATTTGCGTGCATGATTAGTGTACGATTGGATCGAGGGCGTAACAAGATTAATATCGAGCCATTTGCCTGTAGGAATCCCCTTCCAACTCCTTGGCGAAGTCGAGTCTAGACATTTGCAAAACTTTTACTAACATGGTGTGTGTCTTATGGGCACATGTAAGCCATTGGGTGGTAGTAGAATCTTTTACTCCTCGACCTTTACTCTGGGACTCGATCTCTCCTCTATTCCGGGTTAAATGAAGTTTACTAAATCTAACAATAGGATCTCGTTATCACTTTCACCGGAGAGCCCTTATTCTTGATGATCGTCTGCTGCACGGAAGACCACGAAGATACTCTCCATTGTTAACAGAGAACTTGTGTTCATCAGCGTTTGCAATTCCCCTTCCACATAAACCCTTATGGATAACTACTTGCGGATGTTATTCTTACATTCATCCCAGTTGGTCTTGTTATTACAAGATAACACGAAAAACTTGTCGTTGTTTCGATAATCCTTTGAGCTTCTTGCCTTGCTTTGTTCTTTGTCACCTGAATACCCCTACGGTTAATTATTGCACTTATCGGTATCCGCTCATCCCCGATTGATCATGTGTTACACAAAAGTCTTGAAATACCATTACGATTATTAGAAAATCCTCAGCAACCTATTGCTCTGGAATTTCTTGTTTGCTTTCATTATGATTAATTCCATAGGTATAATAGTCATATTGGCATCCTTTGTCACCATCATTTTTGAGTCCTTTGATTCAATACGTTGTGAATGTTCACAATCATCGGTTGATCCTTATGTATTACCTTTCCGGCTGAGCCGCCATTCTTTTAACTGGAATTGGTTCCCGACCAATCCAATTATCGTTGATTGTACCCTAAGGCTATTCCACTTATCCATCCCTAATCAGAGCATTGCTTCTGGTCCCTTGATTTGAAAATCATAATTCCTTTGCATTTGAGCTCTGGATTAGTCAGTTGTTTCTATAATCCAATGCCCTTGCATTGTTTCTTCCTCTGATGGAGTACCGATACTCACATCAGCTCCGTTGTGGATCACCCGATCCATTTTTGGATTGTTATCCGACAGTGTCCTTCATATTCAATCACCTTGTGAGTTCTTCCCACGATACATAGTGCCTCCCGGTAATTGTATCATCTGCTTAGCCAACCATGCTCTACTTTCGAGCTGGTGGTATTTACTATTGAAGTTTGTGGTATATGTTAGTAAGATGCCACGATGGGTTGAACCTATGCCTTCCTTACTATGTGTGAACTCGGAAGTTTTCACGGGTCATACTCATCTGGTATTTCACCGATTAAAACTTTCAACACTAATGCCTTTATCAAAGCGAGGAGTGAATGGGAAGGTTATACATTGAAGAAGTGGGAGTCGACCTTGAACTTTGTGTTCATGCCCATGGACACGATGTAGATCCTATCCTCGGAAGCTTCTTGTAATAATAGCTATTTCCTTGATATAATATCCTTTGGTTTCGTTGAATTGATCCTTTGCAATCATGGTTCCTAACCATGTTCTCCTTTAAATACCATTTTCTGTGCAAGTTTAAGCACTTGTCTTCTGTGGATCAATACCCCGGTACAACCTCTACTTTGATCTGTCATCGAGTAATACCCCTTGGTATCTCGAGGTTATCTTGGAACTGCATAACTTCCTATGAGTTCTTCATCAAGTACTACCTTCACACTGATTACAATTTTTCATGGACTACGAGTTGTTAATCACTCAAAGACACCGATAAGCTGAACCGAGTCCGTTTTCACGGTTCAACAACTCTTCAGTAAGCTTCTATAAGTACGAGTTTGTACCCGATCACGCCATTCCTGGCCTGTTTGACCTATATCATTGTCGTGATGATTCTAACTATGCTACCTGGTCCTTCTTCCCAGAGCGTAATTTTTACGATGAGCTAAGCTTACGTCGAATTTTCCTCATCATATCATTTCACCTTAAACAACAAGCTTGAGTTCGAGTTTGTGTAAATCAGCTATGGTTCCAATAACCTTCCGCTTCATCATTCCTTTGACTTGATGTCGTCGCTGATTGATTACATCTGCATGAAATCTCTCGACAATTGTGTCGTGATCATCATCAACCTTATGAGCTCTTCCAGGAATTCAACTGAGATCATGATAAGAAATACCATCCTTGCCCCCGATGATTTGGGTTATCATTGACCACTTTATTGCCTTCCGTTCAACACAAACTTGTTCGTGTTTAGGTGTTATACCTTGAGATCCTTACTTATGTTCTCCTTTAGCTTGGAGTATTACCCTCTTTTATGACAAGAATGTCATGAGGATTGCTCCACCTCTTAGAAATTCTCAGTAAGATGATACTTTTCACCATCACCATTCTTCCTTGGTCCCCGTGCTGTTTTTAGCCGGGATACCAATATCGACAATCTTTGCTTGAGTTACGTACTTCTAGCAACCCTATTGCTTTGAAGTTAATGATCGTGATTCGATCTTAGGACATTGGATATTGAATCGTCACTCTAAAGTGATCTTGCTACCTAAGGTCATATTTCGTCACACCTTTCAACTAATGATTAATGGAGTATGTTTTCTTGAGCATACAACATTATATCATTTGAATTGACAAGTGTCATCTTCTTGCTCACATTATTATGGGAATCCATCCGTTTGGAATTCTCGATGAATTGTCATTGGTAAATCGTCACCATCTCCTCATCCTCTCCTTGGGTTGATGATGAACTCTTGTTAACGGAAATCACTTCATAGTTCATTTCGAGAATCTTACAAAGGTCATCCCGTCAATTTGTGTTGCACCTTTCTTCCTCGGGCATCCACAGGCACGAGGTATCTCGACACCAATCATACCACGAATCTCCGTCGAGGATATGATGGTTGGGACAACTTTCCAAGAGTTATGATGTTGATCCCTTGATGATGCGGTAATATGATGTCATGCCTAGCACCCCCGGTGGAGGACCTATCATTATAGATTCCTTTTCAAAGAAGGTTATCCGTTCATCCATGAGGAAATTGTAAGACTTATTCTACAAGTTATTCCTCGATGAATCCTTCAGTGTTTCCAAAGTCTGATCTTCACACAAGACCATGTCAATGCTATCTCGAAGCATGTCAATGGTACTCCGATTTTCAACAAGAACATTTGAAGCACGATGCTAAATTTTATTTATCATTTATCCTAACACCGTTGTATGGGTAATATCATGAGATTCCTCCCCCCTTACCTAAAGAGTTTTCTACATTATATCCTGCCACAGATATCATGCTCTGCTTGTCCTTGGGAAGGATACATCCACTGAAATATGTGTTTAAACACATTTTCCTTTCCATTATTCTGCTTAATATGATAATCATATTTTACTTTCCATTGGTTGTTTGAACCTTTCTTGTGATCTATATGATCTAAGCGGCAATATTCTCTTGCTTATGTAAACACCTCGAGGTACAACTCATCAAGAAGAACACTGTTACTATTGTTGATAACATTCCTAGGTAGCCACCGATGGGACGAGAACCTTGCCTATTGGTCCGCTTCGTTCAACGAAAGCGGGAAAGTGGTTCTCTTCATCCCTACGCCCTTGGTACCGATATTTATTGCCCGACATAACCGACATGCTACTCCTCGACACGCCTTGCTATAGTGATCGTACAAGATGTCAGCCCCTTTCTACTTTTTAATCCACATGGTGGGCCCATAACCCACAGGTTCACGGGATCGAAACCTGACTCTCTGTACATAACCTGTTGTCAAAGATGTTCCTCGTAGCGTGGCCTCGTATGTAATTCACGGGCCACCTTGAGTCCGATATCGGACACAATGCTTATTCCCATTGTTTTGACCCTTTCACGCCCTATAACAGCATCGAGCGATTGCCTGCCCGGCTCGAAACTTCCTGTGTTACCTCCTTACTTTGCTCTCGATATTTTTTGTAAAGTTTCAGGTTCGAGAGCTACTTTCCGCCACCTTCCCCGATGTTAGCTACCCGATAGTCAACCTTACAGAGGTCCTGCTCCCTGAAATAAACCCCTTATTCTTTCGTAAATGCGATGGAGATCCTGAAGGAAGGGCGACAACTTCAAAGATGATGACCTAGAGAAGAGGAATGAAGGCATCAACTTAATGGATCGACCTCTTCCAGAAGAGCAACCAAAACCGAGAAGGGTTCTTAGAATTTCGTAACCAGAACTTTCCCCTTACTCCCCTCTTAAATCTCGGGACGAGATTTCTTGTAGTGGAGGAGAATTGTGGCCTTGGGGTAATTAAGCTTACAAGAATCCCTTGCTAATGATGCCACGTCACCTCGATTCCATTTGTGATTAAACTCACGTTGATTCAACCGGTTCAAATTCAAATTGAAAACATAGGCAAACAATAAAAGTTTCCAAACTTTAAAACTAAAATGTTCAAGGGGTTGTCAAATATTACAAAGTTAATTATGGTGGAGTACACATTTTTATAAAGTGTCCGAAAGTGTTTTAAAATAAATTAAAACAAAAAGAAAAAAAGAAAAGAAAAGAAAATAGAGCAAATAGAGAGGAAGGAACCCCTCGCCAATCGGGCTGGCAGCGCCCACCGCCAAAGCCGACCCGCCCATCCGCCCACCCTCACTCCCATAACCTCCCCACGGCGGTGAAACCCTAGCCGACCCCACTCCTCGATCCCCTTCTCCCCACCGATCCGGATCGGGATCGGCCCCGATCCTGCTTGGCTCCGGACGCCTTCCCCACCCCACCCGACGCCCGTCCTCCCTCCTCCCCGACCGGCCACCAGACGCCGGCTCGCCCATGACGCCCGACGCCTGCCTCACGTCGCCTCGGATCCGTCCCGTCTCCCACCTCGCGGGACTACATCGCCAGCCGTCGGCGCCGCCTCCTCGCCTCCTCCTCGCCCGGTCTTCTCCGGCCGCCCCCGAGCACGCTGCCTAGACCCTACGCCCCCCCTCCCGTGAGCTCGTCCCCCTTAGCTCCCCCTCTCCCCCCTAGGACGCCACTGTCCCTCCGGCCGTGGCGGCCGACGCCCTTTAAGACACCGCCCGTCAGGCCTCGACCCCAGTCCTCCTCTGCTGGCCGGATCCGCTGGCCACCATGCCCTCCCCTCACGCCTCCTCCGCTCGGCCAGGCCTCCCTCCGCCCTTGAAGCTCCGGGCCAGGCTTCGCGTCCGCCGCGTCAGCGCCCGTCAGCCGTGACCCCGCCTCTGCCACGGCCACGCCCGTCCTTCCCGCCTTCACTGCGCCTTGGCGGCTACCCTACGCCCGGCTCGGCCGACCCGCTCTCCCCCCTCCACACCCATTGGCCCCCTTGGTCCAAATCGTGCGCTCCCCAACCCGGCCCCTGCGCCTTTCTCGCGTCTGTCAGCCGAGGCCACCATGCCGTCTGTGCAGTCTCACTCACATAGCACAACCGTCGCCCGAAAAAAGGGCGGTAAGCGACCCGCCCTTGAGCCCGCGGCCTCGCCCCCCTGGCGTCCTCTGTACGCCCGATTTAGGCGGCGCCCGGTCAGGCGCCGCTTGTGCCAGGCACCCGCCATGCCGCACCCCCCAGACCCCTTGACCATAGGGCCCCGCCCGAAGCGATTATGCAAAAAAAACAAAAAAACAAAAAGGGATTAAAAATAATAATAAAATTAATAAATAAAAATAAAAATGCTAATTAATTAATTAATTAACTAAGTTAATTAACTTAATTAATCATGTTTTAATTAACCTAATTAATCATTAATTAAACTAAACTAGGTTAATTAGTTAACGCCGTTGACTAATCTGACTCCACTGTCAAAGTTGACTGTGTCAATCGGTCAACGCCGATCGCTGACGCCAAGATGACATCATGTCGACGTCATAAATCCATTTTCGAATTAATTAATTAATTAATTAAAAATTCCGTAAATTAATAAAATCTTTAGAAAATCATATCTTTTAATCCGTAACTTGGATTAAAATATTTTCAACATGAAAGTTACTCGAGAGCAGCCAGAGGCGAATCCGGATACGCAATCCGTTCGTCCGCCACACACCCCTAACCTATCGAACCCGCAACTTTCCTCCCCTCGACTACTCGCTCGAAAATCACGAAACACCAGAATACTTTCCCGGATGTTTCCCATAACCGGGTACCACCTCATACCACGTTAGGGCACGCCTAGCATCATTACTTGTCTTGTCATGCATCGATATGCATCTGCTTGCATAGTATTCATTGTTTCTTCCCCTCTTCTCTCCCAGGTAGACTACGAGGACAACAGCGTGCTTTGCCTGACCACTTCTGAGTTGGCGACGCCCTCTCTCTTGCCGGAGTAAAGCCAAGCCCCCCCCCCTTGATCACTGAGATATCGCCTATTCTACTCTATACTGCTTGCATTAGAGTAGTGTAGCATGTTCTTTGCTTTCATTATACCTATCCCGATGCATAGCCTGTCCTTGTTACTACTGTTGTTACCTTACTCGCAATCCTATATGCTTAGTATAGGATGCTAGTACTTTCATCTGTGGCCCTACATTCTTGTCCGCTACCGTACTATACTATCGGCCGTGATCACTCGGGAGGTGATCACGGTATATACTATTTACTTATACATGATACATGTGGAGACTAAAGTCGGAATTGGCCGGTGGAGCACCCATGAGTGGATCTTTGAGGCGGAGGCAGCAGGCAGAGTTGAGACCGCCTAGAGAGAGGTGGGCACAGCCCTGTTCGGCGTTCACGGATACTTAACACGCTTAACGAGACCTTGGTATTTGATCTGGAGTTGGCTACGAGCCTATACGCACTAACCATCTACGCTGGGAGTAGTTATGGGTATCCCGGCGTCGTGGTATCAGCGGCACTTCGTGGCCTTGTTGGCCAGCGTACGCCGGATTGGACTGAACGCCACTAGGCTAGGTCTGCCTTCCGTCACAGCGAACGTGCAAGGTGTGCTTTCGAGCGATGGGCCTGCACTGCCCTAGCAAGTTTAGACCGGCGTCGGCCTCTGATGAGCCTAGGTAGGGCTGCGACGTGTTGATCTTCATACGGGCATGACCGGAAAAGTGTGTCCGGCCAAATGGGATCAAGCGTCTTTGGGTAAGATGGCGCACCCTATGGTGAAGTTAATCTATTCGAATAGCCGTGATCTTGATTAACAGGACGACTTGGAGTTGTACCTTGACCTTATGACAACTAGAACCGGATATTTAATAAAACACACCCTTCCAAGTGCGGATACAACCGGTGGTCGCTCTCTCTCGTGGATATGAGGAGGGATCGCGGGTAGGATTATTGCTATGTGATGTTACTTGGAGGACTTCAACCTACCCTCTTCTACTTGTTGCAAGGCGGAGGTGACCCGGAAGCGTAGTCTTCGATAAGACTAGTTATCCCCCTCTTATTACGGCATTCTCAGCTCACCCACCGATATGGCCCTTTACACATATATCCATGCATATGTAGTGTAGCTCCTTGCTTAAGCAGTACTTTTGGATGAGTACTCACGGTTGCCTTGTTCCCCCCTTTTCCCTATCTCTACTTGGTTGTCATGACTGCATCGATGGAGCCTGTGGAGCGACGCCACTGCCGTCGATGGCGACTACTACTCGAGGTGCCTACTACTACGCAGGCAGCCACCGACGACGACCGGGAGTAGCTAGGAGGATCCTGCGGGAGGCCTGCTCCTCTTTCGATCTCAGATCCCGGCTTGTGCTAGCCTTCTTGAGGCAAACTTGTTTAACTTATGTCTGTACTCGGATATTGTTGCTTCCACGACTTCGTCTATGATCGAGCACTTGTATTCGAGCCCTCGAGGCCCCTGGCTTGTATTATGATGCTTGTATGACTTATTTTATTTGTAGAGTTGTGTTGTGATATCTTCCCGTGAGTCCTTGATCTTGATCGTACACATTTGCGTGCATGATTAGTGTACGATTGGATCGAGGGCGTAACAAGTTGGTATCAGAGCCGACTGCCTGTAGGAATCCCCCTTCCAACTCCTTGGCCGAAGTCGAGTCTAGACATTGCAAAACTTTTACTAACATGGCTGTGTGTCTTATGGGCACATGTCGCCATTGGGTGGTAGTAGAATCTTTTACTCCTCGACCTTTACTCGGGACTCGATCTCTCCTCTATTCGGGTTAAATGAAGTTTACTAAATCTAACAATAGGATCTCGTTATCACTTTCACCCGGAGAGCCCTTGTCACCGATGATCGCCCTTTTGCGCAGGAAGACCACAGAAGATACTCTCCATTTAACCCGAGAACTTGTGTTCATCGCGTTTGCAATTCCCCTTCCACCTTAAACCCTTATGGATAACTACTTGCAGATGTTATTCTTACATTCATCCCAGCTTGGTCTTGTTATTACAAGATAACCCGAAAAACTAAATCGTTGTTTCGATAATCCTTTGAGCTTCTTGCCTTCTTTGTTCTTTGTCACTGAATACCCCCTACGGTTAATTATTGCACTTATCGGTATCCGCTCATCCCCGATTGATCATGTGTTACACAAAAGTCTTGAAATACCATTCGGTATTCCGAAAATCCTCGACAACCTATTGCTCGAATTTCTTGTTTGCTTTCATTATGATTAATTCCATAGGTATAATAGTCATATTGGCATCCTTTGTCACCATCATTTTGAGTCCTTTGATTCAATACGTTGTGAATGTTCACAATCATCGGTTGATCCTTATGTATTACCTTCCTACCGAGCCGCCATTCTTTCTTAACCGGAATTGGTTCCCACCAATCCAATTATCGCTGATTGTACCCTAAGGCTATTCCACTTATCCATCCCTAATCAGAGCATTGCTTCGGTCCCTTGATTTGAAAATCATAATTCCTTTGCATTTGAGCTCTGGATTAGTCGGCTTGTTTCTATAATCCAATGCCCTTGCATTGTTTCTTCCTCGATGGAGTACCGACATCACATCACTCCGTTGTGGATCACCCGATCCATTTTGGATTGTTATCCGACGGTGTCCTTCATATTCAATCACCTTGTGAGTTCTTCCCACGATACATAGTGCCTCCGTAAATTGTATCATCTGCTTGGCCAACCATGCTCTACTTTCGAAATGGTGGTATTTACTAATTGAAGTTTGTGGTATATGTTCGTAAGATGCCCCTGATGGGTTGAACCTATGCCTTCCTTACTATGTGTGAACTCGGAAGTTTTCACGGGTCATACTCATCCGGGTATTTCACCGTGGTAAAACTTTCAACACTAATGCCTTTATCAAAGCGAGGGAGTGAATGGAAGGTTATACATTGAAGAAGTGGAGTCGACCATGAACTTTGTGTTCATGCCCATGGACACGATGTAGATCCTATCCTGGAAGCTTCTTGTAATAATAGCTATTTCCTTGATATAATATCCTTTGGTTTCGTTGAATTGATCCTTTGCAATCATGGTTCCGACCATGTTCTCCTTTAAATACCATTTTCTGTGCAAGTTTAAGCACTTGTCTTCTGTGGATCAATACCCGGGTGCAACCTCTACTTTGATGCGTCGTCGAGTAATACCCCACGGTATCTCGAGGTTATCTTGGAACCGCATAACTTCCTATGAGTTCTTCATCAAGTACTACCTTCACACCGATTACAATTTTTCATGGACTCGAGTTGTTAATCACTCAAAGACACCGATAATCGAACCGAGTCCGCACTACGGTTCAACAACTCTTCAAGAAGCTTCTATAAGTACGAAGTTTGTACCCGATCACGCCATTCCTGGCCTGTTTGACCTATATCATTGTCGTGATGATTCTAACTATGCTACCTGGTCCTTCTTCCCAGAGCGTAATTTTTACGATGAGCTAAGCTTACGTCGAATTTTCCTCATCATATCATTTCCCCTTAAAAAACAAGCTTGAGTTCGAGTTTGTGTCGTAACTGTGGTTCCAATAACCTTCCGCTTCATCATTCCTTTGACTTGATGTCGCCGCCGATTGATTACATCTGCATGAAATCTCTCTCGACAATTGTGTCGTGATCATCATCAACCTTATGAGCTCTTCCGAGAATTCAAGCGAGATCATGATAAGAAATACCATCCTTGCCCCGATGATTTGGGTTATCATTGACCACTTTATTGCCTTCCGCTCAACACAAACTTGTTCGTGTTTCGTGTTATACCTTGAGATCCTTACTTATGTTCTCCTTTAGCTTGGAGTATTACCCTCTTTTATGACAAGAATGTCATGAGGATTGCTCCACCTCTTAGAAATTCTCAGTAAGATGATACTTTTCACCATCACCATTCTTCCTTGGTCCCGTCTTTGTTTTTAGCGGGATACCAATATCTTTGACAATCTTTGCTTGAGTTCTGTACTTCTAGCAATCCTATTGCTTTGAAGTTAATGATCGACGATTCGATCTTAGATCGTGGATATTGAATCGTCACTCTAACAAGGATCTTGCTACCTAAGGTCATATTTCGGTCACACCTTTCAACTAATGATTAATGGAGTATGTTTTCTTCGAGCATACAACATTATATCATTTGAATTGACAAGTGTCATCTTCTTGCTCACATTATTATGGGAATCCATCCGTTTGGAATTCTCGATGAATTGTCGCTGAGCCCGTCAGCCATCTCCTCATCCTCTCCTTGGGTTGATGATGAACTCTTGTTAACGGAAATCACTTCATAGTTCATTTCCCGAGAATCTTCTGATGTCATCCGAGTCAATTTGTGTTGCACCTTTCTTCTCGGGCATCCACGAGCACGAGGTATCTCGACACCAATCATACCAGATCTCAAATCGGGATATGATGGTTGGGACAACTTTCCAAGAGTTATGATGTTGATCCCTTGATGGCGCGGTAACATGATGTCATGCCTAGCACCCCCGGTGGAGGACCTATCATTATAGATTCCTTTTCAAAGCAAGGTTATCCGTTCATCCATGAGGAAATTGTAAGACTTATTCTACAAGTTATTCACGATGAATCCTTCGTGTTTCCAAAGTCCGATCTTCACACGAAGACCATGTCAATGCTATCTTGAAGCATGTCAATGGTACTCCGATTTTCAACAGAACATTTGAAGCACGATGCTAAATTTTATTTATCATTTATCCTAACACCGTTGTATGGGTAATATCATGAGATTCCTCCCCTTACCTAAAGAGTTTTCTACATTATATCCCGCCACGGATATCATGCTCGCTTGTCCTTGGGAAGGATATACCCTTGAAATATGTGTTTAAACACATTTTCCTTTCCATTGTTCTGTTTAATATGATAATCATATTTTACTTTCCATTGGTTGTTTGAACCTTTCTTGTGATCTATATGATCTAAGCAGCAATATTCTACTGCTTATGTAAACACCTCGAGGTACAACTCTGTCAGTAAGAACTTGTTACTATTGTTGATGACATTCCGGTAGCCACCGATGGACGAGAACCTTGCCTATTGGTCCGCCTCGTTCAACGAAAGCGAGGAAAGTGGTTCTCTTCATCCCTCGCCCTTGGTACCGATGTTGTTGCTTTACATAACTGACATGCTACTCTCGACACGCCTTGCTATAGTGATCGTACAAGATGTCAGCCCCTTTCTACTTTTAATCCACATGGTGGGCCCATAACCCACAGCTTCCACGGATCGAAACTCGACTCTCTGTACAACTTTGTTGTCAAAGATGTTCCTCGGCGTGGCCTCGTATGTAATTCACGGGCCACCTTGGTCGATCTCCGGACACAATGCTTATTCCCATTGTTTTGACCCTTTCACGCCTCTATAATGAGCATCGAACGATTGCCTGCCCGCTCGAAACTTCCTGTGTTACCTCCTTACTTTGCTCTCGATATTTTTGTAAAGTTTCAGCTCGAGAGCTACTTTCCGCCACCTTCCCCGATGTTAGCTACACGATAGTCAACCTTACAGTGCATTTCCCTTGAAATAAACCCCTTATTCTTTCGTAAGTACGATGGAGATCCTCAAGGAAGGGCGACAACTTCAAAGATGATGACCTAGAGAAGAGGAATGAAGGCATCAACTTAATGGATCGACCTCTTCAAGAAGAGCAACCAAAACCGAGAAGGGTTGTTAGAATTTACGTAACTGAACTTTCCCTTACTCCCTCTTAAATCTCGGAACGAGATTTCTTGTAATGGAGGAGAATTGTGACGCCTTGCGGGTAATTAAGCTACAATAATCCCTGCTAATGATGCCACGTCACCTAAGCATCTGTGATTAAACTCACGTTGATTCGAACCCGGTTCAAATTCAAATTGAAAACATAGGCAAACAATAAAAGTTTCCAAACTTTAAAACTAAAATGTTCGGGGGTTGTCAAATATTACAAAGTTAATTATGGTGGAGTACACATTTTTATAAAGTGTCAAAGTGTTTTAAAATAAAATAAAACAAAAAAGAAAAAAAATAAAAGAAAAGAAAACAGAGCAAATAGAGAGGAAGGAAACCCCCCTGGCCAACTGGGCCAAGCGGCCCAGCCAAATTTCACGGCCCATCCGCCCACCCTCACTCCCATAACCTCCCCCCCTGGTCGGCGAAACCCTAGCCGACCCCCACTCCCCCTCGATCCCCTTCTCCTCCCCCACCGATCCGGATCGGGATCGGCCCCGATCCCGTCGGCCCCGACGCCGGCGCCCCACCCCCACCCGACGCCGCCCCGTCCTCCCCTCCTCCCCGACCGGCCACCCAGGCCAAGGCCCTCGCCGCCCACGCCCGACGCCAGTTCCCCGCGTCGCCTCGGATCCGTCCCGTCTCCCCCTCGCCAGGGACCACTCGCCGTCGGCGCCCGCCTCCTCGCCTCCTCCTCGCTTGGTCTTCTCGGCCGCCCCAAACCTGTTGCCCTAGACCCTCCGCCCCCACCCGTGAGCTCCCCTTAGCTCCCTGCCCCCTAGAACGCATCACGCGTCGCCCTCCCGGACCCGGTGATCGTGGCCCGGACTTTCCGCCGTCCGCGCCCTCGACCCAGTCCTCACCTCTGCCCGTCGCCGGATCCAGTGCGCCTACCGCATGTCTCCCTCCTCGCGCCTCCTCCCGCTCGTGGGGCCTCCTCCCATTCCCAGCTTGAAGCTCCGAGGACGGCCTCGCGTCCAGCGTCGGCTGCCCTTGCCGTGCGTGACCCCGCCTTACGCCACAGCCACGCCCCGTCCTTCCCGCCTTCACCGCCGTGGCTGGCTACCTCGCCCGGCTCGTGGCGACCATTCTCCTCCCCTCCACCGCTGGCCAGCTTGCTCGGTGCATCCCAGCCCTGACCCTCGCTGCCTTTCTCCGCATACCTGTCAGGCTCTCGTAGCTGGCTCTCCCCCTTGACGGCCTTCATGGGAAAAAGGGTAAGCGACGACCCGCCGAGGCCACGGCCTCGCCCCCAGCGTCCTCTCGCCCGATTTAGGCGGCCTTGATCGAGTAGCCCGTCAGCACCCGACACTTGCACCCAAGACCCGCGACCACAGGCCCCAGCCAGGCGATTATTAAAAAAAAACAAAAAAAACAAAAAAGGGATTAAAAATAATAATAAAATAAATAAAATTAATAAATAAAAATAAAAATGCTAATTAATTAATTAACTAACTAAGTTAATTAACTTAATTAATCATGTTTAATTAACCTAATTAATCTGTTAATTAAACTAAACTAGGTTAATTAGTTAACAACAAGGACTAACGGGACCCACCTGTCAGTTGACCAGGTCAACTGGTCAACGCCGATCGCTGATGTCGACATGACATCATGCCGACGTCATAAATCCATTTTTCAATTAATTAATTAATTAATTAAAATTCCGTAAATTAATAAAATCTTTAGAAAATCATATCTTTTAATCCGTAACTCGGATTAAAATATTTTCAACATGAAAGTTACTCGTAACGACGAGACGAATCCGGATACGCAATCCGCTCCTCCGCCACACACCCCTAACCTATCGAACCCGCAACTTTCCCCTCCCGGCTCCCTTCCGAAAATCACGAAACACCGGAATACTTTCCTGGATGTTTCTTAACCGTACCACCTCATACCACGTTAGGGCACGCCTAGCATCATTACTTGTCTTGTCATGCATCGATATGCATCTGTTTGCATGGTATTCATTGTTTCTTCCCCTCTTCTCTCCGGTAGACTACGAGACCGACGCTGCCGCCCAGTTCGACTACGGAGTTGACGACCCTCTCTCTTGCCAGAGCAACCAGGCAAGCCCCCCTTGATCACCGTGATATCGCCTATTCTACTCTATACCGCTTGCATTAGAGTAGTGTAGCATGTTATCGCTTTACGTTATACTCTATCCCGATGCATAGCATGTCCTTGTTACTCTTATTTGTTACCTTACCGCAATCCTATATGCTTAGTATAGGATGCTAGTACTTTCATCTGTGGCCCTACATTCTTGTCCGTCTGCCGTGCTATACTATCGGGCCGTGATCACTCGGGAGGTGATCACGGGTATATACTATTTACTTATACATGATACATGTGGAGACTAAAGTCGGGTCGGCTGGTGGAGCACCATGAGTGGATCTTTGAGGCGGAGCGACAGGCAGGTTGAGACCGCCTAGGAGAGAGGTGGGCTCGGCCTGTTCGGGCGCTCGTGGATACTTAACACGCTTAACGAGACCTTGGTATTTGATCCGAGTTGGCTCTACGAGCCTATACGCACTAACCATCTACGCGGAGTAGTTATGGGTATCCGGCGTCGTGGTATCACCGGCACTTCGTGGCCTTGGCCGATCGAGCGCGCGCCGATTGGACCGAACGCCACTAGGCTAGGTGCGCTTCCGGCGTCACAGACGTCGAACGTGTGTGCTTTCGAGGCGATGGGCCTGCACCGCGCTTAGGTTTAGACCGGGCGTCGGCCTCTCTGTTGAACCTAGGTAGGGGCTGCGACGTGTTGATCTTCATGGCGGGCATGACCCAGAAAGTGTGTCCGGCCAAATGGGATCAAGCGTCGGGTAAGATGGTGCACCCTGCAGTGAAGTTAATCTATTCGAATAGCCGTGATCTTCTGATAATGTGATCGACTTGGAGTTGTACCTTGACCTTATGACAACTAGAACCTGATACTTAATAAAACACACCCTTCCAAGTGCCGATACAACCGTGGTCGCTCTCTCTCGGTGGATATGAGGAGGATCGCCGGGTAGGATTATTGCTATGTGATGTTACTTGGAGGACTTCAACCTACCCTCTTCTACTTGTTGCAAGACGGAGGTGACTGAAGCGTAGTCTTCGATAAGACTAGTTATCCCCTCTTATTCTCGGGCATTCTGCAGCTTCAGTCCACTGATATGGCCCTTTACACATATATTCATGCATATGTAGTGTAGCTCCTTGCTTGCGAGTACTTTGGATGAGTACTCACGGTTGCCTTGTTCCCCCCTTTTCCCTTATCTCTACTTGGTTGTCAGCGACTGCACGATGGAGCCTGTGAGCAGACGCCACCGTCGATGACGACTACTACTCCGAGGTGCCTACTACTACGTGCAGCCCGGCCACGACGAGAGTAGCTAGGAGGATCCTGTGCAGGAGGCCCGCTCCTCTTCGATCTGTATCCCGGTTTGTGCTAGCCTTCTTAAGGCAAACTTGTTTAACTTATGTACGTACTCAGATATTGTTGCTTCCGGACTCGTCTATGATCGAGCACTTGTATTCGAGCCCTCGAGGCCCCTGGCTTGTATTATGATGCTTGTATGACTTATTTTATTTGTAGAGTTGTGTTGTGATATCTTCCCGTGAGTCCTTGATCTTGATCGTACACATTTGCGTGCATGATTAGTGTACGATTGAATCGAGGGCGTCACACCTATGGAGGGTGCCGAAAGGCCAGAGAACATGACGAGGATGTGTACACCACCACTACCATAGCCGCATATGCATATCCCACCTGCCAAGCGAGCGAACGAAAGCAGTGTGCCCCCACGCCGTCGATCACCTGCACCTTGATGGCCTCCGAATCTGGCTGCCTGGGACACACCCCATACCCTGCCATCTCACTGGGACTCACTGACTGAACCCAGTGGCGGAGCCAGCTATCTGGCTAGCTTTGGCGTCCGCCACACCTAACTTGCCATATTGACTAATATAGTACCGTATATACTAGTACATTTTTGAAAATTTGAGCCAACACACTACTCTAGATCGATGGATATCTCGCTTGTGTGCCGGATCCGTTGCCGGTTCATATAGATGATGAGTTGATGACCGGTTATCCTCATTCATGTGCAAATGCTAACACAAAGTAATATGTCCTTATATAGTATCTATCTTTTGTAGTATACATAGTTTTTTCACTCGAAAGCTCCGCCACACCTACAAATTTTTCCTGCCTTCGCCACTGACTGAACCCCCTTTGCACTGATGCAGCCAGCAACATGATCCATGTGGAGGCACTCACCGAGCTTCTACATCGCGATTCACGAAATTGTTGAATCCCGCACAGTAAAAAGAAAATCCCTCAAAAAGGGAGACGGTGATTCGGTGCCCGAGCTCAAATGCTCCCGAAATCGCCGGCATCTGTTGCTCGCTCGAGATCCGCAAAAATTGGCCTGGCACGTCTGACGCGAATCTGGGAAAAAGTCACGCACGACGATATACGGTAGGAAACAGTGGCTCTCTGGTGGGCCCAAATCGTATGGGAGGAACGGGCCGCGCGGACGTCCGTTCCGGTCCGTGGACCAAAACGTCGGCTTTTAGTCCGAGCCACGGATCAGATAAGGCTTTGGAGATACCTGAGCCGTCTTTCTGGAAACCTCGTCACCCCTCTCTTCCCCACGGACGGTAGCTCTTGCGGCGGTTCTCGATCTACACCGGCTGTCACGGGATGGAATATGCTGGGCTTGAGTTCCTTCTTGATGCCGTCGACAGGTTAGTTGCCGCAGATTTGGAAGTTTATGTGATTTGTTCTAAGTTGGCAGACCGGGAGAAGAAAGCTCACGCCGGTCGCTGGGGATGGACGTCGCCCATTGTCGTCTGTTTTCAGGTTCCCTCTCTGGGAGGAGTTCGCCGACAACCTAGAGCATCCAGATCCGGTTCCTCTGGCCTTGTTCCCGCCAAGCGAAGCCAACCGTACCGTTCCGGCTGAATCAAATGCTTAGTCTGATTGCGGGCAACAGGTCGGCAGCCATGGCTGGAGAGTGGAGAGGGCGCAGATGGGAGTGCGCCGACGTCCGGACGCATCTCCCACTCGGCCGGCCCAGTCAACTGACAGGGTCAACCCTGAGCCTGAGACCCCTGGTTGGACAAAAAGGTCAGCGCTGCCGCTGAAAATCATCCCGTTGTTGCTTTCTGTTTGTTCCAACATTTATGTGCGTTCGTCTCTGCTGCAGTGTTATACAACATTCAGGTTAATTGTGAAAATGCTTACAGAATGACTGTACGAATTAGTTAACTGAACCAATGTGTCTGTTCCTTATTAGCATCCCTTTTTAATGAATGCGTGACGCCTTGTAGTTGAATTTTGAAACCGTTTGCAGCATGGCTATATGTAATATAAGTAGTTAGCTGAACCACGTTAGCTGCTCCTAGGTGGTACCTGGTTTTAATTGGCTGACTGACAGGTAGTAGATTATAAGTAGTCTGCAACTAAAAGTACTGCCTGAATATGTGTTTATGGAAAATTCAGGTTACGGCTGGAAGTGCATCATCAGACAGAACACCATGTCCCTCTAGAAGAAGTGCTCTGGAGTAGTCGATTTTCAAATAGGCAGAAGAACCTACTAAAAAGTGTAGTACGACCAGCACTTGGTCTGAGTTTCGACTCACTTGGCGAGGCGTATGACTTCTGCAACTTGTATTTTTGGGAGATCGGCTTCGGAATTAGATATGGCAAGAGTAGCCTCAATGCAAATAGGACAAAGTCAATGCAGGAGATCGTCTGCGGCTGCTCGGTGAGTACTGAATTCTGCTTACATTTTCTCATGTGAATGAATGGCATGTCATGGCGATCATGTGCTATCCGTGTGTGATAGTGATTACATTATGATTGTTGGCGTGCATGCAGGGGAACCCGGAGGCGGAGAATAGTAGATTGTGAGTGTCCGGCGTAGGTCAGGCTGTTGCGCACGGCGGACAACAGTTGGTACATCACAGAGCATCGTGAGAGCCACAACCATTGAATGTCCTTAACAATGGGTGAAAAGGTTCACTTGCCGTCCCACAAACACATCCACGTATACACGAAAGCCTTGATAAAACAGCTGAGGGGAAAACAAATGTCAGCCTCGGGAAGACTTACAACATAATTGGTAGTTTCTTCGGTTCCATTGAAATGGTGCCTTTTATGAAGAGGACTCTTTAAGAAACATACTTCAAGGGAGGTTTCTACGCCAAAACAACGAGCACACCACATAGCGAGAGCCCCAATCACATGCTAAAGACATACATGCCTCCTGCAAGCCCGATGCACATATTTGCTAGGCAGTACATGAGGTTGCAGTTTGAACGGCAACATGAGGAAAGTTACGAGTAAAAGAGGAGGAGGATTGTAAGTACAGTACATTTATTTCGCATAGTTTCCCCACTGTAGTCAAATTTCATTTTTTTAGAACTTGGTAGCCTAACAGAGTGTCCTCCATGTGACAGGGTGGAGTTGTTAGGAGAACTAACATGGCAATAGAGTGGCATGCAAGCAAAATCTATACGAGGGCGATGCTTGAGGAGTTCGGGCGTCTACTAATTGAAGTTACGGCCTACAATGTCACAGAGGAAGAGAAGATGAGGAGGTATGTGACAACACACAGTAATGCAGCTAAAAGAGAGAAATGGAGCGGAGTTGTGTGTGAGGTTACAGTGAGGACCAGATGATATGTTGTCATCTCTTAAGGGTAACCCCCCGGGCTTTTTCATTTGGTTCGCCATAACTAAACAAACTTGGGTAAAGAAACTTAGTAGATACTCTAACATTACGTGCGGAGCATGATCTGAAATAGTGAGCACCTTTTTCTCCTGGCACAGGTCATGGATGTACTGCATTTGGAGGAGATTCCTGCGAAGCATATTGTGAAGCGGTGGACCAAGGACGCGAGGGATATTACCGTCGAAGCACCTGATTCAAGTATCAAAAGGACCATTCAGTTAACATGTCCTTCACCTGCAGGCACTCGACACTGTACATGAAAGCTATGGATGTCGTGTGGATGGGCAATGCAAGCGTGCAATCGTTCGAGCACATGTTTGCTGGTCTGAATGCTTTGTTGGTGAGTGGTGCACCGCTTGCAGAGATGGCTTGGGTCTTGAGGACTGTTTGGAAAACTTCCACCGGGGAAGTTGCCCGGCGATGGAGAGGTTGCATTTGTTGGGGAGACCATGGGGAAAGTGGTGGCCGCTCCGCAAGTGTGAACTCCCTTCAAGGTCTAGCAGCTCCAGATAAGCAGAGGGGTCGGTAGGCCGACGAATAGCAGGGAGAAGGCCGCCTTACGAGTGTCTGGGTAAGCGGACGAGGTTCTGCCAAGGCCACAAACGAACAACCTGCCCTAACTGAGGAGATGCGCCAAAGAAACCTCGCAAGCCAGGGAAATGCAAGAATTGTGGTATGGAAGGGCACCGCCGGAACACATGCACACTGAAAAATGAATTGTGATATTTAAGCTTTTATTCTGTAGTCTTGATTGGCGAGGATTTTCTAGTGTGTTTTCTGTGAGATTGTCATCCTGTATGTTTGAGCGAAAAATTTATTGATGTTTCGTCAGGACTATCTTTGATTCAGTGTTTCTTGATACTGTACTAGTACTAGATGTTTTATTTGTCCTGTACGTGGTGGGTTGGGGTGTAGGGGCAGATGCGTACGGGCGTCGGCTACGCGGACGGCTCAGCGGCACAGGAAGTTGACTGAGCCGTGCGAAGACTAGCTGATCCACTTCCACAGTCCAAACAGCCGTTGCAATTATTGCGCCCAGAGCTTGCATTATTTTATAAAAGGTCATGTGATATACGGAGTGAGAATACATCGAGACGCACAGATCCGCATGCTAGCGTCCGGTGCTGATTTCAGGAGCATCTGAGCCCCAGCTCAGAAACGAATATCCCCTCAAAAAGCTTTAAGTTTCAAGATGAAACTTATCATTTTTTATTAAAAATGCCCAGTTTCAACAAGTTTTAGAGATATAATTTTAAGCAATTTTTTCGGTCAATCGAAGACACCAAACAATTGATTTTTACCGGTTGCTCGTACTGAAACTTCACATTTTTTTCAAAAGTTGTCAAAAAATATAAAAAAATGTATCTTATTTGAAAGCGTTGGTCGCGAGAAACACAAATATGAAAACATAACTTTATTTTAAATTTTTGTTTAAAATATATAGAACTTTGAAAATCGAAAGCCAAAAATAAAAAGCTAGCACCAGGACCTGGGTGCCCCCGCACTTGCGTGTCGCAAATCCTCGTCCGGACCAATTAGCGTCTCTAAACATTTTCTTTTTCGAGAGTACTCTCCAAACATTTTCCAAGGGCATCTCCAACGCCGACCCTCAAACCGCCGCCTCCGTCCGGACCGCTCTGTCCGGATCATGGAAGTCATCCAACATTGGCATGTATCGGTCCGCCGAGTGGTCCAGGCGTGTTTTCTCCTGCAAACCGGAACCAAACGTGGGGGTTTTGCAGGAGTCCGGACACGCGAAATGTCGCTCTCTAACCCCCTTGGCCCACCCAAAAGGAAGGCAGAGCCTGCGCTTTGTATCAATTCGCACTGTTTTTGCGCCCAAATCCCCCACACTCTTCTTCCATCCCTGTCGCTCTCCATCCAATTCCCGCTCTTTTCTCCTACCCGCTCCTTCCTTCCGCCGCCGACGCATGGAACCGTCGGAGAACCTGTCGGAGATGAAGGCAGCGGAGGTGCCGGAGGATCCAAGCATCACGCTTGCCCGGAAGATCAGCTCGGCTACGCGACAAACTTGTCACGTCAGAGCGAAGGCCGCAAAGGAGGAGAAGGTCAAGAAGAGGTTGGCAGCCGGTGGGCCTGGTGGTGGCGTTGGGCGTGGTGGTCGTGCCGGACATCGCCAGACGGACACGCCCACAGTACAGGCGGCGCCGTGGCCGGAGCATTACAAGCCTCCGTAGTACTACGCCGCCAAGCAGCTCGGAGCCGCCGCCCGTAAGGTGCCTTACATCGTCGACGCAAATGCGGCGCCGCTCTTCTCCGAGTATTCTTCATCGCAACTCGTTCGGGTGCGGACGGCGGGTATGCTGCCCGCACAATGCCAAGAGCGGGGGAGCCGGCGTACGACGATCCAAATAGGGAGATGTGATACGTCTCCAACGTATCTATAATTTTTGATTGTTTCATGCTATTATATTACCAATCTTAGATGTTTTATATGCAATTTTATATCTTTTTTGGGACTAAACTATTAACCTAGTGCCCAGTGACATTTGCTGTTTTTTTGCTCGTTTTTGACTTTTCAGAATATCAATATCAAACGAAGTCCAAACACGATGAAATTTTACGGTGATTTTTTCTGGACCAGAAGGGACCCTAGATGTTTTGGGAGGAGAGTCACAAGCTCACACGGCACCCCCCCCGGGGGGGGGGGCACCTGAGCTTGTGGGTCCCATGCAACCCCGTTTGACCTAATTTATAAATTCCCATAAATCTCCAAACCAACAGAGAGCCACTCAAAACATTTTTTTTGTCGCCGCAAGATTCCCTTCTTCCGCGATCCCATCTAGAGGCCTTTTCCGGTACTCTGTCGGAGGGGGAATCGATCACGGAGGGCTTCTACATCATCCTTGCTTCACCACCAATGATGTGTGAGTAGTCTACCACAGACCCACGGGTCCATAGTGATTACATAGATGTCTTCTTCTCTCTCCGATATTCAATACAGTGTTCACCTCGGAGTTCTATTTGATGTAATCTTCTTTTGCGGTGTGTTTGTTGGGATCCGATGAATTGTGGGTTTATGATCAGGTTATTCATTGAAAGTAATTGAGTTTTTGCTGAAGTTTTTTTATGCATGATTATTATAGCTTTGTATTTCTCTTCAATCTATCCGTTTGGTTTGGCCAACTAGATTGATTTATGTTCAGTGGAAGAGGTGCTTTGTAGTGGGTTCAATTTTACGGTGTCCTCACCCAGTGAAAGAAGGGTTAGTGAGGCACGTATTGTATTGTTGCTACTAAGGGTAAATGACGGGGTTTAATCATATTGCTTGGTTTTATTCTATCTCATTATGTCATCTTGCTGAAAGCGTTACTCTATTTGTCATGAACTTAATAATCTAGATGCATGCTGGATAGCGGTCGATGGGTGGAGTAATAGCAGTAGACGCAGACAGGAGTCAGTCTACTTGATGTAATGCTTATATACATGATCATTGCCATGAATAACGTCATAACTAAGCGCTTTTATATCAATTGCCCGACAGTAATTTCTCTACCCACCGTATGTTATGTTTATGAGAGAGAAGCCTCTAGTGAAATCTATGGCCCTTGGGTCTACTTTAATCATATTACAAAAACCAAAAATACCTTGCTGCAATTTTATTTCTTTTATTTTACTTTGTAATTTATCTATCTACCATTATCAGATTTAATACTTGCAAGTAATGAGTTTAAGGGGATTGACAACCCTCTTACCTGCATTGGGTGGAAGTATTTGCTCTTGTGTGTGTAGGTACTGCTTACTAGGCATTTACTGGTTCTCCTATTGGTTGTCACTGAGGGAAATACTATCCGCTACTATATTGCTTCACCCTTCCTCTTCGGGGAAAATCCCAACACAGCTCACAAGTAGTAGAAAGAATTTCTGGCGCCGTTACCGGGGATACATCATCAAATACCTACAGGTTCCTACATTTACATTATCATTTACTTGATCTACTTTTTATTTACTTTAATTTTCCTTCTCTTTTTCATCTCCCTCCAGTTCTCTAAAAAATCGGAAAACACAAAAATATTTTACTTTGCTTGTTTGCTATCTTGTTTTCTTTACCACAACGTCTCAAGAAAATACTAAGCCATGTGACTTCTCGAATACCGACAACAATGATTTTATTAATAATCCAATTGCTCCTCACGCCACTAGTGTGGAGTCATATGATATTAATGCTACATTGCTAAATCTTATCATGAAAGAACAATTTGCTGGAACTCCTAATGAAGGTGTTGCATCCCATCTCAATCCTTCCTTGAATTATGTCATATGCAAAATAAAAACATATTGATAATGATATTGTTAAGTTGAAATTATTTCCTTTCTCGCTAAGAGATCGTGCTAAAACTTGGTTTTCATCCTTACCTCGCAATAGTATTGATTCGTGGGATAAATGTAAGGATGCTTATATTGCCAAGTATTTTCCTCCCGCTAAGATCATTTCTCTTAGAAATCAAATCATGAACTTTAAGCAACTTGAGCAAGATCATGTTGCACAATATTGGGAGATAATGAAATCAATGGTTAAAAATTGTCCCACTCATAGATTAAGCTTATGGATGATAATAGAAACAATTTATGCGGGACTAAACTTTGTGTCGACAAATCTTCTAGACTCTATTGTAGGTGGTACCTTTATGGGAATTACTCTGCTTCTCAATAATATGATGACAAATTATTCTCAATGGCACACCGAACGAGCTCCAACTGGTAAGAAGGTAAACACTATCAAAGAAGTTTCTACTTTGAGTGATAAAATGGATGCTCTTATGAATATGCTTACTAGTAAAAGTTCTCATGTTGATCCAAATGACGTTCCATTATCTACTTCAACTGAGCAAAATAATGATGCTATTGATGTGAATTTTGTCGCTAGAAATAATTTCAACAACAATGCTTATAGAGGGAATTTCAATCCTAGACCGTATCCCGGTAATCCCTCTAATAATTTTGGTAATTCCTATGGTAATACATATAATAATAATAGGATGCCTACTGAACTTGAGAACAACATTAAAGAATTTACTAGTTCTCAAATGATTTTTAATGCTATGGTAGAAGAAAAACTACATAAAGTTGACGATATGGCTAGAAACATAGATAAGATTGCTCATGATGTGGATACTCTTAATATTAAAAAAATTCCACCTAAGCATGATATTGCTGAATCTCTGAAGTCTATCCATGTCTCGATGAATGAAAGTAGAGAAAGGATTGCTGGGATAATAGCTAAGCAATAATTCCTAAAAAAGTGCTCGCACCCAGTTTTTATCATAATAGTGATGAATATATTAAAATGATTGGTGTGACACCTTGCTACTTTTGTGAGCTACGTTGGGATTTCCCCGAAGAGGAGGGGCTGATACAATACAATAGAGATAAGTATTTCCCTTAGTTATGAAACCAAGGTTATCAATCTAGTAGGAGAACCAAGCAACACTATGTAAACAGCACCTGCACACAAACAACAAATACTTGCAACCCAACGCGTAGATGTGTTGTTAATCCCTCAACGGTATTGAGAAAGATTAAATTGTATAGGATTTGGTAAATAGTCTAACTAAAACACAAAATAAAATAAATAAAAGAAAACTGCAGCAAGGTATTTTTAGGATTTTTATATGATAAAAGATAGACCCGGGGACCATAGTTTCCACTAGAGGCTTCTCTCGAGAAAATAGCATACAGTGGGTAAACAAATTACTGTTGAGCAATTGATAGAAAAGCAAATAATCATGACAACATCCAAGGCAATGATCATGTATATAGGCACCATGTCCAAGATTAGTAGACCGAAACGATTATGCATCTACTACTATTACTCCACACATCAACCGCTATCCAGCATGCATCTAGTGTATTAAGTTCATGGAAAAACGGAGCAATGCATTAGGCAAGATGACATGCTGTAGACAAGATAAACTCGTATGAATAAACCCCATCTTGTTACCCTTAATAGCTATGATACATGCATGTCATGTGTCTTTCTGTCACCGAGATGGAGCACCGCAAGATCGAACCCATCACAAAGCACCTCTTCCCATGGCAAGGAAAATCAATCTAGTTGGCCAAACCAAACCAATAATTCGGAGCAAAAATACAAGGCTATAAAAATCATGCATAAAAGAGATCAGAGAAAAATCAAATAATATTCATGGATAGATCTGATCATAAACTCACATTTCATCGGATCCCAACAAACACACCGCAAAAGGAGTTACATCAAATAGATCTCCAAGAACATCAAGGAGAACATTGTATTGAAGATTAAAAAGAGAGAAGCCATCTAGCTACTAACTACGGACCCGTAGGTGTGTGGTAAACTACTCACGCATCATCGGAGGGGCAGCAAGGATGATGAATGATACGTCCATTTTGCATCATGTTTTCCTACGATTATTTATGATGTTTTTATGCATAATAATGCTTTCTGGAGTAATTAGAATGCCTTTTCTGTCATAATATGCAAGGTACACACAAAGAGGGAGAATTCTGACAGTTGGAAATATGGACATGGAAAAGCTACGTCAGGCCACCTATTCTGCACAACTCCAAACAAGCTGAAACTTTACGAAGATTTTTTATGGAATATTGGAGCCAATAAGTATCAGAGGGGCCCACCAGGTGGGCACAACCCACCTGGGCGTGCCCTGGTGGGTTGTGCTCACCCAGGCCCACCTCCGGTGCCCATCTTCTAGTATATAAGTCATTTGACCTACAACAAATAAGGATAGGACCTTCGGACGGAGCGCCGCCGTCTCGAGGCGGAACTTGGGCAGGAGCACTTTTGCCCTCCGGCGGAGCGATTCCGCCGGTGGAACTTCCCTCTCGGAGGGGGAAATCATCGTCATCATCATCACCAACAACTCTCCCATCTTGGGGAGGGCAATCTCCATCAACATCTTCAACAACACCATCTCCTCTCAAACCCTAGTTCATCTCTTGTGTTCAATCTTTGTACCGGAACAATAGATTGGTGCTTGAGGGTGACTAGTAGTGTTGATTACATCTTGTAGTTGATTACTATATGGTTTCTTTTGTGGAAGATTATATGTTCAGATCCAATATGCTATTTAATACCCCTCTGATCTTGAGCATGATTATCATTTGTGAGTAGTTACTTTTCTTCTTGAGGTCACGGGAGAAATCATGTTGCAAGTAATCATGTGAACTTGATATGTGTTCGATATTTTGATAGTATGTATGTTGTGATTCCCTTAGTGGTGTCATGTGAACGTCGACTACATGACACTTGAACATATTTGGGCCTAAGGGAATGCATTGTGGAGTAGTTATTAGATGATGGGTTGCGAGTGATGTAAGCTTAAACCCTAGTTTATGCGCTATTCCGTAAGGGACCGATTGGATCCAAACTTTTAATGCTATGGTTAGAATTTATTGTTAATACTTTTCTCGTAGTTGCGGATGCTCGCGAGGGGGTTAATCATAAGTAGGAGGTTTGTTCAAGTAAGAACAACACCTAAGTACCGGTCCACCTACATATCAAATTATCAAAGTAGTGAACACAAATCGAATCAACATGGTGAAAGTGACTAGATGAAATTCCCGTGTACCCTCAAGAACGCTTTGCTTACTATAAGAGACCATTTTGGCTTGTCCTTTGCCTCAAAAGGATTGGGCTACCTTGCTACACTTTTGTTACTATTATCGTTACTTGCTCGTTACAAATTATCTTGCTACCAAACTACTCTGTTACTTACATTTTCAGCACTTGCAGACATTACCTTGCTAAAAACCACTTGTCGTTTCCTTCGGCTCCTCATTGGGTTCGACACTCTTACTTATGAAAGAGCTACAATTGATCCCCTATACTTGTGGGTCATCAAGGCTATTTTCTGGCGCCATTGCCGGGGAGGTGAGTGCATGAAGGTATATCTTTAGATCTTGCAATCGAATCTTTTAGTTTCTTGTTTTATCACTAGTTTGGTTTATAAAAAGAAAACTACAAAAAAATGGAATTGAGGTTGCATGATGTTATTCATCTTTATAATGTCTTTCGTGAAAATGATGGAAAGGAAAATTGTGCTCAATTGATAGAAGAAGAATTCTATAAAATGTTTGATAAAAAATCTTTGAATGATGAGCATGATTGCAATGTTGTTAGTTTGAACTCTTTGAATATCCATGATGCTAATGATATGCAAAGCCATAAGCTTGGGGATGTTATGTTTGATGAAGATGATATTTTTAGTCCCCCAAGATTTGATGTGCAAATTTGTTATAATGATTGCAGGCCTCCTATTTATGATGATTATAATGATGAAAGTGGATTTGGAGAGGTCGTGACTTTATTTAGTGATGAATCCACCATTTTGGATGAGGCTTCAATTGACTATGATAACAAAGTTGCTATCTATGATGATTATGGTGATGACACGTATGCTATAAAGAATAATGATAACGATGAAAATTTTCATCATGATTTTAATTTTCACTCTCATGATAGTTATTTTGTTGAGTTTGCTCCCACTACTATTGATGAGAAGAAATTTGCTTATGTGGAGAGTAATAAGTTCTCTATGCTTTTGTGTCATGAAAAGAATGCTTTATATGATGGTTATACTGTTGAATTTCTTCATGATGCTACTGAAAATTATGATGAGGGAGGAACTTATGCTGTAGGAATTGCAATAATATCAAGTTTCCTCTCTATGTGTTGAAAGGTTTGAAGTTCTGCTTGTTTTGCCTTCCTATGCTAGTTGATCCTTGTTCCCATAAATTGTTTGCTCACAAAATCCCTATGCATAGGAAGTGGGTTAGACTTAAATGTGCTTGCCATGTGATTCATGATGCTCTTGTTATGTTTCAATTCTTATCTTTTATGTGAGCATCATTGAACTGATCATGCCTAGCTAAAAGGCATTAAAGAAAAGCGCTTGTTGGGAGACAACCCAACACTTTTATCTTATGTTTTTGTGTGTTCACATTATTAAGCTATTGTAGTAATCATGTTTTATAGCTTTTATTTCAATAAAGTGCTAAGTAAAGCCTTTGGGATAGTGTGGATGATAGTTGACTTGATCCTGTGCAAAAATAGAAACTTTTTCTTCCAGAAACAGAATTTTTTAAATTCACTGGAGTGTCGAAAAATTCTGAATTTTTACTAGATGATTGATATACAAATTTTCTACGTTGTCCTAAGTTTTCAGAATTTTTGGAGTAGCATAAGTATGGTTGGAGTACAGATTACTACAGACTGTTCTGTTTTTGACAGATTCTGTTTTCAATGTATAGTTTGCTTGCTTTTTAGTTTCTATGGATTATATTGCTCAATATAAATTGTGGAAATGATATGGTACAGTAGTCATTGTGTGGAAACAAGTATGAATCTTGTCTTTGACAGTACCAAAGTGAAATGGTTTGCTCTTTATCGTACTAACCTATCTCACGAAGTTCCCTTGAGTTTTGTGTGATTGAAGTTTTTCAAGTTTTGGGCGAGATATCGATATGAGGAGAATAAGGAGTGCCGATACCCTAAGCTTGGGGATGCCCAAGGCACCCCAAGGTAATATTCAAGGAAGATCCAAGCTTCTAAGCTTGGGGATGCCCCAGAAGGCATCCCCTCTTTCGTCTTCAACGTTATCGGTAACCTCACTTGGAGCTATGTTTTAATTCGTCACATGATATAAGTTTTACTTGGAGCATCATTTTATTTTGTTAGGATTTTCTTGCTGTTATTTATAATAATTTTTTGCATATTTTATTTCAATAAAAGTGGCAATGATAGCCTTTACTATGCTTATTTTGCAAGTCTACATGTTGCCGTTTGAAAACAGAAAGTTTATCGTTGTTGCAAGAATTCTCTAGAAAAGTCAGAATGTGATAAAATGTTGAAACTTTTTGCACAATAATCTCTAATAAATTTCTACAGTGTGTTAAATTTTCAAAATGTTTTGAGTTGAATAAGTATTGATACTCTTTCATTCTTTACAGACTGTACTGTTTGGCAGATTGCTGTTATGTTTGCATATTTGCTTGTTTAATGATTATATTTGAGGATAGGAGTATTAAATATGCAGAGGCATTTAGTATGCAATGTTGAATAATAATTTTAGTGATTTTCTATAGTACATAATGATAAGGTTTTTATATTGGTTTATACTAACTTATCTCATGAGTTCTTGTTGAGTTTTGTGTGGATGAAGTTTTTAAGATTTAGGGAAACCATGATATAAAAGGAATTAAGGAGACACAAAAGCTCAAGCTTGGGGATGCCCAAGGCATACCAAGATAATATTTCAAGAAGTCTCAAGCATCTAAGCTTGGGGATGCCCCGGTAGGCATCCCACCTTTCTTCACCAATAATTATCGGTTAGTATCGGTTGATCCTAAGTTTTTGCTTCTTCACATGATGTGTGATATTGTTGGAATGTAATTTTATTTTGTTTTGCTTGCTATTTTAATAAAATTCTTAGATTTGAAAGTTTTTAATAAGAGAGAGTCCTCAATTAGCTACCCATTTACTTAACTACTCGCATGATCTTCACCTATATCTTTTTGGAGTAGCTTGTCATTTACTATTGTGCTTCACTTATATCCTATGAGTAAATTGTTGAATGAATTGAATATCATGAATTTTAAATTATATCATGCCTAGTGGTGGGTTTAGAAAGTGAAATATTTTGAAGCTTGACAATCACAATATTGGTCATACAAGCAATTGCTGAATAATTACTGTAAGGAAGAGAACTTTCGGATGCAAGCACACTATCGTGGAAATATTTTGTGATTGTGAGCCCCCATCAAAATATTATATGCCAAGATTGTTGACGTTGGAAAAGGAAGACAATGTAATGGTTTATGTCTGTTCATATTCACATAGAAGTTATATTGTCATAGATCCTTCAACATGTGGTGCTTGCCCCCCATCTTTGCTAGCCAAACATTCCGCACCAAGTAGAGATACTACTTGTGCATCAAAAAACCCTTAAACCTAAATCTTATCTTCAAGAGTCCACCATACCTACCCAAGGATTGAGCAAGATCCTTCAAGTAAGTTGTCATCGGTGCAATATGGCAATAAAAATTGCTTCTAAAAGTGTTAGATCATTTAGTGTAAGAGAAAATTGAGCGTTGTATGAACTTGTGATGGCAAAGAATAAAAGTGACAGACTGTATAATAAAGGTTGCTATCATAAGGGGCAATATAACGTGATGTTCTTTTGCACTAAGGGGTTGAGCATACAAACAGAAAGCGCATGGCGACCTCTGCTTCCCTCTGCGAAGGGCCTATCTTTTACTTTTATGTATTTACTTTCATGCAAGAGTCAAAGTTTTTTCTCTCTATTCCTTTTTATTTTTCTCGTTTGGCAAGCATCATGTGGTGAGGAAATATCTAGGCACATATATCCAGTTGGATCTGGGTAGCATGAGTTATTATTGTTGACATCACCCTTGAGGTGAATACGTTGGGAGGCAAAACAGTAAGCCCCTATTTTTCTATGTGTCCGGTTGAAACATTTTGCTCATGTGTATGCGATGAGTGTTAGCAATCATAGAAGACTATATGATGGTTGAGTATGTGGAGCTCTTACTTAGACTTTGTTGAATAAGTTGAATTGCAATTGCTTGGTGACTGAGAACATATGTTGTTGAGTTTCAAGAGAATTCGTTGTTTGAACCTTAACATGTGAATTGGTTGCTACTTTAACATGAGAAGTATTATAAGAAAGAATTGTTGTTATGATGCTAGGAAAAGTGATTGAAATTGTCATTGATCAAACTTATGCACTTTGCTAGCATTCACACTTCATAAATTATTTCTTTTATCATTTACCTACTCGAGGACGAGTAGGAATTAAGCTTGGGGATGCTGATACGTCTCCAGCGTATCTATAAATTATGAAGTATTCATGTTGTAATATTATCATTCTTGGATGTTTTACAATCATTTTATAGCAACTTTATATCATTTGTCGGGACTACCTATTGACCCAGTGCCCAGTGTCAGTTGCTATTTTTTGCTTGTTTTTTACATCGCAGGAAATCAATATCAAAAGAAGTCCAAACACCGTGAAACTTTTTGTGCATTTTTATGGACCAGAAGACATCCATTGGGCTAGAGCAGCACTGGGTGCCCCAGGGGCACAACCCCACTGTGGCACGCCTGGGGGCCCCGGCGCGCCCAGGTGGGTTGTACCCACCTCGGTGGCCTCCCGCACCCCCTCCTTACCCTATAAAATCCCAAATATTCCAAAAAACCCTCGGGGTTAACCTAGATCAGACGTTCTGGCCAAGAAGGCTCAGAGCCACCGAAACCAATCTAGACCCTGCTCCGCACTTTCACGGAGGGGAGATCATCATCACCGTGGCCATCTTCGTCATCCCGTGTCCACCACGATGAGGAGGGAGTAGTCCACCCTCGTACGAGGGTTTGTACCAGTAGCTATGTGTTTAATCTCTCCCTCTCTTCTAGTGTTCTTGAGATGTCACGATCTTGATGTATCGCAGGCTTTGTTAATATAGTCGGATCATATGGTGTTTTCCCCTCTCTATCTTGTTGTGATGAATTGAGTTTTCCCTTCGAGATTTCGTTTTATCGGATTGAATACTTTTATGGATTTGAGAGCACTTGATATATGTCTATGAATACTCGTGGTGACAACGGGGTATTATATTGATTCACTTGATATGTGTTTTGGCACTCAACTCGCGGATTCCCGAGGTGACATTGGGGTAACCTATGCATAGGGGTTGATGCACGTTCTTGTCTTTTGTTTCTCTAGTAGAAATCTTGGGGCACTCTTTGAGGTTCTTTGTGCTGGATTGAGTTTTATGAATCTGAAGTTGCTTTGGTGTTATTTTAATACGAACTCTTGATAGATCGATTGGAAAGAATAGCTACGTGTTATTTTAGTACGAACTCTTGCTTGATCGATTGGCAAGAATAACTTGGTGTATTTTAGTATGAACTCTTGGATAGATCGATCGGAAAGAATAGCTACAAACAATTTCTTCTTATGTTTTCCGCTAGATAGGAACTTTGGAGTGATTCTTCATCGCACGTTTAGGGATGGTTAATTAGCATTGTTGAGAGATTGCACTAGCGAGAGTACGGACCCTAGGCCTCATTTTCAAGCATTGCAATACCGTTTGTGCTCCGCTTTATCAATTGCTACCTTGCTGTTTTTTATTGTTACTATTACAAAAATCAATATCTACTATCCATATTACACTTGTATCACCATCTCTTCGCCGAACTAGTGCACCTATACAATTTTCCATTGTATTGGGTGTATTGGGGACACAAGAGATTTCTTGTATTTGGTTGCAGGGTTGTCTGAGAGAGACAATCTTCACCCTACACCTCCCACGGGTTGATAAACCTTAGGTCATCCACTTGACAGAAAATTACTACTGTCCTAAAAAACTCTGCGCTTGGAGGCCCAACACGAGTCTATAAGAATAAAGTTGCATAGTAGACATCAGCGCCCTAGGGGGGCGCGTCCCCCTACCTTGTGGGCCCCTCAGTGACCCCCTGACCTAGCTCTTCCTCCTATATATTCACATATATTCCAAAACCACTAGAAGCATCCTGATGACCCACAAGTATAGGGGATCTATCGTAGTCCTTTTGATAAGCAAGAGTGTCAAACCCAACGAGGAGCGTATGAAATGACAAGTGGTTTTCAGCAAGGTATTCTCTGCAAGCACTGAAATTATTGGTAACAGATAGTTTTGTGATAAGATAATTCGCAACAGGTAACAAGTAACAAAAGTAAACAAGGTGCAGCAAGGTGGCCCAATCCTTTTTGTAGCAAAGGACAAGCCTGGACGACTCTTATATAAAGCAAAGTGCTCCCGAGGACACATGGGAATTGTTGTCAAGTTAGTTTTCATCATGCTCATATGATTCGCGTTCGTTACTTTGATAACTTGATATGTGGGTGGACCGTTGCTTGGGTGTTGCCCTTCCTTGGACAAGCCTCCCACTTATGATTAACCCCTCTCGCAAGCATCCACAACTACGAAAGAAGAATTAAGGTAAACCTAACCATAGCATGAGACACATGGATCCAAATCAACCCCTTACGAAGTAACGTATAAACTAGGGTTTAAGCTTCTGTCACTCTAGCAACCCATCATCTACTTATTACTTCCCAATGCCTTCCCCTAGGCCCAAATAATGGTGAAGTGTCATGTAGTCGATGTTCACATAACACCACTAGAGGAAAGACAACATACATCTCATCAAAATATCGAATCTAATACCAAATTCACATGATTACTTATAACAAGACTTCTCCCATGTACTCGGGAACAAACGTAACTACTCACAAAGTAGATTCATAATCATAATCAGAGGAGTATTAATTATCATTAAGGATCTGAACATGTGATCTTCCACCGCATAAACCAACCAGCATCAACTACAAGGAGTAGTCAACACTACTAGCAACCCACAGGTATCAATCTGAGGCTTTGGGAGCAAGATCGAATACAAGAGATGAACTAGGTTTGGGAGGAGATGGTGCTGCTGAAGATGTTGGTGGAGATTGACCCCCTCTCGATGAGAGGATCGTTGGTGATGACGATGGCGATGATTTCGCCCTCCCGGAGGGATTGTTTCCCCGGTAGAACAGCTCCGCCGGAGCCCTAGATTGGTTCTGCCCAGGTTCCGCCTCGAGACGGCAGTGCTTCTTCCCGAAAGCTTCCTTCTAGTTTTTTCCAGGTCAAAACACACCATATAGTCAAAGATGGGCACCGGAGGCCTGCCAGGGGGCCCACAAGGACGGGGGGCGCGCCCAGGAGGGTAGGGCGCGCCCTCCAACCTTGTGGCTGGCTGGTGGCCCCCCTCTGGTTCTTTCTTCTCCCAATATTTTTTATATATTCCAAAAACATGCCCCGTGAAGTTTCATGACTTTTGGAGTTGTGCAGAATAGGTCTCTAATATTTGCTCCTTTTCCACCCGGTAATTCCAAATGCCGACATTCTCCCTCTTCATGTAAACCTTATAAAATAAGAGAGAAAAGGCATAAGTATTGTGTTATAATGTGTAATAACAACCCATAATGCAATAAATATCAATATAAAAGCATGATGCAAAATGGACGTATCAACTCCCCCAAGCTTAGACCTCGCTTGTCCTCAAGCGAAAGCTGATATCGATAAATATGTCCACATGTTTAGAGATAGAGGTGTTGATAAAATAGAATACGGACATGAGGGCATCATGATCGTCTTTAGAGCAGCTCATATAATGCCATATAATTTCTTATGCTAAAGTAACAATTCGTTCACAAGGTAAAGTATGAATCATAAACTTCATTGGAAACTAACAAACTATGATCTCAGTTATTGAAGCAATTGCAATTTATCATAACATCATAAAGAGTCAAATAAAGAGCTTTTCAGCAAGTCCACATACTCAACTATCATTTAATCTTTCACAATCGCTAACACTCATGCGATACTTATGGGTAAAAAGTTTCAATCGGACACAGGGAAATATAGGGGCCTAAGTTTCACCTCCCAACCTTTTACCTCAAGGGTAATATCAACAATAATACTTTATGAAAACCTACATCCGAGTGGATATACATATCTGGATCTCTCCAACACATAGTGCTTGCCAAAGGAAAAAATGTAAAAAGGAAAGGTGAAGATTACCATGACACTTGTATAAGGGTAGGAGATAAAAGTAAAAGATAGGCCCTTCGCAGAGGGAAGCAGAGGTTGCCATGCGCTTTTATGGTTGGATGCACAAACTATTAATGCAAAAGAACGTCACTTTGTATTGCCGCTTGTGATAAGGACCTTTATTATGCAGTCAGTCGCTTTTATTTCTTCCATATCACAAGTTCGTATAAATCTTATTTTCTTCACACTAATAGATCATACGTATTTAGAGAGCAATTTTTATTGCTTGCACCGATGACAACTTACTTGAAGGATCTTACTCAATCCATAGGTAGGTATGATGGACTCTCATGGCAAAACCGGGTTTAGGCTGTTTGGAAGCACAAGTAGTATCTCTACTTGGTGCAAAGAATTTGGCTAGCATGAGAGGGAAAGGCGATCTCAACATGTTGGATGATCCATGACAATATAACTTCTATTCGGATATAAGAAAACATAACCTATTATGTTGTCTTCCTTGTCCAACATCAACCTTTTATCATGTCATATTTTAACGAAAGTGCTCACAATTACAAAAGATGTCCAAGATAGTATATTTATATGTGAAGCCTCTCTTTCTTAATTTATTACTTCCTATTAATTGCAACAATGACCAAAACTATGTTTGTCAACTCTCAACAGCTTTTATTCATCATACTCTTTATATGTGAAGTCATTACTCTCCATAAGATCAATATATGAACTTTTTATTTCTTTCTTTTATTTAATTCCCTCAAGATCATAGCAAGAAAGCAAAACACTCAACCCAAAACTACTCTTTATTATATATCTCATGGACTCGATTACATAGATAGAGATCGAAGCAAAACTCAAAGCTAGATCATACTAAAAACTTTATTCTACTAGATCAAGATATAACCAAAAGGATCAAACTAAGAAAAATGATAAAGATAAAGATGAGGTGAACGATACCAGGGTACCTCCCCCTAGCTTGGCAGTTGCCAAGGGGAGTGCCCATACCCATGTATTTATATATCTTTCTTAGGAGGTGGTGATGATGGAGTTGTTGATGAAGGAGGTTTGTCGTCCATCTTCCAAGGCATAGGCTCACCATCATAGAAAGATGAGCGGGTCTCCAGGATCCTCGAATCTGCAGCCAAACTCATCATCTTGAATCTATATTCATACTCACAGTTTTGGTTTTGCAGGTCATAGATCTGGGCTTGGAGGTGCTCGATTTTCTCATGAAGCCTGAAGATGGCTCCTCAATACTCTTGGGGTCTAGCTTGTGATTGTTGGTGAACTCCGCAATCATCATGTGGTTGGCGTTGAGTCCATGTTCCACCATCCTTGACACTTGAAAACTTGCTGCTCCATTGCTTCGAGTCTTGTCTCCACGCTTCCGGTCTTCTTTGGCCCCTCAACATCATGGATATGCAGCACCCCCTCACGCATCTCAATGGCTTGAGGGTATCACATCACCTCTGCAAGGTAGGGGTTGATGACCTTCTCGAAAAACTTGTCCTTGGGGGCGCTTGGAGACGTCATGGTGATCTGGATCTGTCAGAAAAATAGCTCGAAACAAAAACAGGAGATATTGTCGTGGTGCGGTGGTCAAAACCTTCGGGAGATTATATAAATAATTTTTACCAACCATAAGAAATATCGTGCAAGAAAACGGAGTCCGGAGGGCACACAAGGTGGCCACAAGGACAGGGGCGTGCCCTCCACCCTTGTGGTGTCCTCGTGTCTCTTTTAGACTACTTTTAATTTTCCTATTTTTTTAAATATTCCAAAACAGAGAAAATTCATCAATGGGAACGTTTTGGAGTCGGTTTACTTACCGTACCACATACCTATTCCTTTTCGGAGTCCGAAACGCTCGAAAGTGTCGCTATGTACTCCTCCTGTTACGGTATTAATTATATTGGTCTCAACACTTATGGGAGTACATGAGATATAATGTTTGATTCTTTGACCGTTTACCACCTTCGGATTTGTGCCTTCGGCATTGTTGATTTTTATGGCACCAGAACGATAGACCTCCTCTATAATGTATGGGCCTTCCCATTTAGAGAGAAGTTTCCTGCAAAAAATCTTAAATGAGAGTTGTATAGCAAAACATGATCACCTACATTAAACTCACGCTTTTGTATCCTTCTATCATGCCATCTTTTAACTTTTTCTTTAAACAACCTGGCATTCTCATAGGCTTGGGTTCTCCATTCATCAAGTGAGATAATGTCAAATAACCTCTTCTCACCGGCAAGTTTAAAATCATAATTGAGCTCTTTAATAGCCCAATATGCCTTATGTTCTAGTTCAAGAGGTAAGTGACATGCTTTTCCATAAACCATTTTATATGGAGACATACCCATAGGATTCTTATAAGCAGTTCTATAAGCCCACAAAGCATCATCAAGTTTCTTAGACCAATTCTTTCTAGATCTATTAACAGTCTTTTGCAAAGTTAATTTAATCTCCCTATTTCTCAATTCTACTTGACCACTAGACTGAGGATGATAAGGAGATGCAATTCTATGGTTAACATCATACTTAGCAAGCATTTTACGGAAAGCCCCATGAATAAAATGTGAACCACCATCAGTCATTAAATATCTAGGGACTCCAAACCTCGGGAAAATAACTTATTTAAGCATCTTAATAGAAGTGTTATGATCAGATACTAGTTGGAATAGCTTCTACCCACTTAGTAACGTAATCAACAACAACTAAAATATGTGTATACCCATTATGTCACGACCAGTTTTCCCAATAAAAATATTTATTGAGAAACCGATCCTTTAATTCCAGTGTGAAGAAAATTCCTCCATACTGGTAGACAAAACCTTGATACAATAAGCCAGTAGCATATAATATATTACAGGGTCAAGCAGCGGTTGCTCAACAAATTATTACAAGCACGCCAATAATTATACATAGTGGCGGATATGACACAGTGATGTGGGGTGGGTTACTACTGACTCGAAAATAAAAGTGATAGGTGGATTATCACAGTGGAGTGGTTAATAGGTCTACTAAACTGGCGGCTCATCGAGCGTCGAGGTGAGGCTCGATGAATTTATTTGGGTAGCGGAAGCGGATATAATACAATGAACAAATCCAGGGTCGCACGAGACCGACCGATTCCTCTAGGCGTCGGACTCGCCATCGAACTCTTCATCCATGAGATCGCTTTCACAAGATCTCGCCAAATCAATAAGCCAGTGAGTACTTTGAAAGTACTGCAAGACAGTTCGGACAATAGATATAACAAATGTATGCATGAATACGTTATGAGTAATTTAACAATGCACATTCGAATCAAGATAACAAGATAAGTAAAGGGAGTCGGCGGTAGTCCGCCGAAAACCCAATAAATAAATCGAAAACCGATCGGGTGTCCGAGGCGACACCTCAAGGGTGAACAAATAAGTAAAACATGTCATCGATGCGTCTAAGCGACACCACATAAAGGGCTTATATTGAAAGAAAAGACATGCATGCCACGCGTCGGACGTCTGGCGACATCACGTAAAGGGCTTATATCAAAAGTAAATAAATAACAATGTCAGCGATGGACGTCTGGGCGACATCACGTAAAGGGCTTATATCAAAAGTAAATAAATAATAATGTCAGCAATGGACGTCTGGCGACATCACGTAAAGGGCTTATATCAAAGGTAAATAAATAACAATGTCATGATCGGACGTCTGGGCGACATCACGTAAAGGGCTTATATCAAAAGTAAATAAATAATAATGTCATGAATGGACGTCTGGCGACATCACGTAAAGGGCTTATATCAAAGGTAATAAATAACAATGCCGCAATGGACGTCTGCGCGACAATACAGAAAGTGCTGATATCAAAAGTAAATAAAAAACAATGCCGCAGTCGGACGACAGTGCGACATCGCAGAAAGGGCTTAAAATCATTATTCATAACCTTCAAGAATTAATGCTCACCAAAGAAATATTCGACACGTGATAAATAACGGTTTAGTCCATTCACCGAATTAAACGTTAACCGGACATAATACTCATGTGGCTCACTGTGGTTTTTGTCACCAAGACCGACTCTTGACATGATAAGATAAACACGTAACTTGGATATGGATAAGATGATTCAAAGGAATTATCGAATCTGCAGAGTTTGTACTAGAAAGTCCACAGCCAATCTGGATATCCGTAGTCGCTAAGGACTAGTTCCATTTACGGTATTTCTAAGAAACACATCTAACCAAGACACACCCATCCAACCTCACGGTGTCGTGGATTACCCTAGACATCGCTCAAGAAAAACTTTGAGACGGGGAGATGAAAATCTCGAATAGCATGGGATCAAATTTTATATCGCTGGCAGCTCTAAGGGGTGCCCCCCTCTCGGTCCCAACCGGAAACACCCATGCCCCCTGGCCGGATGATAGGCTTTAATCCAGGGCCTTGGAACCCTCATCCCGGCCTCTCGATTTGGTGTGTACTAGGAAGCGGTTTGCAACTTACTAAGCCGTATCCCTTGCGGAAAACGTGTGATAGTACGGGAGGGTAAACGGACGGGAACTGGACTGTTTCATGTTGACACTGGGTCAAACGGTCTGGCGTAAGACTGGCGTGCTACAACACTGCCATCTTACCCATTCTCATGCCATCTCATAGCCATGCAACTCATATCCAACAACATATGAGTTATCGAAATTTACTTGTCTCCACTTTGCATGCAACATGACGTTCATCGAGGTGCTCAAGATCATGCCATGCAACTACTTAAAGCAAACATGCCAAAACAATCATCATATCAAAGTTCAAACATGCTTGCCTGGTTCGGAGAAGTCGGGCCTAGCTCGGTGAGATTCATGTTCCGTCACCTCCTTCTGATTCACGACATTCAAAAATACACGCACTAACGTAAAGACCACGGGTTGCACAAAAATATCCCAAATATTTTTCAAATAAATCTGATAATAAACTAGACAAAATTTTGTAGAGGACAGAAAAAGAATCAGTCAAAAATCCTTTTCTGTTTATATGTTATAAGTGGTTTGGTCAAAGGAGCTTTCTGTAATGAAATGTAAACTTCCTGTGGGGCTAAGGTAAAAGTCCGTAAAACGATTCAAACAGAAAGCGCATTTTGCCGTAATACGCTTTCAGAAAACGGTTCGCTTAAAACAGATGAGAGATCGACGGGCGGGTCCCACCCGTCAGTTTAAAAATTTAAAAGGGGAAACGGAGCTCGCCGGCGCTCGAGGGCTGCGGTGGTCGCCGCGATCCATGGCGAGGCAAGGGGATCGGGTGGTACCTCCGTGCTCAGTGCATCATTCCGCGTCGATGGGTGGTGGTGGTGGTCGCCGGCGAGCACTATGTCGACGGCTGCCCTGGCTCCGGCGGACGGCGGTTCGGGAGGGGTTGGATATCGCCGGAGAGTGCTGCGAAGGGCAAATCGAAGAGGGGGTTAAACTCCTGGGTGCTCGAGAGGGTTGCTGACGAGGTTAGGACGCCGGGGACGGCCTCACCGGAGTGAATCGAGGTGGAGGCCGAGGCGGAACGGGGCGGCCGGAGTTGGGGGAGGAGACCTCCTCGAGGTCCTCCTAGTGGCCTGGCCAGTGTTGGTGAGGTGCAGGAGGGTGCGTGCTCGAGGGCGCAGCCTCAGGGCCCCTTTTTATAGGCGAAGGTTACGGCGGCGCAGGCTTGGTCGGGTGGTTTAGTGGTTGATCGTCGCCGTGGGGTCCACCGCTTTTGGCACTAAACGAGCTTAGATGAGGAGCCGGGGTGGTTCGACGGAACGGGCGGCGCTGGCCTGTCGGCGGCAGAGGGCGTGCTCGTGCTTGCCGGGCCACGACGACGGTGCAATGGGTGCGCCGCACGCCTCGAGCCACGCGGAGGGCCAGGGAACGATGAGTGGCGCCAGTGGCATGGCGAGCAGGCTCAGCCCTCGGCCGGGCCGCCACGGTGGCGCAGCCACCGCAGAACCGCTAACGCCGGGCGAGGCTCGTCGCCACCGACGCCAAAGATCCGTCTATATGCGTGGCGGCGCTACGGGAGGAGAGGTCAGGCGCAACGTGCTGTGAGCGCACTGCCTGACAGGTGACCGATCTTCTGACGACACCGAACTTATCAAACTCAATCTCTCCGAAAGTGCAAGGTAGCAGCAGGCCGGTGTTCGATGTAATGATTTTGGCATGTGGGGATTTTTCCTTGAGTTGATTTTTGGTGGAGTGGCTTCTCATTGCATCTGGGGCTGCCTGAATTTTGGTGGAATTTTGGAGAAGAGGAGATATGAATTTCACCAAATTTGGCAAATCTGGTCCAAACTTGCAGGAGCTGGAACTTGAAAATTTTGAAAAGGAGGAGAGTGGATCTTGATGGTTCTAGGTTGTGGTTACCAAGGACTATCCAGAGGAGTTGGTTTGAGGTTAAAACTCAAAGGCATTTAGGTACTTGCTTTGCAAATCACCTAGGCTCAAAATAATGGACAGAATTGTTTTGGGAAAAGAATCAAATGAAATAAAATTCAAGAATGAGTTGGAACTGTTGTGACTGAATATTTGGATTGCCCCAAAGTGGAAGGAGGGTTTTTGGGAGGTTTTACCATATGAGGCATGGTAAAATCATGAGTGGATTCAATATAAGAGGAGATTCAAAATTCCTAGGGTTTTCTTCTTAAAAGAAAATAAACCCAAAAATTAAAATTTGAGAAGAGGGCAAACAGAAGAAAGGTTTTTGAATAACCAACACCTGGGTTGAAGAAGATGCCAAATTAAAAACCTTGCCAAAGGGGAAAAAGTTTTTGAGAGAGATTTTTTTTGGAAGGGTTTTAAATGACCTTCTACAAAACTAAACAAGTTTTTGAAGAAAGCCTACTAAAAATCTTTGGAGTGTCACAACACCTACCCCCTTAGGAAAAATCTCGTCCCCGAGATTTCAGCTGATTCTCAAATAAGTGTGGATGCTCTGCTCGAAGAAAATCCTCTCTTTCCCAAGTGGCTTCACTCTCGGTGTGATTGCTCCACTGAACTCTGAAAACTTGATGGTTTTCTGTCGGGTCCTCCTTTCAGACTCCTCTAATATTTTTACTAGATGTTCCCGATAGGTGAGGTCTGGTTGCACGTCAATGTTTTCATGGGGTACTTGCTTCTCCGGGTTGCTTACGCACTTCCTTAATTGGGAGACATGAAACACGTCGTGGATATCGGATAATTCTTTGGGTAAGTCTAGCTGGTTGGCTACCGTGCCTCTTCGTGCCACTATGCAGAATGGTCCGATGAATCTTGGTGCTAGTTTCCCCTTAATCTTGAATCGTCGCAGGCCCCTCATAGGAGATACTCGTAGGTATACAAACTCACCGGGTTCAAACTGATCCCACGGTGTTTCGATCATAATAACTCTTCGCCGGCTTTGAGCTGTTTTGAGTCGGTCCCCGATTAGCTTGACCTTTTCCTCGGCCTCTTTGAGCATGTTCCGTCAAGATACGGCTGTCACCGGTCTCTCGACCAATTTAGCGGGTACGACATCTCCGCCTGCATAAGGCTTCAAAGGGTGCCATCTCAGAGATCGCCTCGTAATCGTTGTTGTATGCAAACTCGCTGTATGGCAAGCTTTCCTCCCAACTGGTTCCATAGTGAGTACACATGCTCTCAAAGATGTCTTCTAGAATTTGGTTTACGCGCTCAGCTTTGTCCGTCACCGGGGTGGTATGTCAGATCGAAGGCTAGTTGAGTTCCCAGAGCTCGCTGGTGTGATCCCAAAATCTGGAGATGAATTGTGTGCCCTCGCCGATATTATAGTCTTTGGAACTCCATGTAAGTAGACGACACGGGAGAGATAAAGCCCTGCAAGCTTCGAGTGGTGTGAGTTGTCTTCACGGGATGAAGTGTGCTACTTTAGTCACCTATCGCTGATGACCCATATGGCATCATGTCCGTGTCGCGGACCGAGGTAGCCCAACAATGAAATCCATTCCAATCTCGCCCCATTTCCATTCGGGTATCTTATTTGGTTGCAATAGTCCGCCGGTTTCGTGCTCGCCTTGATGTGTTGACATGAGTCACAACACGCAATAAACGTGGCTATATCCCTTTTTATACCGTGCCACCAAAATGTTTCCTGAAGATCCTTGTACATTTTTGTTCCTCCAGGATGGATTGAATACGGGGCGGTGTGGCCTTCAGCTAAGCTTTGCTGTTTAAGTTCATTGATATTTGGTACGCAAAGTCTATGTTTGTACCACAATATTCCCTGCTCATCAACAACGAATTCTGAGGCCTTTCCCAAACTCACTTTCCGTTTTATGCCTTCAATGCTGGGGTGTCCATGCTGAGCTTCTTTAACTCTCACTATTAGGGTAGGCTGTATTTCCAAATTCGACACAATCGCCTTCATGACCATCACCAAGTTGAGTTTAGCAAATTCCTGCCGGAATTCGGGTTTCAAGTTTGGTAGGCTGTCGTTGTTCTGGACTGGGTTCCACTTAGAGCATCTGCTACAACATTTGCTTTGGCTCGGATGGTAGTGGATTCCAACATCATAATCCTTCACTAATTCTAACCAGCGTCGTTGTCAGAATTCAGTTCCGTTGTGTAAAAATATACTTGAGGCTTTTATGGTCTCGTGTATATTTCACAACGATTTCCAAGTAAAAGTGTCTCCATTCCTTGAGTGCATGAATAATCTTGCTAACTCTAGGTCATGAGTGGGATAATTTTCTCATGCTTGGGTTGTCCGGAAACATACGCGACAACCTTGCCTTCTTGCATCAATATGCACCCGAGGCCCTTTCGGGATGCGCCACAATATACCTCAAAGTTCTTGTGTATGTCCGCACAATTAATACCGGTGCTGTTGTTAATTTCCTTTTTAGTTCTTGGAAACTTTTCTCGCAAGCTCCGTCCATTCAAACTTCTTGTCTTTCTTGAGTAGTCGCCATCGGTTTTGCTATTGTGGAAAATCCTTCAATGAATCTTCGGTAGTAACCTCGCCATTCCTGTAAAACTTCAGACGTCTGCTATTACCGGCTGGTGGTTTCCACCAAGTACGGCCTTGACTTTTTCCGGTCTACGGCAATACCTTCTTGTGTCAAGACGCGGGCCCGTAAAACCTACCTGCCTTAGCCAAAATTCACACTTGCTGAACTTTTCAGATAATTGATGTTTCGAGTTCTCCTAGTACAATTCGGAGATGTTCTCGCGTGTTCTTCCGTGTCTTGGAGTATATCAGAATATCGTCGATGAATACCACAACAAACTTGTCCATAAATTTCATGAATACTTTGTTCATGAGGTGAACAAAATATGCGCGGGCATTCGTTAGTCCAAATGGCATTACTGTGAACTCATACAATCCGTATCTGGAGGTGAAGGCTGTCTTGGGAATATCTTTCGTATGCATACTTTTAATTGATGGTATCCCGACCTTAAGTCAATTTTTGAGAATACCTTGGCTTGAGCGAGCTGATCAAACAAATCATTTATTCGTGGCATCGGATATTTGTTCTTGATTGTGACCATGTTTAGTGCTCGATAGTCGATACACAATCTCAAGTGTTCCATCCTTCTTTTGGCAAATAAAATTGGTGAACCCCAAGGTGAGGAGCTGGCTCAGATATAACCTTTGTCCAATAATTCTTTTATTTGCTTCTTCAATTCTACCAATTCGGATGGTGCCATTCTCAGACGGTTTCTTGTATATGGGAGTGGTTCCGGTGCTAATTCAATGCTGAATTCTATTTCTCGATCCGTGGCATGCCCGTAATTCTTCGAAATAAGTCCGGAATTCACACACTACTGGAACCTTGCTTAATTCAGAAATATCCACTTTGTTTAATCTCGGTTGTCGGGATATTTTTCTTTCTTTGGCTGAAACTTTTATTGTCTTCCCGCGGTGGTGGGTGAGTATTACTGTCCTGTTGAAGCAGTCAATAAAACCTTTGTTGGTGGTTAGCCAATCCGTCCCTAAGATGACATCCAAATTTCTTTATTTTCCAACACAATAAGGTTGGCGTGAAACTTCAATCCTTCAAACTCAATAACCACACCTTGGCAATAACTTTGGGTAACTTGCTTAATCCCAGGGGACTTGACGATCATAGATTTTTCCAAAGGAAGCATCGAAAAATTATTTTGCGAAGCAAAACTTTTTGAAATGAAAGAGTGAGAAGCTCCAGAATCAAACAAAACCATGGCAGGTATTGTGTTGACAGGAAACGCACGAGTAATGTATATCCGCATTCTGTGCTTCCTCTTTCGTCACGTGGTTCAGGTGACCCTTCCTGTGGTTGTTATTGGGGTTGAAATTGTTTCGCTTGGGTGCCGAATTATTGCCACCATTGTTCGGCTTTGGGGTAGAGTTCCTTGGCTTGGGACACTCTTTGGCATAGTGCCCTTCTTCTCCACAAGCGTAGCAAGTAACGCCTGGGCGATATGTGAACTCCTTGTCCCTCGTGATGGAAATTCTTGACTGGGCGTGAGACGCTTGTCGTGGGTTTGTGTGTCCCACCTTTCAAAAATCCGCCTTGCTTCGATGGTTGCAAGCAAGATTAGTCTGGTCCCTTTTCCGCTATGGAAATCCTCCGTGCTGCGCCTCTCATTCTCCAACGTAATGGCCTTATCCACCAAAGTGTCTTGAAATCTGGGAAGGTGTGTACAACCAGTTGGCATTTAAGTGCGGGCGCCTGCATCGCCTAGAAATTTCTCCATCTTCTTGCTTTTCGGACATACGCTCTTCGTTCACATGAAGCGAGATAATAGAGTAAATCGATCGTTGTATTCTCGACACCTGCCATGGTCCTTTGTTTGAGCTCATCAAATTCTCTCTTCTTGATTTTCATAAGACTTTTAGGAATATGCGCCCTACCTAAAACCTTCTTTGAAATCCTCCTGTGTTATATTATTTTCGTTGGGGTGCATGTAGGAAATTTTCCCACCACGATGCAGCTGCTCTAGTGAGATAGTGCGGTGCATATAGCACTTTTCGAGGTCTGAACACCGTGCAATAATTAATTTCCTTTCCATGTCTCAAGCCGCCTTCGCCTCAAGAGGTTTGTCAAGATGGGAAAATGTTTGGGGACGCGTCTTACATAGCTCGAGATAACTTGGATTGTTGCCGATACTGTCCATGGTGATTTCCCATATTGATGACTTGGTTCATTATTTCGATGTTGTTGCTGACTTTGCTCATAAAGGCGTACATTTGGGAAAGTGCTGTTTCACGCCTGTTGACTCGACCGTCCCCGTGTGACATTGCTGCTTGGTTGTGTGCCATAATTTTCCTCTGGCGGAGTTGGCATGGAGCGCGTCCAAGGACGAGACATCCTTCACTCTGGGGATGCATTTTTGTAAAACTCGTAAGAGAGGGAAAAGAGTCGCAAAACAATCAATAAACGCACGAGGACGAAAAATTCCTTTTAAAAAAATGCTCCAGGATTTTTAAAAGGAAAATGGTTGCGCTCGGAGAAGGACTGCTCATTACATATCTCACACGCAGGCGGTAATTATACAATACATCACTCAGGATATGCGTACATAATCCTGACATGTTATTTAGGCTAGTGCACTTCTCCAGTTCCTACATGATGCGCAAACAAGCTACTTCTCACAACCTATGTACATATAAACATATCATACAGAGCGGTACATCGCATGGCTAAGTTGCATCACGGGAGGAGATGGTGAGGATCTCCTTTGCCCTCGCCGAGGGTGAGGCGCAGAGAGGCTGGGACTCAACCTCCTCCTCGCTAATAGGCTCCAGACGTGAAGTGCTGCGCTGAGTAGATGGAGCGGGTGCCCTATGTGGAACAACACGGACAGGAGTGGGCGCCATGGGTGGTGCAGAGCGGACTGGTGTTGGCGCAATAACTTGGTTGAATTCTTTGGTGGATGGCAGGCGACGAGCAGTGGCGGGAGTGGTAGGTGCATAGGATGCTGAGGACGAGACGAAAGTCAGTGGCGGTGCTGTATGCAGGAGCTCCCTCCTGTTGGCGGTACAGCCATGGACTGAGTCCATGCGGGCAGCCACGAAGTCATCCACCAGGTTGTCGAAGGCTGCCTCCAGAGCCCGGAGATACCCGACGAGCATCTCAAAAGCCTCGTCTCGCTCTCCTCTGGGGCAAGAGTATGAGTAGTGGTAGGCGTACGACATGTGGCATGGAAGGTAGCGGTAACGACGAGTCTGCATCGAAGGAAGGACTTCCCTGAGATGAGCTATCGCCTCATGGGCTGCCATCTGCATAGCATGCTTCTCCGTAGGCATGGCTCTTCCCAAGAACCGGAAGTGGCGTAATTCAACACGCCCTCCCTTGAATTGCACCGTGGCTCGGTGCATGGTCGACGGTCGTTGATCTTGTGCTGATAGAGTGTGAAGATCGGGCGCATGGATGGCCCCATCGCGACCTGGACGATGAAGGAGAGAAGCTTGACAAACCCATCGGCTCGCTGGCAAACATTTGAGACTCATGATTGTTGCCGCCATCTACAAAAGTAGGCAGAAATTCTGAATGGTCGATCATAAATTTATGCCGACTGGCCAGAAAATGACTACATTTGCAAAAATACGAATTAGTTCTATTATGCTAATAATCGATTAGCAATCGCGCCTAGTGGTTTCCCTTGATAAATACCGGCTCGTACTAAGCTTGTCACGACCAGTTTTCCCAATAAAAATATTTATTGAGAAACCGATCCTTTAATTCCAAAGCAGAAGAAAATTCCTCCATACTGGTAGACAAAACCTTGATACAATAAGCCAGTAGCATATAATATATTACAGGGTCGAGCAGCGGTTGCTCAACAAATTATTACAAGCACGCCAATAATTATACATAGTGGTGTTGGAAATATGCCCTAGAGGCAATAATAAAAGCATTATTATTATATTTCCTTGTTCATGATAATTGTCTTTTATTCATGCTATAATTGTATTATCCGGAAATCGTAATACATGTACGTCCCTAGTAAGCCTCTAGTTGACTAGCTCGTTGGTCAACTGATAGTCATGGTTTCTCGACTATGGACATCGATGTCATTGACAACGGGATCACGCCATTAGGAGAATGACGTGATGGACAAGACCCAATCCTAAGCATAGCACAAGATCGTGTAGTTCGCTTTGCTAGAGCTTTTCCAATGTCAAGTATCTCTTCCTTAGACCTTGAGATCGTGTAACTCCCGGACACCGTAGGGAATGCTTTGGGTGTACCAAATGTCACAACGTAATCGGGTGACTATAAAGGTGCACTATGTATCTCCGAAAGTGTCTCGGGTTGACACGGATCGAGACAGGATTTGTCACTCCGTGATAACGGAGAGGTATCATCGGGCCCACTCGTAGTGCATCATCATAATGAGCTCAAAGTGACCAAGTGTTCCGTCACGGATCATGCAAGACGCACGAGTAAAGTGACTTGGTTGGTAACGAGACCGAACGAGGTATTGGGAGACCGATGATCGAATCTCGGGCAAGTAACAGACCGTCTGACAAAGGGAATAGTATACCGGGTTGCTTGAATCCTCGACATCGTGGTTCATCCGATGACATCATCGAGGAGCATGTGGGAGCCAACATGGGTATCCAGATCCCGCTGTTGGTTATTGACCGAGAGCGCCTCAATATGTCTCAAGATGTCTCCGAACCCATAGGGTCTACACACTTAAGGTTCTGGACGCTAGGGTTATTAGGAAGACTTGTATGTGATTACCGAATGTTGTTCGGAGTCCCGGATGAGATCCCTGACGTCAAGAGGAGTTCCTAATAGTCCGGAGGTAAAGATTTATATATGGGAAGTTGTCAAACGGACACCGGAAAGTTTCGGGGCATACCGGTATTGTACTGGGCCACCGGAAGGGTTCCGGGTCCATCGAGGGGCCACCTCCGGGGGCCACATGGGCTGCGTGGGGAAGGAGCCAGCCCCGGTGGGCTGGGCGCACCTCCTTGGGCCCTTGCGCCTAGGGTTGAGGGAACCCTTGAGGGGCGCCCCTTGCTTAGGGGCAAGTCCCTCCCCTTGACGCCCCCTCTAGATCCCATCTAGAGGGGCCGCCCCCTGCCCCTTCCCCTATAAATAGAGGGGTGAGGGAGGCTGAACACCACAAGCCAAGGCGCAGCCCTCCCTCCCAACACCTCTCCTCTTCCGTGACGTGCTTGGCGGCTCACTGTCGAGTATCTTTGCACCAATCGCACCACGTCAGGCCGCCATTGAGCTGCCTTCTCAACCTCTCCTTCCTCCTTGCTGGATCAAGACGAAGAGACGCTGCCCCGTCTCTGCATTTCTGTGTTGAACGCGGAGGTGCTGTCCGCTCAAAGACTTGGTCATCGGTGATCCGAATCACGGCGAAGTACGACTCCCTCATCACCATCCCTTGAACGCTTCCGCACTCGATCTACAAGTGGTATGTAGATGCAAACTCACTCCCTTGACTCGTTGCTTAGATGAACTCATAGATGGATCTTGGTGAAACCGTAGGAAAATTTTTAATTTTCAGCAACGTTCCCCAACAAGTGGCGGATATGACACAGTGATGTGGGGTGGCTTACTACTGACTCGAAAATAAAAGTGATAGGTGGATTATCACAGTGGAGTGGTTAATAGGTCTACTAAACTGGCGGCTAATCGAAAGCGCCGAGGTGAGGCTCGATGAATTTATTTGGGTAGCGGAAGCGGATATAATACAATGACCAAATCCAGTGGTCGCATTTAGACCGACCGATTCCTCTAGGCGTCGGACTCGCTTATCGAACTCTTCATCCATGAGATCGCCTTCGTCACAAGATCTCGCCAAATCAATAAGCCGGTGAGTACTTTGAAAGTACTCGCAAGACAGTTCGGACAATAGATATAACAAATGCATGCATGAATACGTTATGAGTAATTTAACAATGCACATTCGAATCAGTATAACAAGATAAGTAAAAAGGGAGTCGGCGGTAGTCCGCTCGAAAACCCAATAAATAAACTGAAAACCGATCGGGTGTCTGAGGCGACACCTCGAAGGGTGAACAAATAAGTAAAACATGTCAGCTTCGAGGCGCCTAAGCGACACCACATAAAGGGCTTATATTGAAAGAAAAGACATGCATGCCACAATGGACGTCTGGGCGACATCACGTAAAGGGCTTATATCAAAAGTAAATAAATAACAATGTCAGCAATGGACGTCTTGGCGACATCACGTAAAGGGCTTATATCAAAAGTAAATAAATAACAATGTCAGCAATGGACGTCTGGGCGACATCACGTAAAGGGCTTATATCAAAGGTAAATAAATAACAATGCAGCAATCGGACGTCTGGGCGACATCACGTAAAGGGCTTATATCAAAAGTAAATAAATAACAATGTCAAGTTTCGGACGTCTGGCGACATCACGTAAAGGGCTTATATCAAAGGTAAATAAATAACAATGCCGCAGTCGGACGTCTGGGCGACATCACAGAAAGGGCTTATATCAAAAGTAAATAAATAACAATGCCGCAGTCGGACGTCTGTGCGACATCGCAGAAAGGGCTTAAATTCATTATTCATAACCTTCAAGAATTAATGCTCACCAGTAAATATTCGACACGTGATAAATAACGGTTTAGTCCATTCACCGAATTAAACGTTAACCGGACATAATACTCATGTGGCTCACCAGGGTTTTTGTCACCAAGACTGACTCTTGACATGATAAGATAAACACAGAACTTGGATATGGATAAGATGATTCAAAGGAATTATCGACTCTGCAGAGTTTGTACTAGAAAGTCCACAGCCAACGGATTTCCGTAGTCACGAAGGACTAGTTCCGTTTACGGTATTTCGGAAGAAACACATCTAACCAGTACACACCCATCCAACCTCACGGTGTCAGGGATCACCCTAGACATCGTTCAAGAAAAACTTTGAGACGGGGAGATCACAATCTCGAATAGCATGGGATCAAATTTTTATACGCGCGCTCTAAGGTGTGCCCCCCTCTCGGTCCCAACCGGAAACACCCATGCCCCCTGGCCGGATGATAGGCTTTAATCCAGGGCCACGGAACCCTCATCTCGACCTCTCGATTTGGTGTGTACTAGGAAGCGGTTTGCAACTTACTAAGCCGTATCCCTTGCGGAAAACGTGTGATAGTACGGGAGGGTAAACGGACGGGAACTGGACTGTTTCATGTTGACCTTTGGGTCAAGCGGTTCAAGCGTGAAGACCGCGTGCTACAACACTGCCATCTTACCCATTCTCATGCCATCTCATAGCCATGCAGCTCATATCCAACAACATATGAGTTATCGAAATTTACTTGTCTCCACTTTGCATGCAACATGACGTTCATCGAGGTGCTCAAGATCATGCCATGCAACTACTTAAAGCAAACATGCCAAAACAATCATCATATCAAAGTTCAAACATGCTTGCCTGGTTCGGAGAAGTCGGGGCCTAGCTCGGTGAGATTCGCGGTTCCGTCACCTCCTTCGGTATCTACGACATTCAAAAATACACGCACTAACGTAAATACCATGGAGTGCACAAAATATCCCAAATATTTTTCAAATAAATCTGATAAAAACTAGACAAAATTTTGAAGAGGACAGAAAAGAATCACTCAAAAATCCTTTTCTGTTTAAAAGTTATAAGTGTTTTGGTCCAAGGACCTTTCTCGTAATGAAATAGAAACTTCCTGTGGGGCTAAGCGTAAAAGTCCGTAAAACGATTCAAACAGAAAGCGCATTTTGCCGTAATACGCTTTCAGAAAACGGTTCGCTTAAAACAGATGAGAGATCGACGCGGGTCCCACCCGGCCGTTTAAAAATTTAAAAGGGAAACGGAGCTCGTCGGCGCTCGAGGGCCATGGTCGCCGCCAGCGATCCACGGCGAGGCAAGGGGATCGGGTGGTACCTCCGTGCTCGCGCATCATTCCGCATCGATGGGTGGTGGTGGTGGTCGCCGGCGAAACCGTGGTCGACGGCGGCCCTGGCTCCGTGAATGGACGGGTTCGGGAGGGGTTGGATATCGCCGAGAGTGCCGCGAAGGGCAAATCAAGAGGGGTTAGACTACTGGGTGCTCGAGAGGGTTGCTGACGAGGTTAGGACGCTGGGGACGGCCTCACCGGAGTGAATCGAGGTGGAGGCCGAGGCGGAACGGGGCGGCCGGAGTTGGGGGAGGAGACCTCCTCGATGTCCTCCTAGTGGCCCGCGAGTGTTGGTAAGGTGCAGGAGGTGCGTGCTTTCGAGGGCAAGCTCGGGGCCCCTTTATAGGCGATCCGAGGTGATGGCCGTGAACGGAGTTTTCCAAATGAAGGTTACGGCGGCGCAGGGCTTGGTCGGGGTGGTTTAGTGGTTGATCGTCGTCGTGGGGGTACACTGGCTCCGTTTTGGCACTAAACGAGCTTAGATGAGGAGGTGTGGGGGTGGTTCAATCAACGGAACGGGCGCGTCTGCCGGGCGGCAGAGGGCGTGTTTCGTGCTTGCGGGGCCACGGCGACGGTGCAGCGGGTGCGCTGGCACGCCCGAGCCACGCGGAGGGGCTGTGGAACGATGGGTGGCGCCGGTGGCGTGGCGGCAGGCTCAGCCCTCATTGCCGCCACGGGTGGCGCAATACCGCAGAACCGCCAACGCCGGGCGAGGCTTATCGCCACCGGACGCCAAAGATCCGGCCCAAGGGGGGCGGCAAGCGCCCGGGCCAGGAGGAGAGGCTGTGCGCAACGTGCCAGAGCGCATCGCTGACAGGTGACCGATCTCTCGACGACACCGAACTTATCAAACTCAATCTCTCCGAAAGTGCAAGGTAGCAAAGGCAGCCAGGTGTTCGGCGTAATGATTTTTGGCATGTGGGGATATTTCCTTGAGCTGATTTTTGGTGGAGTGGCTTCTCATTGCATCTGGGGGCTGCCTGAATTTTGGTGGAATTTTTGGAGAAGAGGAGATATGAATTTCACCAAATTTGGCAAATCTGGTCCAAACTTGCAGGAGCTGGAACTTGAAAATTTTGAAAAGGAGGAGAGTGGATCTTGATGGTTCTAGGTTGTGGTTACCAAGGACTATCCAGAGGAGTTGGTCTGAGGTCAAAACTCAAAGGCATTTAGGTACCTGCTTTGCAAATCACCTAGGCTCAAAATAATGGACAGAATTGTTTTGGGAAAAGAATCAAATGAAATAAAATTCAAGAATGAGTTGGAACTGTTGTGACTGAATATTTGGATTGCCCCAAAGTGGAAGGAGGGTTTTTGGGAGGTTTTACCATATGAGGCATGGTAAAATCATGAGTGGATTCAATATAAGAGGAGATTCAAAATTCCTAGGGTTTTCTTCTTAAAAGAAAATAAACCCAAAAATTAAAATTTGAGAAGAGGGCAAACAGAAGAAAGGTTTTTGAATAACCAACACCTGGGTTGAAGAAGATGCCAAATTAAAAACCTTGCCAAAGGGGAAAAAGTTTTTGAGAGAGATTTTTTTTGGAAGGGTTTTAAATGACCTTCTACAAAACTAAAAAAGTTTTTGAAGAAAGCCTACTAAAAATCTTTGGAGTGTCACACATTAGAGGAAGGAAAAGGTCCCATATAATCAAAGCCCCAGACATCGAATGGTTCAATAACAAGCGAATTGTTCATAGGCATTTCCTGACGTCTACTAATATTGCCAATTCTCTAGAACTCCTCACAAGATAAGACAAACTTACGGGCATCCTTAAAGGGAGTGGGCCAATAGAACCCGGATTGCAATACCTTATGTGCAGTTCTATCTCCAGCGTGGTGCCCTCCGTAGGCCTCGGAGTGACATTTGCGTAGGATCTGTTCCTGTTCATGCTCAGTACACAACGTCTAATATAACACCATCTACTCCTTCTTTATAAAGGTGTGGGTCATCCCAAAAGTAATGTCTTAAATCATAGAAAAACTTTTTATTTTGCTGGTATGTGAAACTAGGTGGTATAAATTTAGCAACAATATAGTTAGCATAATCAACATACCATGGAGCATTACGAGAAGCATTTATGACATTTAGTTGCTCATTAGGAAAGCTATCATCAATAGGCAGTGGGTCATCAAGAACATTTTCTAACTTTGAAAAGTTGTCTGCAACGGGGTTCTCAGCTCCCTTTCTATCAATAATATGCAAATCAAATTCTTGTAGCAAGAGAACACATCTAATAAGTCTAGGTTTAGCATCTTTCTTTTCCATAAGATATTTAATAGCAGCATGGTCAGTGTGAATAGTTACTTTGGAATCAACAATATAAGGTCTAAACTTATCACATGCAAATACAACTGCTAAAAATTCTTTTTCGGTGGTAGCATAATTTCTCTGGGCACTGTCTAGAGTTTTACTAGCATTTAATTTCTTATCAACTCTTTGTCCTAGAACAGCACCAGCAGTATAATCACCAGCATCCTACATAATTTCAAAGGGTAAATTCCAATCAGGTGGCTGAACAATAGGTGCAGAAATCAAGGCTTTCTTAAGTATTTCAAAGGCTTCTACAGAATCATCATCGAAAACAAAAGGAACATCTTTTTGCAAGAGATTGGTGAGAGGCCTAGAAATTTTAGAGAAGTCTTTAATAAACCTCCTATATAAACTAGCATGACCAAGGAAACTTCTTATACCTTTGATATCTTTAGGACACGACATCTTTTCAATAGCATCTACTTTAGCTTTATCAACTTCAATACCTCTTTCAGAAATTTTATGCCCCAAGACAATACCTTCATTAACCATAAAGTGGCACTTCTCCCAATTCAAGACAAGATTAGTTTCTTCACATCTCTGCAAAACTCGATCAAGGTTGCTTAAGCAATCATCAAAAGAGGTTCCGTAAACGGAAAAATCACGCATGAAAACCTCAACAGTCTTTTCACAAAAATCAGAGAATATAGCAGCCATACATCTTTGAAAGGTGGCAGGTGCATTTCATAAACCAAAAGGCATACATCTATAAGCAAAGGTACCAAAAGGGCAAGTACAAGTGGTTTTCTCTTGATCCTCTTTTGACACAGGTATTTGAGAGAAACCAGAATAACCATCTAGAAAGAAAAAATGAGTATGTTTGGATAGTCTTTCTAGCATTTGATCGATAAAAGGTAGAGGGTAATGATCTTTTCTAGTTTTACGAAAATCAGTTACCATTCTATAACCTGTAACAATTATTTGTGGAATCAATTCATTCTTATCATTAGGACAACAATAATACCTCCCTTCTTAGGGACAAAATGAACATGGCTTACCCATGGACTATCGGCAATAGGATAAATTATACCTGCCTCCAGAAGCTTTAATATTTCATTTCTTACCACTTCTTTCATCTTAGGATTTTACTGTCGTTGATGATCAACAACTGGTTTAGCATCTTTCTCTAATTTTATTTTGTGCTGACATAGAGTGGGACTAATGCCCTTAAGATCATCCAGAGTATATCCAATAGTGGCACGGTGCTTCCTCAGAGTTTTCAATAATTTATTTTCTTCATGCTCTGAAAGGTTAGCACTAATAATAACAAGATATATCTTATTTTAATCTAGATAACCATATTTCAGAGTATCAGGTAATTGTTTAAGCTCAAACACGGGATCACCCTTGGGTGGAGGAGGATCCCCGAGGATTTCAGCAGGCAAATTGTGTTTCAAAATAGGCCCTTGATTAAAGAATAATTCATCTATTTCTCTTCTTTCATTCATAGACATATCATTTTCATGGTCTAGCAAATATTGTTCTAAAGGATCAGCAGGAGGCACGGCAATTGAAGCAAGACCAATAATTTCATCTTTACTAGGCAATTCTTTATCATGAGGTTGTCTATGAAATTTAGAGAAATTAAAATCATGAGACATATCCCCCAAACCAACAACAATATCTTTCTCGCAGTCTATCTTAGCATTAATGGTATTCAAGAAAGGTCTACCAAATATAATGGGACAAAAATTATTTTGTGGGGAAGCGAGAACAAGAAAATCAGTAGGATATTTTATGTTCCCACACAAGACTTCAACATCACTAACAATCCCAATTGGTGATATTGTATCTCTATTGGCAAGCTTAATAGTAACATCAACATCTTCTATCTCAGCTGGTGCAATGTCATTCATAATTTCTTTATATAAGGTATAAGGAATTTCACTCACACTAGCACCCACATCACATAAGCCATGATAACAATGATCTCCTATTTTAACAGAAACAACGGGTGTCGGTGTCAAAACCGGCCGATCTCGGGTAGGGGGTCCCGAACTGTGCGTCTGAGGATCGAAGGTAACATGAGACAAAGGGGACACGATGTTTATCTAGGTTCGGGCCCTCTTTATGGATGTAAAACCCTACTTCCTGTTTGATTGACTTTGATAAGTATAGGGGTTACAAGAGTTGATCTACCTCAAGATCGTAATGGCTAAACCCTAGATGTCTAGCATGTATGAATTCTGATAGCCTCTACGGACTAAACCCTCCGGTTTATATAGACACCGGAGGGGCCTAGGGTTGTACAGAGTCGGTTTACAGAAGAAGGAAACTACACATCCGGACGCCAATCTTGCCATCCACACAAGGGAGAGTCCTATCCAGAGATTGGGGAAGGTATTCTACCTTGTATCTTCACGGCCCATTAGTCCGGCCCATAACACACAGCCCGGACACCCGAGGACCCCTTAGTCCAGGACTCCCTCAGTAGCCCCTGAACCAGTTTTCAATGATGATGTGTTCGGCGCGCAGATTGTCTTCGGCATTGCAAGGTGGGTTCCTCCTCCGAATACTTCAAAGCAATCTTCTTAATAAAAGAACTATATCCAGCTCTGTATACCAGTCACAACCCTCAACCACGAAGGAAAAAAAATACTTAATCAAAATAAGGTTCGTCAACTAACAACCCTTTCAGCGAAACGTCACGTCTGGCATCTTCATCATTTCGAACCGTTTTTTGGACTCCCGCTTCGTGTTTCGAGGCGCGGCCTCCACTCACACGTCTTGTCAAAATAGATATTGTGTCCACTTATTGCGGGATCCTCATCAATACGGGTTTGGGTAACCCAACCGTGCCATTCGCACGACCCCTTGGGAACAGGCGAGTTTTAAGGCTTGAGGGGGGGGGGGGGGGGCTTGATATTAACTGCCTATAAAAGTTGATAAAGATCCATATTTTTACCCCACGCCTTCTTCCTTCCTCTGCTTTCCCATCCTCGAGCTCCGTACCAAGCTTCAATCTTTCCCACCGCCACCAACCTCTCCACCATGTCCGGATCTAGCTCACAGGGCAAGTGGGTGGCCTCCTCTGTCACGTAGAAGGACGTCAAGGAGCTCCGGGAGGTGGGGTACCTGACTGCGGACGACGCACACAAGCTCCCTGCGAAGAAGCAAGTCATCCCCACTCCGGACCTCGGAGAAAGCACAGTGTTCATCCCCCACTTCCCCCGCGGGCCAGGGTTTCCCCTCCACCCCTTTGTCCGCGGCCTCATGTTCTACAACGGGCTAGATTTCCATGATCTAGCACCGAATTCTTTCCTCCACATCTCGGCGTTTATCGTCGTGTGCGAGGTGCTACTCATCCCCCCACACTTCGGCCTATGGCTAAAAGTCTTCAATGTGAAGCCGAAGGTGGTCGACCGGGCAAGACGCTGGATGGCGGGCGCCATGGTGAGCAAGCTCCCCAACACCACTTGGCCTAAAGGGGCCTTCATGGATACCGTAAAGGTGTGGCAACAGGAGTGGTTCTACATCACCGAGCCCCGCGGCGCCAGACGGGTGGCCACTCCTGAGTTCAGATCCGGGCCCCCTATGCGGCTCGCGTCATGGACCAATAAGGGTCCGGACTAGGGGTCGACCGATGAAGTGATGATGCTGCAAAAGCGCATTAAGAATATGAGGCAAGAACACCAGTCTCACTGACGTGATTCAGGTGATGCTCTTCCGCCGGATGCTCCCCTGCCGACACCGGCCTCTGCATATGTGGGAGTTCAACTCGGAAGGGCTGCAGAACCTACAACGCTTCTTCGGCACAATGCACGAAGAGACCAGGAAGCTGCTCTTCAAGGCCCAGAAGACGTGGCCGAAGAAGACCGACGACATCGGCCTTGACAGCGTGAATCCGGCCACTCCGGTAAGTATTTTGTTTTCAAACATAATTTTGGTTATAGATCAGAGGGTATACTGAGTTTTCTATTCATCATTCAGGGCTGGACAACGAAGGAGGAGCGGATAAAGTGTCTGGCTCTGCTACCTAAAGACCCAGCCACTCCTCTGCTAACGAGGATGCTGGTTCTGGTGCCGTATCAGGGCCGGAGAAGAAGGCCAAGAAGAAGAGCAAGGAGGCCAAGGTTGGCCTCCGCCGCAAAGGTACTTAGGATGCAGTGTCCGGAGAGACCGAAGCTCTCTCCTCCCACGAGGGAGATGAAGCCGAAGAGGAGGAGGAGGCAGAAAGCGGTTCTCCCCTTAAGGGGAGGAAGAAGAAAAGGGCCGCCTCCTTAGACCCGGAGGCGGAGGCGTCCAAGAGGTGGAAGATAACCCTCTCGGATGGTTCAGACATGGATGCCGAACACACCCCCAAGAGGCGCCCCAGTTAAAAGCCCCTGGCCACATCGTAAGCGCCAAAGGATAATTTATAGATATTCGGTCTTTTATGATTGTAATATAACATATTATGTTGTGTCTTTCAGTCCGGCCCGTGACCTCCCCCAACCATCGTCATCTGAGGGGAACTGTCTAGCACCGGAGATGGTGGAGAGCGAGTAGCCTCAGCGAGCCTCTCCGGCTACTACCATGGATGACACCGAGGTGTTGTCCCGAAGGGCCTCTCAGGGCCATGGAGAGGTGAGGGAGGCCGCCAAGACGGCGCCAGAGGGTAATGCCTCGGCTGCTGAGAACATGGGGGGTGCAACCCCCATGGAGACCCATTTACGACGGCTCTGACCAGTCCGCCCCCAAATGGAACACTATTCCGGAGACCCATGTGGCTCCGGAATCGAGCGAGCAACCCCCTTCGGGGGGAGCGTCAACTCTAGTGGCGACCTCCGCTAATCCGGAGGCGCCGAACACTCTGGTGGAGGCACTACGAGTGCCTCCATCATGGAGGAGCACTGCATCCTGATGGGTGCGGTGGTTGAGAAGGTTCAGTCCGCCAAGAGCGGGCTGAACGAAGCCTTCACCAGCCTGCTAACAGGCTTCGAGGTATGCGACATAATATTCTTAGCCGCTTTTCATATAAAAAAATATGCCTGTATATAGATAGTAGCCCCTGAGACTGTGTTCGGTTTCGGAAAAAGCCGAACAGAGGATCACATAGTATTCAAGAGAGGTGACGGACTTTTCTATTTTATAACAGGCTTCCCCGTTGGCGGCGACCGCCCAGGCAGCTGAAGTTTCCGAACTCAAGCAGAAGCTGAAGCTGGCTGATGATGATATCGACCGCATTAATAAGCGGTTCGATGAAGCGCAAGGTATGTTGAAGAGAGCTCTTGCATGCGTGAAGTGATATGTAAATTCGGAGTTCAGCTCATGCATTGCGATGAATATGATGACAGGTAGCAGCCGAGGTCGAGACCCTCAAGAGCGCCCTTGCGCAAGCCAAGGAGCAGGCGAAGGCGAGCAAAGCGGCCGCTGACAAAGCGGCTGCAGATTTAAAGGCTGAACAGGTCACCCACCGCCAGTATGAGGAGAGGGTGGCCGAGGTGGAGCAAGAGCTCAAGGACGCCACCGGCAAGTGCGAGGCCTTGGAGGAGAAGAATACGGCCCAAGCGGCCGATCTCGCCAAGGCCCTTCAGGAGGTTAAAGAAGCGCAGACCGAGTCTCGGGCGGCTCGTGAGGAGATCCGGCAGGCCGAACAGATAGCGGCGGTAAGCCCTTTCTTTTGCAGAGTATATTTGGCGGTCAAAGATATGCTTTTCTCACTTGGCTGTGGAGTTCTCCAGACGCATTTGCGGATCTGCCGAAGAGTGCGGCCGACGCCGCACAATTCTTCGGGCCCAGGAGGGGCAGACGACGGAGAAGCTCTTCTGGTCACAGTTCCTGGCGCTGGAGCGTCCGACGTTATTGAACAACCAGATGATGCAATGGGCGGAGCTGCATAGGATGTCCGGTTGGCCATGAAGGACATCATAGTCCGGTTATGGCCAACCGAACCCATTCCCAGCAGCTACTTCGGCCTGGTGAAGAGACTTGTTGACGCACTGCCCCAAGTTGAAGCTATGAAGCGCTCGGCGTGCATAGAGGGTGCGTGGATGACCTTTTCCCATGTCAAGATGCACTGGGCGAAGATGAAGGCCACCGTCATGGCGACCGAGGGCCCACCAGAAGGAAAGGACCACTGCAAGCTGGAGCGGTATTTTGACGACGTCCTGGAGGGTGCCCGGATAGTAGAGGGCCAATGCTCAAAGGATATCATCTTTGAGTGAATGTAATATATTTATCCAGACCATGTGTGAGGAACCAGGCCGTGTAATATGTGTATGATTTTATCTGGAATTGCTTACCTCCTGTGCGGTCGTATTTTGTTATTCTGAAAGTTTGCCAGTCGTCGGCTTCAGCCCCCACGTAGATGCTACGGGGGTGTACGGGATAACGCATGATCACACTTGACCCAACGTCTTGGTCCGTAAAGGAGGTGTCTACGTAGCGAACCAGGAAATCAGACTGTGCGGCTTTAGCACTTTCACTTAGCCATAGGAGTTTGATGGTGGAACTAAGTACTAGCCCCTGGTGTGTATGCGCGTTATCTCGAATCGGGATGCCTTAGGCGCAGGATCGACGTATGCCGCATTCTTCGTATAATATGTAAGAAACCGCAAGAGATTTATAATAAGTCGCCGAATCGCTGACCAGCTCTCGCCGTATCATGACAGTCAGTTATCGGCTTTCTCTACTGAGGTGGTTGACCGGACGAACCAGAAACACAATCGCAATAGTTCTCCCTTTACTACCCTAGCCGAACAAGCGAAACGTAAGGTAGTAACCACAGGAGCCGGGCAACCCAACTATTGACCAAAGACATGATTCAGAGCTGATGCATATAATGCAATATTCGAGACGCCGAAGTACACTTTGAAAGTGTTCGGACTTTTTTTTATCTGAGAATATATGTGGCCGAATAGAGCCCCTGGCATTTTAAGCCATACCGAAGTGTATATGCCTATCTGATGCGAAGAGGGAATACAGATTATGAAATAAACCAATAGCAAATAGGAGTTGGTAAAAAACTGTTTCCGTTATAGTCTGATTGATACGTCAAAACGTGCTCTTACAGATAATGCCATAAGCATAAAGGCTATTTTACGCCGAGAATTTGTAAACAAGGGAAAGCTGTATACAGGTCCTAAAAAAGAAAAGGTAGTCTTGAAGATCCCTTGGACAACCTACCGCACGTCTGTGCCGCTTTTGCTTTGGTGAAGATTCTTTGAGAGGGCCAATCGATGATCGTGTATATAAACGGGGCCTGCGAAAGGGCCCTTGTGTAACCGTAAAGTGATTAGGTTTTAAAGAACCTGTAATATGAGAAAAAAGATCGAAGAAAAAAGTTTAAGGTCAAATAGGGTCAAGCCGCACTATAGATCTTGTCCGCAGTGTGCCTCCGTCGTGGCCCAGGGTATTTTGAGTGTGTAATTATGCACACGCGATACATATACCGCGGTTGTGTGGGGCGATCAACGGAGGCGAGACTGCTAGTCTAGCTCCGGATTCACCGAGCTGTCCTTATGCAGAGTAGGCTGGACTCGTTTAACAGTGTCCGGGGGCTTGATGGCCGATGAGGTGTCCGGACTGATAAGGCCGCTCCGTACTTTAGCCGCAAGGGCCGCGGCATGCTCCTCAATACGGAGGGAGCGCTCCATGTTTCCATTGACTGTGATAACACTGCGGGGTCCAGGTATTTTGAGCTTTAAGTAAGCATAATGCGGGACTGCATTGAAGCGGCCGAAGGTGGTTCGTCCGAGGAGTGCGTGATAACCACTACGGAAGGGGACGATGTCGAAGATCAAGTCTTCGCTTCAGAAGTTGTCCGGCGATCCGATGACTACTTCCAATGTTAATGAACCCGTGAAGCGGGCCTCGACACCGGGTATCACTCCTTTAAAGGTGGTGTTACTAGGCTTGATTCTTGATGGGTCAATACCCATTTTACGGGTAGTGTCTTGATAGATCAAGTTAAGACTGGTGCCACCGTCCATAAGGACCCGAGTGAGATGGTATCCGTCGATGATCGGATCAAGGACCAGGGCTGCCGAACCTCCGTGACGGATACTGGTTGGGTGGTCCCTGCGATCGAAGGTGATCGGACAAGACGACCACGGGTTGAATTTAGGGGCGACATGCTCTACGGCGTAGACGTCCCTTAGCGCACGTTTGCGCTCCCTTTTGGGGATATGCATGACATAGATCATATTCACAGTTTTCACCTCATGGGGAAATTTCTTTTGCCCCCGTGTGTTCGGTGAGCGGGGCTCCTCATCGTCCTCGCTTGGCGGCCTTTCCCCTTATGTTCGGGATTTAACTTATCGACCTGTTTGAAGACCCAACATTTTATGTTGGAATAATTGGCAGGCTTGTCAGGGGTGCCACGAATCTGGCAAGGCCGATCGAGTATTTTATCCAAATTAGATGGGCCATCTTTATTTCCTTTGAATGGCTTCTTCCGCTGACCAGATTTAGAGCCACTGAATCCGGCATTGACCGTTGTGTCTTCAGTTTCCTCATTGTTGTTTCGATGCTTATGTTTGTTGCGTTGTGGCCTGCCATTGCCATCCCTGGCTTCGGAGGTGCCAGGGTCGCTGGTATTGTTGCTTCTACGAGCCAACCAGCTGTCCTCTCCCGCGCAGAAGCGGGTCATGAGTGCGGTAAGAGCTGTCATGGACTTCGGCTTTTCCTGACCGAGGTGTCGGGCGAGCCATTCGTCGCGGACGCTATGTTTAAAGGCTGTGAGGGCTTCAGCATCCGGACAATCGATGATTTGGTTCTTTTTAATTAAGAACCTAGTCCAGAGTTTGCAGGCTGATTCTTCGGGTTGCTGGACTATATGACTAAGGTCATCGGCGTCCGGAGGCCGGACATAGGTACCTTGGAAGTTGTCCCTAAAGGCATCCTCCGGATCTTCCCAGGTACCAATGGAGTTCTCTGGGAGGCTGTTTAACCAGTGCCGTGCTGGTCCTTTTAGCTTTATAGGGATGTATTTGATGGTGTGGAGATCGTAACCGCGAGCCATGTGGATATGGAGAAGAAAATCATCAATCCATACCACGGGATTTGTCGTTCCACTGTATGATTCGATGTTTACGGGTTTAAACCCTTCTGGAAATTGGTGCTGCATTACCTCATCGGTAAAGCATAAGGGGTGTGCGGCGCCTCTGTATCGGGCGATGTCACGACGGAGTTTGGATGACATCCGTGTTCAGTTTTCTGCCCGGGTGAGGTTATGCCTATCGTGCCAAGCTTGATGGCCATCATCTCGCATTGGGACACGCCCCCTTGATCCATAGATTGATCTAGCCTGACCGGCTCTAATGTCCAGGTCATGGCGTAAGTCATAGGTGTATCCGGGAGCCGCTACCTCTTTGCCTCTATGGCAAGGTGGTGCGGGCTGGTGTTCGGTGTAAGCAGCCGCTTCGTCTCGCCCACGTGGTGGTCGGTCTGGTTCATCAGCGCGGTCATATCTTGACGGTATTGGCTCAAGGGCCTCATCGTCGAATTGTGGCAGTAGTCGACGCTTCGGATAACTCTTCATTGGGTGCTCGAGGCCATATTCCTCGGCGGCTAGGACCTGGGTCCATCTGTCATTGAGCGTATCCGGTTCGGCCTGAAGCTGTTGATGTTTCTTTTTTAGGCTCCTTGCAGTTGCGATTAGCGATCGCTTGAAGCGTTCTTGCTTGAGGGGTTCCTCTAGTACGATGAAATCTTCGTTGCCGAGGCTCACATCCTCCTCGGAAATCGGTAGATAGTTACTATCTTCCAAATCCTCATTCCCGATCGGCTCGTCGGGGTTAACTTGTCCCTCCTCCCATTCATCCTATTTGGAGGCAGGCTCGACCGGGTCTTCGGGATCTTTGGCATCGTTCGAAGTGTTATTGTCTCCGGTGCCGGTATTGCTTTCCTTTTCGCGACACGATTTTGAGCGGCGCTGCTGACGTCGATGCTTTGGTGGTGCCTCGACGGGCTTAAATTTGCTTCGATCCTTGCTCCCGTCATCATCATCCTTTTTGGGTGTATCCACCATATACACATCGTATGTGGAGGTGGCCGTCCTTCACGTGGTGAAGGGCGGGTCTTGGCCTGGTTTGTCTCCAGCATCCTCGTCCATGCCGTCGATGTCTTCGGAGGCGTAGTCAAGCATGTCGGTTAAGTCGTCGACAGTGACTACCAAGTGGGTGGTGTGTGGGACGCAAAATTCCCTGTGCTCAGACCCTAGTTCAGGCTGGGTGTGCTTCGGAAGCGATACTTCCGTAATGGCGAGGGATCACATTAAGTATGAGGCCTCGTTTAGGAGCGAGGGTTGGACGAGGAACTGGGGACTTGCGGGGCTGGGTATGGTAGATTTTACCAGGCCATGCTCACCGAACGCAGACCCTGAGAGTTTAGAGTTAGCCTCTAGAGCTGAATGCGGCTCTCCGATGACGAGGAGGGTCCTGCTTGATTCCAGGCTTGCCGAAGACATAGTTGCCTCTGGGTCTCCGGAAAAGAGCTCCGTAATAGGAGAGAGTCCGATGGGTTTCAGACACCCATCTTCGAATGAAGTGGTCTGCTCTGGATCTAAGGCCAGGGCAGGGATGATAGTTGGCCTTTGAGCGGTGCCTGATGACGGATCCGATGGGTTTCCTTCTTGGAGATGAGGAACAGTGGTCGAGGCCGTGAATCCTTTGAAGATCAAGTCTCCTCGAACGTCGGCGACATAATTCAGGCTCCCGAATCTGATCTGATGACCAGGGGCGTAGCTGTCAATCTGTTCAAGGTGACCAATTGAATTGACACATAGAGCGAAGCCGCCGAACACAAAAAGTTGACCGGGGAGGAAGGTTTCCCCGGAAACGACATCGTTGTTGATGGTTGAACGAGCCATCGAACCTTCTGCGGACGACACAGTGGAACTCTCAATGAAAGCACCAATGTCGGTGTCAAAACCGGCCGATCTCAGGTAGGGGGTCCTGAACTATGCGTGTGAGGATCGAAGGTAACATGAGACAAAGGGGACACGATGTTTACCCAGGTTCGGACCCTCTTAATGGAGGTAAAACCCTACTTCCTGATTGATTGACTTTGATAACTATAGGGGTTACAAGAGTTGATCAACCTCGAGATCGTAACGGCTAAACCCTAGATGTCTAGCCTGTATGAATTCTGATAGCCTCTACGGACTAAACCCTCCGGTTTATATAGACACCGGAGGGGCCTAGGGTTGTACAAAGTCGGTTTACAAAAGAAGGAAACTACACATCCGGACGCCAACCTTGCCATCCACGCAAGGGAGAGTCCTATCCGGACACGGGGGAAGGTCTTCTACCTTGTATCTTCACGGCCCATCAGTCCAGCCCATAACACACAGCCCGGACACCCGAGGATCCCTTAATCCAGGACTCCCTCAACGGGCATGCCCACAACAGGTCTATGTTTATCTTTAGTACCAGGTTTAGCAATTCTAGCTATTGGAAATATGCCCTAGAGGCCATAATAAAATGGTTATTATTATATTTCCTTGTTCATGATAGTTGTCTATTGTTCATGCTATAATTGTATTAACTGGAAACCGTAATACATGTGTGAACATATAGACCACAACACGTCCCTAGTGAGCCTCTAGTTGACTAGCTCGTTGACCAATTGATGGTTATGGTTTCCTGACCATGGACATTGGATGTCATTGATAACGGGATCACATCATTAGGAGAATGATGTGATGGACAAGACCCAATCCTAAGCATAGCACAAGATCGTAGTTCGCTTGCTAGAGCTTTTCTAATGTCAAGTATCATTTCCTTAGACCATGAGATTGTGTAACTCCCGGATACCGTGAGAATGCTTTGGTGTACCAAACGCCACAACGAATCGGGTGTGTCTATAAAGGTGAACTATAGGTATCTCCGAAAGTGTGTTGGGTTGGTACGAATCGAGATCGATTTGTCACTCCGTATGACGGAGAAGTATCTCTGGGCCCACTCGGTAATGCATCATCATAATGAGCTCAATGTGACTAATGAGTTAGCCACGGATCATGCATTATGGAACGAGTAAAGAGACTTGCCGTGAACGCAGATTGGAACAAGGTATAGGGATAACGATGATCGAATCTCAGCAAGTAGCATACCGATAGACAAAGGGAATTGTATACGGGATTGATTGAATCCGCGACATTGTGGTTCATCCGATGAGATCATCGTGGAACATGTGGGAGCCAATATGGGTATCCAGACACCGCTTATTGGTTATTGGCCGAGAGGTGTCTCTCATGTTCAAGACGGGGTTCCCTAACCCGTAGGGTCTACACACTTAAGGTTCGTGACGCTAGAGTTGTTATGGGAAATAGTATGTGGTTACCGAAGGTTGTTCGGAGTCCCGGATGAGATCTCGGACGTGATGAGGAACTCCGGAATGGTCCGGAGGTGAAGATCGGTATATTGGACGAAGGGTATTGGAGTCCGGAATTGTTCCGGGGTACCGGATGACGACTAGCGTGAACGAAAGGTGTTTCGGAGGCCCCAACAAGCGTTTGGGGCCTTATGGGCCAAGGGAAGGGGGCACACCAGCCCACTAAGGGGCTATGCACCCCTCCCAACCCCTCTCACGTAACCTGGAGAGGTGGGGGCGCCTCCCAGGGGCAGCCGCCTCCCGGCTTGGGGGGCAAGTTTCCTAGGGTGGGGGCGCCCAAACCCATCTAGGGTTTGCCCTGTGGCCGCCGCCTTCCCTAGGGAACCCTAGGGCCTCCTCCACCACCCTTCCCTATATATAGTGAGGAGAGAGAGGGCAGCCGCACTCCTTCCCCTGGCGCAGCCCTCTCCTCCTCCTACTCCTCCTCCTCCTCCGTAGTGCTTAGCGGTGCTCACGCCGAGAACCACGAGCTCCATCGTCACCACGCCTGTCAGGTTGCTAGAGTTCTCCTCAACTTCTCCTCTCCTTGCTGGATCAAGAAGGAGGAGACGCCCCGGCTGTACATGTGTTGAACGCGGAGGCGCCCGTCTGCTTGGCGCTAGATCGGATCTTCGTGATTTGAATCGCCATGAGTACGACTCCATCAATCCGCGTTTGTAACGCTCCGCTTAGCGATCTTCAAGGGTATGAAGATGCACTCCCTATCTCTCATTGCTAGCATCTCCTAGATTGATCTTGGTGACACGCAGGAATTTTTTTTGAATTATTGCTACGTTCCCCAACAGTGGTATCAGAGCCAGGTTTATGCGTAGGTTCTATGCACGAGTAGAACACAAGTAGTTGTGGGCGTTGGTTTGTTCAATATGCTTACCGTTACTAGTCTTATCATGATTTGGCGGCATTGTGGGATGAAGTGGCCCGGACCGACCTTACACGTACACTTACGTGAGACAGGTTCCACCGACTGACATGCACTTGTTGCATAAGGTGGCTAATGGTGTCCTGCTCTCCCACTTTAGTCGGATCGGATTCGATGAAAAGGGTCCTTATGAAGGGTAAATAGCAATTGGCATATCACCGTTGTGGCTTTTGCGTAGGTAAGAAAAGTTCTTGCTAGAAACCCATAGCAGCCACGTAAAACATGCAACAACAATTAGAGGACATTTAACTTGTTTTTGCAGGGTATGCTATGTGATGTGATATGGCCAAAAGAATGTGATGAATGATATATGTGATGTATGAGATTGATCTTGTTCTTGTAATAGGAATCACGACTTGCATGTCGATGAGTATGACAACCGGCAAGGAGCCATAGGAGTTGTCTTAATTTATTGTATGACCATGTATGTCAATGAAAACGCCATGTAATTACTTTACTTTATTGCTAACCATTAGCCATAGTAGTAGAAGTAATAGTTGGCGAGACAACTTCATGAAGACACGATGATGGAGATCATGATGATGGAGATCATGGTGTCATGTCGGTGACGGAGGTGATCATGCCGCGCCTCAAAGATGGAGATCAAAGGCGCAAGATGATATTGGCCATATCATGTCACTTTATGATTTGCATGTGATGTTTGTCATGTTTACATCTTATTTGCTTAGAACGATTTGGTAGCATAAATAAGATGATCCCTCACTAAAATTTCAAGAAAGTGTTCTCCCTAACTGCGGCAATCGCTATGTAGGTTCGTTGTTTCGAAGGACCACATGATGATAGGGTGTGATAGATTCTAACATTCGCATACAACGGGTGTAAGCCAGATTTACACACGCGAAACACTTTGGTTGACTTGACGAGCCTAGCATGTACGAGCATATGGCCTCGAACACGAGAGACCGAAAGGTCGAACATGAGTCAGATGGTAGATAATACGATCAACATGGAGATGTTCACCGTTGATGAGTAGTCCGTCTCACGTGATGATCGGACACGGCCTAGTCGATTCGGATCATGTATCACTTAGATGACTAGAGGGATGTCTATCTAAATGGGAGTTCACTAAATAATCTAGTTAGATGAACTTAATTATCATGAACATAGTCAAAAGGTCTTTGCAAATTATGTCGTAGCTCACGCTTTAGTTCTACTGTTTAAGATATGTTCCTAGAGAAAATTTGGTTGAAAGTTGACAAGAGTAATTATGCAGATCGGGTCCAGAACCGAGGATTGTCCTCATTGTCGAGCAAAAGGCTTATGTCCTTAATGCACCGCCGCTGTCTCGAATCCTCGAAGGCCGCCCCTAGATGTTATAAACATCCGATATACACGCTTTTGATGACTACGTGATAGTTCTCGCATAATGCTAACGGTTTAGAATTGTGGCACCAAAGACGGTTTTGAAACGTCAGTATAACATATGAGATGTTCCAAAGACTGAAATTGGGATTTGCATTAGTGCCCACGCCAAGAGGTATGAGACCTCTCGACAAGTTTCTTAAGCCTGCAAACTAGGGGAGAAAAGCTCAATCGTTTCAAAGATGTGCTCAGATTGTCTCGAGTACTCACAATCGCTGAATCGAGTGGGAGTTAATCTTCCAGATGAGATAGTGATGGTTCTCCATAGTCACCGCCACCATGCTATTAGAGCTTCGTGATGAACTATAGCATATCATGGATAGACATGATGATCCTTGAGCAACTCGCGATGTTTGACACCGCGAAAGTAGAAATCAAGTAGGAGCATCAATTGTTGATGGTTAGTAAAACCACTAGTTTCAAGAAGGGCAAGGGAAAGAAGGGATACTTCATGAAACGGCAAATCGCTTGTCGCCTAGTGAAGAAACCCAAGGTTGAACCCAAACCCGAGACTAAGTGCTTCAGAATGAGGGGAACGGTCACTTGCCAGTAACTACCCTAGATACTTGGTAGATGAGAAGGTCGGCAAGGTCAACAAAAGTATATTTGATAGATGTGATATTGATGTGTACCTTTACTAGTACTCCTAGTAGCACATGGGTATTAGATAATTCTGCTGGGCCATCGGTATTACATTGGTAACTCGAAACAAAAGCTACGGAATAAACGGAGACTAGTTAAGGGTGAGGTGACGATGTGTGTTGGAAATGTTTCCAAGGATGATATGATCACCATCGCACGCTCCCTCTACCTTCGGGATTAGTAGTGAACCCAGATAAATGTTGTTTGCTTTTGTGTTTGCGTTGAGCATAGATATGATTGGATTATGTTTATCGCAATAAGGTTATTCATTTAAGGAGAATAATGGTTACTCTGTTTATTTGAATAATACCTTCAATGGTCTTGCACCTAAAATGAATGGTTTATTGAATCTCGATCGTAGTGATACACATGTTCATGCCAAAAGATATAAGATAGTAATGATAGTACCACATACTTGTGGCAATCGCCATTAGAGTCATATTGGTATATAAAACGCATGAAGAAGCTCCATGTTGATGGATCTTTGGACTCACTCATTTTGAAAAGATTGAGACATGCTAACCATGTCTATTGGTAGATATGCATGAAGAAACTCCATACAGATGGATCGTTTGGACTCACTTGATTTCAATCACTTGAGACATGCAAATCATACCACATGGGCAAGATGACCGAAAGGCCCTCGCTTTTCAAGAAGATGGAACAAGAAAGCAACTTGTTGGAAGTAATACATTTTGATGTGTGCAACCAATGAGTGCCGAGGCACGCAAAGGGATATCATTATGTTCTTACTTCACGATGATTTGAGTAGATGCTAAGTATATTTACTTGATGAAACACAAGTCCAAAGGTTTAAGTAATTTCAGAGTGAAGTTGAAGATCACGTGACAAGAGGATAAAATGTCTATGATTTGATCATAGAGATGAATATCCGAGTTACGAAGTTTGGCACACAATTAAGACATTGTGGAAATTGTTTCACAACTAATACCGCCGGAACACCATAGTGTGATGGTGTGTCCGAACATCATAATCGCACCCTATTGGATATGGTGCATACCATGATGTCTCTTATCGAATTACCACTATCTTTTACGGGTTAGGCATTAGAGACAACCGCATTCACTTTAAATAGGGCACCACGCAATTCGCTGAGAGACGACACTGTATGAACTATGGTTTAGAGAAACCTAAGTTGTCGTTTCTTAAAAGTTTGGGGCTGCGACGCTTATGTGAAAAGGTTTCAGGCTTATAAGCTCGAACCCAAAGCGGATAAATGCATCTTCATAGAATACCCAAAACAGTTGGGTATACCTCCTATTTCAGATCCAAAAGCAAAAGTGATTGTTTTTAAAAACGGGTCCTTTCTTGAGGAAAAGTTTCTCTCGAAAGAATTGAGGGAGGATGGTGGAGACTTGATGAGGTTATTGAACCGTCACTTCCAACTAGTGTGTAGCAGGCACAAGAAGTTGTTCCGTGGTGCTTACACCAATTGAAGTGAAGCTTATGATAGTGATCATGAAACTTGGATCAAGTCACTACCAAACCTCGTAGGTCGACAAGGATGCGTACTACTTCAGAGTGGTACGTAATCCTGTCTTGGAGGTCATGTTTCTAGACAACAATGAACCTACGAGCTATGGAGAAGCGATGGTGGGCCCGGAGTCCGACGAATGGCTCGAGGCCATAAAATCCGAGAGGACCAATGTATAAAACAAAGTATAGACTTTGGAAGAACTACTTGATGGTCGTAAGGCTGTTGGGTACAGATGGATTTTAAAAGGAAGACGAACAATGATGGTAAGTGTTACCATTAAGAAAGATCGACTTGTCGCTAAGATGTTTTCCGACAAGTTCAAGGAGTTGACTATGATGAGACTTTCTCACTCGTAGCGATGCTAAGAGTCTGTTGGAATTATATTAGCATTTACTGCATTAGTTATGAAATCTTGTAGATAGGATGTCAAAACATTGTTTCCTCGACGATTTTCTTGAGGAAAGGATGTATATGATACAACCAGAAGGTTTTGTCAATCCCAAAAGATGCTAACAAGTATGCAAAGCTCCAGTGATCCTTCTAAGGACTAGAGTAAGCATCTCGGAATTGGAATATACGCTTTGATGAGATGATCAAAGATTTTGGGTTTATACAAAGTTTATGAGAAACTTGTATTTCCAAAGAAGTGAGTGGGATCACTATAGAATTTCTCGATGAGTATATGTTGTCGACATATTGTTGATCGGAAATGATGTAGATTTTCTGGAAAGCAATAGGGTTGTTTGGAAAGTGTTTTTCAATGGAAAACCTGGATTAAGCTACTTGAACATTGAGCATCAAGATCTATAAGGATAGATAAAAAATGCTTAATAGTACTTTCAAATGAACACATATCAGGACAAGATTTTGAAGGAGTTCAAAATAGATCGGCAAAGAAGGAGTTCTTGGCTGTGTTATAAGGTGTGAGTATTGAGTAAGACTCAAGACCAAGCGACGGCAAAAGAGAGAGAAAGGACAAGGTCGCCCCTCTATGCTTTAGGACGTAGGCTCTACAAAGATGCCATGCTGTGTACCGTGACCAAGTGTGCCTTGCTATGAGTCACTATAGGGTACAAGAGTGATCTAGGAATGGTTCACAGGACAACTGTCAAAGTTATCCTTAGTAACTAGTGGAATAAGGAATTTTCTCGATTATGGAGGTGGTAAAAGATTTCGTCGTAAAGGGTTACGCCGATGCAATCTTTGACACTAAGCTGGATGACTCTGCGCAGTAAACCGGATTCGTATAGTAGAGCAGTTATTTGGAATAGTTCCAAATAGCATGTGCTAACTGCATCTAGAAGATGACATAGAGATTTGTAAAGCACACACGGATCTGAAAGGTTCGCACTCACGACTAATAACCTCTCACAAGCTTAGATATGATCAAACCCCATGGGTGTTGGATTCATTACAATCACATAGTGATGTGAACTAGATTATTGACTCTAGTGCAAGTGGGAGACTATTGGAAATATGCCCTAGAGGCAATAATAAAATGGTTATTATTATATTTCCTTGTTCATGATAATTGTCTATTGTTCATGCTATAATTGTATTAACTGGAAACCGTAATACATGTGTGAACATATAGACCACAACACGTCCCTAGCGAGCCTCTAGTTGACTAGCTCGTTAACCAATAGATGGTTATGGTTTCCTGACCATGGACATTGGATGTCATTGATAACGGGATCACATCATTGGGAGAATGACGTGATGGACAAGACCCAATCCTAAGCATAGCACAAGATCGTGTAGTTCGTTTGCTAGAGCTTTTCTAATGTCAAGTATCATTTCCTTAGACCATGAGATTGTGTAACTCCCGGATACCGTAGGAATGCTTTGGGTGTACCAAACGTCACAACGAACTGGGTGGCTATAAAGGTGCACTACAGGTATCTCCGAAGTGTCTGCTGGTTGGCAGAATCGAGATCGATTTGTCACTCCACGATGACTGGAGAGGCATCTCTAGGCCCACTCGGTAATGCATCATCATAATGAGCTCAATGTGACTAATGAGTTAGGCACGGGATCATGCGTTACGGAACGAGTAAAGAGACTTGCCGGTAACGAGATTGAACAAGGTATAGGGATAACGACAATCTAATCTCTGCAAGTAGCATACCGATAGACAAAGGGAATTGTATACGGATTGATTGAATCCATGACATTGTGGTTCATCCGATGAGATCATTGTGGAACATGTGGGAGCCAATATGGGTATCCAGATCCCGCTTATTGGTTATTGGCCGAGAGGTGTCTCGGCCATGTTCAGATGGTTCCCGAACCCGTAGGGTCTACACACTTAAGGTTCGTGACGCTTAGAGTTGTTATGGGAAATAGTATGTGGTTACCAAGGTTGTCTTGAGTCCCGGATGAGATATCGGACATGACGAGGAACTCCTAATGGTCCTGAGGTGAAGATCGATATATTGGACTCGAAGGGTATTGGAGTCCCGAATTGTTCCCGGTACCGGGTGATTTACTCAGCGTGAGAACGAAAAGGTGTTTTGAGGCCCCGACAAGCGCTTTGGGGCCTTATGGGCCAAGGGAAGGGGGCACACCAGCCCACTAAGGGGTCAGGCGCCTCCCAACCCCTCTAACATAACTTGGAGAGGTGGGGGCGTCTCCCCTAGGGCAGCCGCCCCTCCCGGCTTGGGGGGCAAGCTTCCTAGGGGTGCGGGCGCCCAAACCCATCTAGGGTTTTCCCTGTGGCCGCCGCCCCTTCCCTAGGGAACCCTAGGGCGCCTCCTCCACCACCCTTCCCCCTATATATAGTGAGGGAGAGAGAGGGCAGCCGCACCCTTCCCCTTGTTGGGGAACGTTGCAGAAAATTAAAATTTTTCCTACGGTTTCACCAAGATCCATCTATGAGTTCATCTAGCAACGAGTCATGGGAGAGTGATTGCATCTACATACCACTTGTAGATCGCAAGGTATGAAGCTGCTCAATGGAACGGGGATGATGGAGTCGCATCACGTGATTCAGATCACCGATGACCTAGTGCCGAATCTGGACAGCACTCTCCGCTGCTCAACACACGCACGGGAGCGGATGACGCCTCCTCCTTCTTGATCCAAAGCAAGGGGAAGGGAGAGGTTGATGATGATCCAGCCAGCACGACGGCGTGGTGGTGGATGCAACAGAACTCCCCAGCAGGCTTCGCTAAGCAACCACGGAGGAGGAGGAGGTGTTGCAGGAGGAGGAGGCGCTAAGCCTTATGGGTGCGGTTGCCCCTCCCTCCCTCCCTTTATATAGGTGCAAGAGAGAGGGGAGGGCGCAGCCTGCCCCTTCCTCCAAGGAAGGGTGCGACCCCCGAACCCCTTTTTGGCACCTTTGACAATACCGATAATGCCCAAACTTTTCCTGACCAAAAACAAGACTTCCCATATATAAATCTTTACCTCCCGACCATTCCGAACTCCTCGTGACGTCCTAGATCTCATCCGGACTCCCAACAACATTCGGGTTTGCTGCATACTCATATTCATACAACCCTAAAGCGCCACCGAACCTTATGTGTAGACCTTCACTTCTGGAGACATGCAGACATGACCGAGACGCTATTTCGGCAATAACCAACAGCCGATCAGGATACCCATGTTGGCTCCCACATGCTCCTCGATGATCTCATCGGATGAACCACGATGTCGAGGATTCAAACAACCCCAGATACAATTCCCTTTGTCAATCGGTATTTTACTTGCCCGAGATTCGATCGCTTGTGATCCCAATACCTCGCTCAATCTCTTGCGCATCGGGCAAGTCACTTTACTCGCATCAGAATGCATGATCCCGATCAAACACTTTGATTACATTGAGCTCATTATGATGATGCATTACCGAAAGGGGCCCAGTGTGATACCTCTCCGCCATAATGGAGTGACAAATCCTAGTCTCGATCCGTGTCAACCCAATGTACACTTTCGGAGATACCTGTAATGCACCTTTATAGTCACCCAGCTTACATTGTGACGCTTTGGTACACCCAAAGCACTCCTACGGGTATCCCGGGAGTTACACGATCTCATGGTCTAAGGAAGAGATACTTGACATTGGAAAAGCTCTAGCAAAACGAACTACACGATCTTGTGCTATGCTTAGGATTGTCTTGTCCATCACATCATTCTCCTAATGATGTGATCCCGTTATCAATCGACATCCAATGTCCATAGTCGTGAAACCATGACTATCTGCTGATCAACTAACTAGTCAACTAGAGGCTCACTAGGGACATATTGTGGTCTATGTATTCACACGCAGTATTACGATTTCCTGGATAATACAATTATAGCATGAATAAAAAGACAATTATCATGAACAAGGAAATATAATAATAGTACTTTTATTATTGCCTCTAGGGCATATTTCCAACAAATACTTCCCATTTGCACTAGAGTCAATAATCTAGTTACATTGTGATGAATCTAACACCCATAGAGTTCTCGTGTTGATCATGTTTTGCTCATGAAGAGAAAGTTTAGTCAACGGATCTGCGATATTCGTGATCCTCGTATGGACTTTTGGTAAATTTCTATGTCTCCATCTTGAACATTTTCAATAATGGAGTTGAAGCGATGCTTGATGTGCCCGGTCTTCTTGTGGAACCTGGGCTCCTTGGCAAGTGCAATAGCTCCAAAGGTTGTCACAGAAGAGTTTGATCGGCCCCGACGCATTGGGTATGACTCCTAGGTTTGGTGATGAACTCCTTCACCCAAATTGCTTCATGCGCGCCGCCTCCGAGGCTGCCATGTACTCCGCTCACATGTAGATCCCGCCACGACGCTTCGCTTGCAGCTTACCGCACCAGCCATCGCTTCCACCATTCAACATATACATGTATCCGGCTTCAGGACTTTGAGTCATTCAGATCTCAGGTCGGCTTAGCGCCGACAGAATCCCTTTACGACGCATTTAGCTCTTCGTCACCCTCCATAAACGTAGAAACATGTCCTTTGTCCTTTTCGTACTTCAGATATTCTTGACCGCTGTCAAAGGTTCCTTGTCGGGATTACTTTGGTACCTTCCTACCAAACATACGGCAAGGTTTACATCAGGTCCGTACACAGCATGGCATACATAATAGATCCTATGGCCGAGGCATAGGGGATGACACTCATCTCTTGTTTATCTTTTGTCGCGTGGTCGGGCATTGAGCTGAGCTCAATTTCACACCTTGCAAAACAGTGCAAGAACCCTTTCTTGACTGATCCATTTTGAACTTCTTCAAAATCTTATCAAGGTATGTGCTTTTGTGAAAGACCCATGAGGCGCCTCGATCTATCCCTATAGATTTTGATGCCTAATATGTAAGCAGCTTCTCCAAGGTCCTTCATTGAAAAACTCTTATTCAAGTAGGCCTTAATGTCAGTCCAAAAGTTCTATATCATTTCCCATCAAAAGTATGTCATCTACATATAATATGAGAAATGCCATGTAGCTCCCACTCACTTTCTTGTAAACGCAGGCTTCTCCATAAGTCTCAAGATAAACCCAAACGCTTTGATCATCTCATCAAAGCGTAATGTTCCAACTCCGAGATGCTTGCACCAGCCCATAAATGGATCGCTGGAGCTTGCATACCTTGTTAGCATTCTTAGGATCGACAAAACCTTCCGGCTGCATCATATACAAATTTCTTCCTTAAGGTAACCGCTAAGGAATGCCGCTTTTTGACGTCCATCTGCCATATCTCATAATCATAGTATGCGGTAATTGCTAACATGATTCGGACGGACTTAAGCTTCGCCACGGAGAGAAAGTCTCATCGTAGTCAATCCCTTGAACTTGTCGATAACCCTTAGCGACATAAGTCGAAGCTTTATAGATGGTAACATTACCATCCGCTACCGCCTTCTTCTTAAAGATCCATTTGTTTTCTATCGTCACGATCATCTGGGCAAGTCTCACAAAGTCCATACTTTGTTTTCATACATGGATCCTATCTCGGATTGCATGGCTTCAAGCCATTTATTGGAATCGGGCCCGCCATCGCTTCTTCATAGTTCAAGGTTCACCGTTGTCTAACAACATGATTTCCGTGACAGGGTTGCTGCACTACTGTGCGGAATGTGTCCTAGTGGACCTTCGGGTTCGTGAGCAACTTGATCCAAGTACCTTGATCATCATCATTAATTCTCTCTCCGATCTGTGTAGGCACCACAGAACATTTTCCGAGCCGCACTACTTTCCTGGCTCAAGAGGTAGTACTTCATCGAAGTTCTACTTTCCTCCCACTTACTCCTTTCGAGAGAAACTCTTTTTCCGGTAAAGGATCCGTTTAGCAACAAAGATCTTGCCTTCGGATCTAAGGTAGAAGGTATACCCAATGGTTTCCTTTAGGGTATCCTATGAAGACGATTTTTCCGACTTGGTTTCGAGCTTTTCAGTTGAAGTTTCTTGACATAAGCATCGCATCCCCAAACTTTTAGAAACGACAGCTTAGGTTTCTTCCCAAACCATAATTCATAATGGGTGTCGTCTCAACGGATTTAGACGGTGCCCTATTTAAAGTGAATGTAGCTGTCTCTAGAGCGATCCCCAAAATGATGATAGCGGTAAATCAAGAAGAGACATCATAGATCGCACCATATCCAATAGAGTGCGACATTTACGTTCGGACACAATTAACGCTACGCTTGAGGTGTTCCAGCGGCGTGAGTTGTGAAACCATTCCACATTTCCTTAAGTGTGTACCAAATTCGTGACTTAAATATTCTCCTCCACGATCTGATCAGAAGAATTTTATCTTTCGGTCACGTTGATTCTCTACTTCATTCTGAAATTCCTTGAACTTTTCAAAGGTCTCAGACTTGTGTTTTATCAAGTAGACATACCCATATCTACTCAAGTCATCAAAGAGAGTGAGAACATAACGATATCCTCCTCCGATGAAAGCCTCAACGCCATTGGCCCGCATACACTCCAGATGTATGTGATTTCCAATAAGTTGGTTGCTTCGCTCCATTGTTTTGGAGAACGGAGTCTTGGCCATTTTGCCCATAAGGCATGGTTCGCATGTGTTAAATGATTCATAATCAGAGACTCTAAAAGTCCATCAAGATGGAGCTTCATCATGCGCTTTGACACCAATGTGACCAAGGCGGCAAAGGCACAAGTATGTGGGACTATCGTTATCAACTTTACATCTTTTGGTATTCACACTATGAACATGTGTAACATTACGCTCGAGATTCATTAAGAATAAACCATTGACTATCGGAGCATGACCATAAAACATTTCTCTCATATAAATAGAACAACCATTATTCTCGGATTTAAATGAGTAGCCATCTCAGATTAAACGAGATCCCGATACAATGTTCATGCTCAAACTTGGCACTAAATAACAATTATTGAGGTTTAAAACTAATCCCGTAGGTAAATGTAGAGGTAGCGTCGATCGGGCGATCACATCGACCTTGAACCATTCCCGACGCCAAGATCGTCACCTCGCCCTTCGCCAGCCTCCGCTTATTCCGCAGCCTCTGCTGTGAGTTACATATATGAGCAACGGCACCAGTATCAAAATACCCAGAGTTACTACGAGTAATCGGTAAGGTATACATCAATTACATGTATATCAAATATACCTTTTTAGTGTTGCTTACTTCTTGTCTCATGCTAAGTATTTGGGGCAGTTCCGCCCAAAGGACCCTTCCCTTTGCAATAAAAGCATTCAGTCTCGTGCTTGGGTCCATTCTTTGACTTCTTCCCTAACCGGTGCTTACTGTGCGCTGCAACATCCTTGCCGCCCTTCTTGAAGTTCTTTCTTTCCCTTGCCCTTCTTGAACTTAGTGGTTTTATTGACCATCAACACTTGATGCTCCTTCTTGATTTGTACCTCTCACGACTTCAGCATTGAAAATACTTCAGAATAGTTTCCACCATCCCCCATATTGTAGTTCATCACAAAGCTCTTGTAGCTTGGTGGGAGCGACTCAAGGATTCTGTCAATGACCGCTTCGTCCGGGAGGTTAATGTCCACCGGGACAAGCGGTTGTGCAACCTGCACATTTTGAGTATGTGCTCACCGATGTAACTATTTTCCTCCATCTTACAAATCAGAGAACTTGTCGGAGACTTCATATCTCTCGACCCGCATGAGCTTGAAAACTAGTTTCAGCTCCTCGAACATCTCATATGCTCCGTGGTCGCCAAAACGCTTTTGGAGCCCCGGTTCTTAGTAAAGCATGCCGCATCGAACGAGGGAGTAATCATCAAGACAAGACTGCCAAGCGCTCATAACGCCTTGGTTCTCTCGATGGGTGCTTTACCTAAGGTGCTTCTAGGACATATTGTTTCTTGGCAGCTATGAGGATGATCTCGTGTTCCGGACCCAAGTCAATAGTTGCTGCCATCATCTTTCAGCTTGGTTTTCTAGGAATGCGTTGAAGTTCATGGTGACATTAGCGCTGGCCATTTGATCTACAAGACATTTTGCAAAGATTTTAGACTATTGTTCATGATAATAAAGTTCATCTAATCAAATTATTTAATGAACTCCCACTCAGATTTGACATCCCTCTAGTCATCTAAGTGTTACATGATCCGAGTCGACTAGGCCGCGGTCCCATCATCACGTGAGACGGTACTAGTCATAGTCATCGTCGGGTGAACATCTCCATGTTGATCGTATCTTCCATACGACTCATCATGTTCGACCTTCGGTCTCTTTGTGTTCCGAGGCCATGTCTCAGACATGCCAGGCTCGCTGTTAACCTAAGTGTTTTGCATGTGTAAAACTGTCTTACACCCGTTGTATGTGAACGTAAGGATCTATCACACCCGATCATCACGTGGTGCTTCAAACGACGAACTTTAGCAACGGTGCACGCTTAGGGAGAACACTTTCTTGAAATTGTTATGAGGGATCATCTTATTTACTACCGCCGCTCTAAGTAAAACAAGATACACAAACATAATAAACATCACATGCAATTATATAGTAGTGACATGATATGGCCAATATCATATAGCTCCTTTGATCTCCATCTTCGCTCCATGATCATCCTGCCACCGCATGACGCCATGATCTCCATCATCATGATCTCCATCATCGTGTCTTCATGAAGTTGTCACGCCAACGACTACTTCTACTTCTATGGCTAACGCGTTTAGCGATAAAGTAAAGTAATTTACATGATGCTCTTCAATGACACGCAGGTCATACAAAAATAAAGACAACTCCTATGGCTCCCGCCGTTGTCATACTCATCGACATGCAAGTCGTGATTCCTATTACAAGAACATGATCTCATACATCACATATATCATTCATCATTCATCACAACTTTGGCCATATCACATCACAAAACACTTGCTGCAAAAACAAGTTAGACGTCCTCTAATTGTTGTTGCAAGTTTTACGTGGCTGCAATAGGGTTCTAGCAAGAACGCTTTTCTTACCTATGTGAAAGCCACAACGTGATTTGTCAACTTCTATTTACCCTTAATAAGGACCATATTCATCGAATCCGATCAAACTAAAGTTTTAGAGACAGACACCAGCTATCCACCTTATGAAACTAGTGCATGTCACCGGTGGAACCGGGCCTCACGTAAGCGCACGTGTAAGGTCGGTCCGGGCCGCTTCATCCCACAATACGCACCAAGCAAGATAAGACTAGTAGCGGCAAGAAAGTTGACAACATCTACGCCCACAACAAATCGTGGTTCTACTCATGCAATAGAGAACTACGCATAGACCTAGCTCGATACCACCGTTGGGGAACGCTAGCAGTAAAATTAAAATTTTTCCTACGGTTTCACCAAGATCCATCTATGAGTTAATCTAGCAACGAGTCATGGGAGAGTGATTGCATCTACATACCACTTGTAGATCAAGCGTATGAAGCGCTCAATGGAACGTGGGATGATGGAGTCAGACTCGGCCGTGATTCGCATCACCGATGACCTAGTGCTGAACGGACAGCACCTCCGCGTTTAACACACGACGGAGCGGATGACGCCTCCTCCTTCTTGATCCAGCAAGGGGAAGGAGAGGTTGATGATGATCCAGCAGCACGACGTGGCGTGGTGGTGGATGCAGTGAGAACTCGGCGGGGCTTCACTAAGCAACCACGGAGGGAGGAGGAGGTGCTGCAGGAGGAGGGAGGCGCCAAGCCTTATGGGTGCGGTTCCTCCCTCCCCCTCCCTTTATATAGGTGCAAGAGAGAGGGGAGGGCGAACTCCTGCCCTTCCTCCAAGGAAGGGTGCTGACCAAGGGGAGGAGTCCATCTCCCCAAGGCACCCTGAGGTGCCTTCCTCTTAGGACTCTCCCTCTCCTTGTTTCCTTGGCACATGGGCCTCTTGGGGCTGGTGCCCTGGCCCATATAGGCCAAGGCGCACTTCTACAGCCCATGTGGCCCCCCGGGCAGGTGGACCCATGGTGGACCTCGAACCCCTTTCGGCACTCCCGGTACAATACCCACGGTAATGCCCAAACTTTTCCTGACCAAAACAAGACTTCCCATATATAAATCTTTACCTCCTGACCATTCCGAACTCCTCGTGACGTCCGGGATCTCATCCGGACTCAACAACATTCGGTTTGCTGCATACTCATATTCATACAACCCTAGCGTCCCACCGAACCAAGTGTGTAGACCCTACGGGTTCGGGAGACATGGAGACATGACCGAGACGGCTCTCGGGCAATAACCAACAGCGGGATCTGGATACCCATGTTGGCTCCCACATGCTCCTCGATGATCTCATCAGATGAACCACGATGTCGAGGATTCAAACAACCCCGTATACAATTCCCTTTGTCAATCGGTATTTTACTTGCCCGAGATTCGATCGCCAGATCCCAATACCTCGCTCAATCTCGCTACCGCAAGTCACTTTTACTCAGACCGTAATGCATGATCCCGTGATCAAACACTTTGATTACATTGAGCCTATTATGATGATGCATTACCGAAAGGGCCCAGTGATACCTCTCCGTCATACACGGAGTGACAAATCCTACCCTCGATCCGTGTCAACCCAACAGACACTTTCGGAGATACCGTAATGCACCTTTATAGTCACCCAAGATTGCCAGGACGCTTGGTAGACCCAAAGCACTCCTACGGTATCCGGGAGTTACACGATCTCATGGTCTAAGGAAGAGATACTTGACATTGGAAAAGCTCTAGCAAAACGAACTACACGATCTTGTGCTATGCTTAGGATTGGGTCTTGTCCATCACATCATTCTCCTAATGATGTGATCCCGTTATCGACAACATCCAATGTCCATAGTTAGGAAACCATGACTATCTGTTGATCAACGAACTAGTCAACTAGAGGCTCACTAGGGACATATTGTGGTATATGTATTCACACGTGTATTACGATTTTCGGATAATACAATTATAGCATGAATAAAAGACAATTATCATGAACAAGGAAATATAATAATAATACTTTTATTATTGCCTCTAGGGCATATTTCCAACACCCCTGGCGCAGCCCTCTCCTCCTCCAACTCCTCCTCCTCCTCCTCCGTAGTGCTTAGCGAAGCTCTGCCGGAGAACACGAGCTCCATCGCCACCATGCCGCCGGTTGCTTTGGAGTTCTCTCAACTTCTCTCTCCCCTTGCTAGATCAAGAAGGAGGAGACGCCCCCGGGCTGTACGTGTGTTGAACGCGAGGCGCCGGCCCATTCGGGCGCTAGATCGGATCTTCCGTGATTTGAATTGCCGCGAGTACGACTCCATCAACCACGTTCTTGTAACGCTTCCGCTTAGCGATATTCAAGGGTATGAAGATGCACTCCCTATCTCTCGTTGCTAGCATCTCCCAGATTGATCTTGGTTACACGTAGGATTTTTTTTGAATTATTGCTATGTTCCCCAACACTAGCAGCTTCATCACAGAAATAAATAACATGCCCATCAATATTATCAACCAAGAGATCTTTAACCATAGCAATACTAGGTTCAACTTTAATTTGCTCAGAGGGTTTGGGTGTCCTAATATTACTTTTGTTGACCACGCTTGAAGCTTTAGCATGATCCTTTATTCTAACAGAAAAGGTGGTTTCTCAATATAAGCGAGAGGAACAATAGGATCAACATTACAAGTAATGGTTTCTTCTTCAACTTTAATGGGTTCAACTACTTTAACTTCAATGGGAGGATGATATTTAAACCACTTCTCCTTAGGGAGATCAACATGAGTAGCAAAAGATTCCCAAAAAGAAGCTACTATTTCAGAGTCAAGTCCATATTTGGTGCTAAAATCACAAAAAGCATCGGTATCCATAAAAGATATAACACAATCAAACTTAAGGTTTATACCTGACTCTTTACCTTCGTCAAGTTCCCAATCTTCAGAGTTGCGTTTAATTCTTTCCAATAAATCCCATTTGAATTCAGTATCCTTCTTCATATAGGAACCAGTACAAGAAGTATCAAGCATGGATCGATCATTATGAGAAAGCCGAGCATAATTTTTTTGCATAATAATTTATCTTGAGAGCTCATGATTGGGGCATGAATATAACATTGACTTAAGCCTCCCCCAAGCTTGAGCTATACTTTCTCCTTCATGAGGCCAAAAATTATATGTATAATTCCGATCACGATGAACCAGATGCATAGGATAAAACTTCTGATGAAATTTCAATTTCAATCGGTTGTAGTTCCATGATCTAATATCATCAAGTATTCTGTACCATGTCAATGCCTTTCCCTTCAAAGATAAAGGGATACCTTCTTCTTGACAACATCCTCGGGCATACCTGCAAGCTTAAATAATCCACAAACTTCATCCACATAGATTAGGTGCATATCAGGATGTAATGTTCCATCTCCTGCATAAGGACTAGCTAGCAGTTTATCTATCATACCCGAAGGAATTTAATACTAAATATTTTCAGTAGGTGCAATAGGTTGAGGAGTAACTCTTTGATCTTCCGGTCGAGGTGAAGATACCCCGAACAAGCCCCTCAAAAGATTATTTTCCATAGTAACAAGTGACAGTAAATTTCAGCACACTATACAAATGTTTCCTTAACAAATTCCACTTACCAAAGGCGCTTCACTCCCCAGCAACCGCGCCAGAAAAGAGTCTTGATGACCCATGAGTATAGGGGATCTATCGTAGTCCTTTCTATAAGTAAGAGTGTCGAACCCAACGAGGAGCAGAAGGAAATGACAAGTGGTTTTCAGCAAGGTATTCTCTGCTAGCACTGAAATTATCGGTAACAGATAGTTCCGTGATAAGGTAATTCGCAACGGGTAACAAGTAACAAAAGTAAACAAGGTGCAACAATGTGGCCCAATCCTTTTTGTAGCAAAGGACAAGCCTGGACGAACTCTTATATAAAGCAAAGTACTCCCGAGGACACATGGGAATTGTTGTCAAGTTAGTTTTCATCATGCTCATATGATTCACGTTCGTTACTTTGATAACTTGATATGTGGGTGGACAGGTGCTTGGGTGCTGCCCTTCCTTGGACAAGCCTCCCACTTATGATTAACCCCTCTAAAGTAGCATCCGCAACTCACGAAAAGAAGAATTAAGGTAAACCTAACCATAGCATGAAACATATGGATCCAAATCAGCCCCTTACGAGCAACGCCAGAACTAGGGTTTAAACTTATGTCACTCTAGCAACCCATCATCTACTTATTACTTCCCAATGTCTTCCCCTAGGCCCAAATAATGGTGAAGTGTCATGTAGTTGACATTCACATAAGACCACTAGAGGAAATACAACATACATCTCATCAAAATATCAAACGAATACCAAATTCACATGATTACTTATAACAAGACTTCTCCCATGTCCTCAGGAACAAACATAACTACTCACAAAGCATATTCATAATCATAATCAGAGGAGTATTAATTATCATTAAGGATCTGAACATATGATCTTCGACCGAATAAACCAACTAGCATCAACTACAAGGAGTAATCAACACTACTAGCAACCCACAGATACCAATCTGAGGCTTTGGGACCAAGATCGAATACAAGAGATGAACTAGGGTTTGAGAGGAGATGGTGTTGGTGAAGATGTTGGTGGAGATCGACCCCTCTCGATGAGAGAATCACAGTGATGACGATGGCGATGATTTCCTCCCGAGGGATGTTTTCCGGCAATCAGCCTCCGCCGAGCCCTAGATTCGGACCGCCTGTGTTCCGCCTCGAGACGGTGGCCCTTCGTCCCGAAAGCTTCCTTCTGATTTTTTTCCAGGTTAAAACACACCATATAGCCAAAGATGGGCACCGAAGGCCCGCTAGGGGGCCCACAAGGACGGGGGGCGCGCCCAGGGGGGTAGAGCGCGTTCTCCAACCTTGCGGCTGGCTGGTGGCCCCCCTATGGTTCTTTCTTCACCCAATATTTTTTATATATTCCAAAAACATGCTCTGTGAAGTTTTAGGACTTTTGGAGTTGTGCAGAATAGGTCTCTAATATTTGCTCCTTTTCCATCTGTAATTCCAACCGCCATGTTTCTCCTCTTCATGTAAACCTTATAAAATAAGAGAGAAAAGGCATAAGTATTGTGATATAATGTGTAATAACAACCCATAATGCAATAAATATCAATATAAAAGCATGATGCAAAATGGACGTATCACATCCATGAAAACACTTTTCCACCGCCGCAACCTTCTGTTCCCGTGAGATCCCATCTTGGGGCCTTTTCCGGCATCCTGCCGGAGGGGGATTCGATCATGGAGGGCATCTACATCAAACCTATTGCCCTTCCGATGAAGCGTGAGTAGTTTAGCACAGACCTATGGGTCCATAGCTAGTAGCTAGATGGCTTCTTCTCTGTCTTTGATTCTCAATACCATGTTCTCCTTGATGTTCTTGGAGATATATCCGATGTAATCTTCTTTTGCGGTGTGTTTGTCGAGATCCGATGAATTATTGATTTATGATCAGCTTATTTATGAATATTATTTGAATCTTCTCTGAATTCTTATATGCATGATTTGATATCTTTGTATTTCTCTTCGAATTATTGGGTTGTTTGGCCAACTAGATTGGTTTTTCTTGCAATGGGAGAGGTGCTTAGCTTTGGGTTCAATCTTGCGTGATTCACCCAGTGACAAATAGGGGTAGCGAGACACATATTGAATTGTCGCCATCGAGGATAAAAATATGGGGTTTACATCATATTGCTTGAGTTTATTCCTCTACATCATGTCATCTTACTTACAATGCCATTCGCTTCTTATGAACTTAATACTCTAGATGCATGCCGGATAGCGGTCGATGTGTGGAGTAGTAGTAGTAGATGCAAAAGGGTGAGTCGGTCTACTTGACACGCAGACGTGATGCCTACATTTCATAATCATTGCCTTGGATATCGTCATAACTTTGCGCTTTTTCTATCAATTGCTCGACAAGAATTTGTTCACCCACTGTGACATTTGCCTTCAAGAGAGAAGCCTTTAGTGAAACCTATGGCCCCCGGGTCTATTTTGCATCAAATTAGTTTCTGATCTACTATTTTGCAATCTTTTATTTTCAGATCTATAAACCAAGAAAACCAAAAATATTTTATCTTTTATTTATCTATCTCTATCAGATCTCACCTTTGCAAGTGACTGTGAATGGATCGACAACCCCTTTATCGCGTTGGGTGCAAGTGTTTGATTCTTTGTGCAGGTATTGGTGATTTGCGCATTCTTCTCCTACTGGATTGATACCTTGGTTCTTAACTGAGGGAAATACTTATCTCTACTGTGCTATATCACCCTTTCCTCTTCCAGGTAAAAACCAATGTAAGCTCAAGAAGTAACAGTCATGTAGAGTGCTTCTTCATCCAAGTTCTTCTTGAAGGCATAACCGGCCGAAAAAGCATTCGGAATACTAAATTCTGCCACTCAGAGTACAGTTTCGGCCCCTAAGATGAGGTTAGATGATGATAACCTAAACATCAAAGTTGTACCACTCGGCGACATGAAACTTTTAATGTTGAAAACCCTTTCACTTCAGACTATTTTATTTTCCTTTTATGGTGTGCCAAAATCTGATGTCAACACATGCCCCCCTGTTTTTCGGCAAAGCTTGCATGCCAAAAAATAATATGCACGGGTTTTGCTCTAAGGATGATTGTCGGTGTCAAAACCGGCAGATCTCGGGTAGGGGGGGGGGCAAGCTGTGAGTTTAAGGATCAATGATAACAAGAGACAATTGGGACACGGTGTTTACCCAGGTTCGGGCCCTCTCAAAGGAGGTAAAACCATATGTCCTGCTTGATTGTATTCGATGAGTATAGGGATTAGAAGAGTTGATCTACCTCGAGATCGTAATGGCCAAACCCTAGCTGTCTAGCCTATGATTATTCAGATGTCCTCTGTGGACTAACCCCTCCGGTTTATATACACACCGGAGGGTCCTAGGGTTATACAAGGTCGGTTCACAGAGGAAAGGAGTATTACACTTGGACACCAAACTTGCCGTTCTACGCACATAGGAGTCCTACCCAGAAACGGGAGGTGGTCTTTTGCTTCGTCTTGATGACCCATCAGTCCGGCCCATATCGAATAGACCGGACACCTGAGGACCCCCTAATCCAAGACTCCCTCAGTAGCCCCTGAACTTGCCTTCAATGACGATGTAGTATCCGGCTTATGTCTTCGGCTTTGCAAGGCGGGTTCTTCAACATGCTCCGGATTGATGACAGTCCGGCTTTGACCTCCATGTTCTGCCTTTACGATTCCTTCCTGTTGTCGCCCTGATTTCCATGCGCCGGGCGAATGCGAATGGTCCATAATAATCTTTTACAAATAAGCCCCTTACCACGCAAGGGCGGCATCTATATAAGGAGGTTTGATCCCCGATTGCCACCCACATCGCGCACGATCATCAGAGCCAACCACGAAAAACTTCAAAACATGGCCAACGCTCCTAGCTCTTCTTTGCCCCCTCATGGTCCTCAAGCAGGTGATTGGCGGAGCTACTCCATGTCTCACCTCCAGCTGAACCGACTTCAGACGGAGGGATATCTCCCTCCCGCAGATGTAGTCCCCTGTGGCAAAGTGGATTGGCCTCGATTGAAATGACGCGTGGTAGCGTAAAAGTTCCCCGAACCCAACAAGGAGGAGAGGTGTGCCGTTCCTGCTTCCTTCCGAGGGCTTAGGATTCCCGATCCACCCCTTCCTCCGAGGTCTATTGGAGTTCTATGGGATCCAGCTGCACAACCTCACACCAGGTTCTATCCTGCACATTTCGGGTTTTGTCGCTCTCTGCGAGCTGTTCTTAGGCTGCGAGGCTCATTTTGAACTGTGGAGAAAGTTCTTTTGCCTCGTCCTTCGTTCCCAAGGGGGTTCCATATTTGAAGTGGGCGGCGCCGAAGTATGGTGCATAGCCGGATCAGGTTACCTCGTCGGAACTCCCAAGACGGAATCCGAAGAATGGTCTTTGGAATGGTTTTATATTAAGGACATTCCCCTTTTGGACCCAGTTTGGCATGGACTTCCCGACTTCTCCAGTGCTCCTTTGAAGAAACACTTCAATTGGTGCCCCGGATCGGAGCCCCAAGAAAGAAGACAGTGCGGAAGTAAAGAGGTTAGTTAGCAAGGTTAGGATACTTGGTCATTCCAAACTCTCGATAATCGAAGTCATGGCCATCGAGATAAAGCGATGCATCCAACCCCTTCAGTCTAGAGTGACCCCTTTATGGTGTTACAACGGAAAGGACGACGCATCAAGTTATAAGAGCTAGGGCCCGGATACCCCAGGCGCTCTGGCCGCCATTCTGGCAGATCTTTATAAGGGGGAGAAAGAAGTATTCACCCGTTTAAATTGTCGGGAAGGTTTTTCCATGTATAACCCCATTGAATGGGTAAGTTTTTGATTATCAACATTATCCTACCTCATTATCGAGGCACGCTAATCAATTTGTTCTAGTAATCTTAAAATAGACATAGAGGAAGGTGGTTGAAAATGTTCATTGCCCCTCCCCAGAGACACAGGACTATGCTCACAACGAAGACCCCGGCTTCTGCGAGGATCCGGATATATTTATAGAGTTTAATGATGGAGTCTTTTATCAAGCGAGCATTGACGGCTCAGAAGTGGCTATTATGGCCGACTACCCCGGCATTCTCCCTTTCTCCAATGTAAGTACTCGGAAATCATCCTCAAAAAAGGAGCCCTCCACTTGCGTCTCACCCATCACACTGAATCGTGCTTCATAGGATCGGCGCTCCGCGAGCCGCACTCCATCGAGGACGGCCTCTAGGAAGGCATCATCTACACAGGGGGAGCCTTCAAAACAAAAGGAACCGGGAGAGCCGTCGAGCCCCCTCCTTCATCAAAGAGGTATAATCTTTAATATATGCCTAGGCATAAGACCAGATTGTCATATTTCTCCTCCCTTCTTATTTCAAGAGGAGCACACGATTTAACCGTGTCCAAAGGCCCGCTTAGTTTCATCATCGCCGATCCAAAGACCGGCTCATCAACCAGACGCAGAGCCAATACGGATGTACAACTCATCCACCTCATGAGGATTCGCATGATGTATCCAGTCACAAATTCAAGTGGAGAGCGTGATGAATCATCGACGTCCCTAAATAAAACCATGCGTGTTCCAAATTTTATCGAGCAGGAATTTCATCGCCTCATTCGCGGGATGCATATATCCGAGCTGCCTCGGGGCGGACTTGTAGGAGTCGCTCATCTGCTTTTTGAGGATATATGGTGTAAGAGTTTGTGTAAATTTAATAGATATATGCCAAGAGTCTCGAGACTTGAAGTGGTTAGACCAACTTATTTAAGGATCAAGATGACCGCAGTTCTCAAAGAGAAGAACAACTCGCTATCCGGAGCTTGAAACCACGACAAAGCTTAAATGCCGCCAAAGACAGAGAGCTAGAGGAAATGAAGAAATTCACTATGACCATTGATCAAAAGAACAAACTGGAGGAGGAAAAGGATAAGCAAGCCGAAGAGATAAAGAGCTTAAAGGCTCAATTATCGGATGCAGAAAAAGAGAATAAAAAGTTGAAAAGTGGCATATTCGGTATGAACTTTGAACCATCCAGGGGACCCATATTATCCCGTAATTCGGAGTGTTATAATGTTGTTCTTGCAGGTCTGTTAAGCGGGCGTCACGAACAAGAAGTATCCGGGTTCTGAGGCGATGTTCTAAAAGAGCTGTCCATAGTGCATGAGCGGGCCCGGAAAGCCATGAATAGTATGGTCAAAGCCTTATGGCCATCTGATGCTCCTCCAGAATGTATGGAGGAGTTGGCGAACCAGTTCAAAGGTGCCCGATGCCGTTTTGAGCTATGGAAGGCGTCAGGATGCTGGGAAGGTGCACGTGAGGCATGGGCGATGGTGAAAACACGCTACACCGGGCTCGATTCGAATTGTATGGCCCGAGTTGGACCTCGGGGACCGGACGGAAAAGAGATTCCCGTGAACTTGGTGTATGACCAAGTGATGATAGCTGCGAAATATTCGCAAAGAAGGATCGTAAGCTTAAACAGCCTTATAGATGGCATAGATAAAGAGTAGGCGTTGATTCGATGTATCAATGTATTTTATCATCGAACTTATCTCCAACCAAACTTGTCAAAATTTGTCATCGCAGGGCCTTCGGCTTCAACCTCGAACCAAAAAAGTTGGAGTGTTTCCGGATACCATATTTGAATGTAATAAACACTCATTATCGAACCGTGCAATCCGGTCATATTGCTTCAAGGCATAAAAATTTTCTCGTGGAGTTATGTTATATTACTATTTAATGTAAGAAACATCTTCCAGGGAAAAATAGTTCTGTTAAGGGTTCCTTTCCTTGGGTCGGCGTGCTTAATTATGCATGCCTAGGCTTTTATCCGAAAGATAGAATTACGGGCAGCCTATCCCTTATCGGTTAGAAGGATTACATAAACGTAAATAATCTGTCGTTGCTTGCCATTCCCTTAAGAACGCTAGCTTTCGGCTTTACCCGTCTGAGGTACAGATCTGGATTACCCAGTTGTAACAATCACTGAGGTGCTCCCTTTACACCCTAGCTGAACAATCAGGAACGTAGGGTATAAACACAGGAGCGAGGCAACCCACACTACAAAAAAAAGACACATCCGTGACATTTTGGGCCGAACGATTTTTTTTCTGTCATACATATGACACTTCTATGACGATAATTGTGACCAAAACCCGTATCATCATAGATGTGGTGGGCTCCTACTTCTATGACAAAAAATCATGATGTAAAATGGGCTTTTCGCCTGGGCGGGCCGGAGACGCAGCTGCATGACATTCTTTTGGGCCGTCCGCATGACGGAAAAACCGTGGTAGAAGCGAGGGGAGGAAAATTTGGGGAGTTCCTTACGGTGGGAGGTCGGGGCCAAGCGATGGCGTTTCTCTCAGACACGACGTCTGCAGTGTGTGCGAGGCGTTGGCTCTAACTGAACCCGAAGCGGGCATTGGGCTCTAATCGAACTCCGAGAGATTGCACTGCAGGCTATGCGTTCACGAACTCGAAGCGGTCAATCGATGGTGATTAATCGAACCCGATCGAGCGATTCCTTCACTACCGCTGCTAACTCAAGCTGATCGATGCTGCCCTGCAGGATGAGCGATTGGCGTTGCGGGGGGTTCGGATGAGCGGTGAAGTGGTGGCGTTTGCCTACTGGATGAAGCAGGACCCCGTGGTGTGGAGGGTCGGATGAACAGTAGATGGTGGAGGGGCGCCTGGAGGGGTGGTTGAATGTGACCCGTGGTGTGTGTGCCTCGATGAACAAGAGACGGTGGAGGGGTGCCCGTTGAGGGGTGGTTGAACAGGACCCGTGGTGTGGAGGGCTGGATGAATAGTAGACGGTGGAGGGGTGGGTTGAACGAAGAGTCGGTGGAGTAGCGCCATGTGGAGGCCGGATGAAGCGAGGGGGGAGCCCGTGGAGGCTGGAGGAGGTCGACGGTAGCCGTGGGAGGCCTGGAGGAGGTCGACGGTGGAGATGAACAAGTATCCGTGGAGTCTCTGCTTTTGCGGTAACGCCACACACCCTCCTCGGCGAACATGACCCCTGCTGACTGTGAAGCGCTCCAACACAAGTCCGCTTTCGCCCGCTTTTGGCACGCCACACCCTCCCGACATCAGACCCCTGCTGACCGTAGGAGGTCCGTTTTCATCTCCGCTTTTGCGATGCGCCACACCCCTCCCGATCAACAGACCCTGCTTTCGACCGTAGGAGGTCCGCTTCCTCCGCTTTGCGGTAGCGCCACACCTCCCGATCAACAGGACCCTGCTCAACCAGGAGGTCCGCTTTCCTCCATTGTACTGCACGGCAGGCCTCGCTTCTATCGCTCATTCCGTCACCAAGCCTCCCGATGAACATCGACCACACATTACTGCTCCGGCCCAAATTGCTGGTTGGCTCCCCATGAACATTTCATTTCCGACGACGACAAGTTTCTCCGTTCTGACCCAGCCATGTAACGAGCGCGCCGAGTAGGCGCCGAGACCCTGCGCGGTTGGCTCTCCCACACAGTACGCGACGTGGCAGATTTTTTTTTCTTGCACCCTACGCTACCAGACAGCACGTAGTAAATGCTATGTGCGCCGCCTTACTCACGACATCGCGTGCCACAATCTACTGGCAACCAAAGAGTGTACATACATCGCTCACACCGTAATGACAATGCCACGCGACGCTTCGACCAGGTGGGTCCCGAACGCCGTGGACTTCCTTTGCGTATGTATGCGAAGATGTAGTCGGTGGGGTCCCAAACACCGTGGGGGCGGTAATCATTTTTTGCGGACGCACTTCTGGCGTGCGAAGGTGTAGCCGGTGGGTCCGCAAAGCAGTAGGAGGAGGAAACATTTTTTCGCGGGAAATACGCAGGCGTTCGTCCGGTGGGTCCTTACCGTCGGTGGAGGAATCATTATTTTCCGGCGAATAAGGAGACACTTCCTTGTTGCGGTCAGGACTCCAGCTGTCGCCTCCACGTCTGCCCACGTCCGATGGAAGTCGTTCCTGACCACGTTAACCACGCCGCACCGAGAGCACCTGTAGGGCGAGTGACGCACGGCGAGGCCTAGGGAAGGGACGACGCAGTCGGGTGAAGACGCCGGCAGCGGATGCCCACGTGGGAGCAGGGAGTATGAGGGTTCACCTGCTCGGGTGCGGTGTGAGGTTGCTGCCGCAGGGTCTGCCGCCAAAGCCGGGAATAGTAGGGGGTAGGAGGCCTCCAAGCACAAATTCCCGCCACGGGAGGCGTGAGGAGTGGCACGACCGGTGCTGCCGCGGCGGCCGGAGCAAGAAGACCGGAGAGGTTGAAGAAGCACTACGGCTGGATGGACATCGTGACGGGCACAATGGAGCTAGAATCGTTTCATATTGACTCAAGTTGACAAAGCCCTCCGTCCCCATCAACTTAGTAGGCCCATTAAGTCAGCCACCCACCAAGGTGGGTCTCAAGCTGCTGGTGGGGAGTATTCATTTTTTGTGCGTAATAAAGAGGCACTTCCTAAGGGGTCCTGTCGAAATGACAGCCGGGGAACGTTTTCGTGAAATACGGTGGCCCGTTCGGTGGGTCCTAGCAAATGGGGGAAACGCTTTTTTGCTGAAATAAGGTGGCCCGTCCGTGGGTCCCCTCGCTGTCACGTGGAGGAATAATTATTTCAGAATAAGGAGGCACCTTTCTTTCTACCGTGGGACTCCACCTGTCAGCCTCTCCACGTCAAGATACTCTTCCGATGGAAGTCGCCGCGTTGACCACGTTGATCACACCGCCGAGAGAACTAGAGGGCGGTGGACCCACGGCCGACGCCTTTGTGGAAGGGGACGCGGAGCCGGGAAGATGCTAAAGCAGTGGGAAGTCTGCATACGGAGAAGAGTATGAGAGTTCACTGGTTGGCCGCGGTGTGAGGCCGCCAGTGGTAATAACAGGGTGTGGGTGAGTGGAGGGATGGCACGGCCGGTGGGAGTAGTATGGGGGCGTGAGGCCTCACGCAAAGACAAGCAGCCACGGGAGGCAAGAGCAAAGCGAATGACCAGCCGCTTTGGGCGGCTGGACCAAGAAGACCGTAGGTTGAAGAAGCACTACGTCCAAGTGGATGGACATCAGCACGGTCACTAAAGCTAGAATCGTTTATATTGACTAAGTTGACAAAGCCCTTCGTAAGCTCCAACTTAGTAGGCCCACACGTCAGACTCCGAAAAGGCGCGCCCCAGATGTCAGTGGGAGGAGTCATTTTTTGGGCGGTCAAGCTTAGAATATCCCAGATTGAAGAAGACGACGACATCCGTTGGATAGACATCCAATGGCCACTCTTCGCTAGAACTGCAAGTGTTGACTATAATAAGTTGACAAAGCCTTGCATACGCCACAACTTATTTTTTTAGGGGACGCCACTACTTAGTAGGCCCACAAGTGTGTGGCGTAGAACTTATAGCCCATTTATGCTCAAAGAATGTAGCTGCAGCCCATTTTGAATTCTAATGGAATTTACAATAGCCCATTTACAGTTTGTTAAAAGTACAACCCATTTTCAAGCTAGGACAACGATTAATAGTTTCAACCAACCGTTGAAGACAGAATTCAATAAAATTTCCCACATTTTGATGGGGATCCCGAAATATTTTTATCCCGAAATTTCTAGTCGGGTTAAATATAAATTTGTATTAATGTAAAAATCCAACTAAACATTGCGCTGTGCAACAATGAAAATTTAAGATTTTCAAAATCCATAAACAATATTTTATAAACTAATTTTCGTGTTTGGTGCATTTTTTTATAGTTACTTCCTCAGCTTTTATAATTACATCCCATTTATTATTTTTAAAGCCCATTTTCCTGTTAAGCCTAATGCATCCCTCCTAGGAAAGATTTGCAGCCAACAAGCGGAGAATAACAAGTTGACCTTGCACTCGGGTATTCCTCAAAAAGACGTATAGCTGGGCTAGCCATTTTCATCTTGAAAAAATTAGTATCTGGGCTGGATATCTCGTTCTGGCTAGACGCAAGCTACTCCGCCTCAGCTTATCATACCCTGCTTCCTCCTCGAACAACCAAAATCGAAATCATCGCCAAGAAAAAACTTCCTGCGCAGTGCTCACGCCTCAAAAACACAAACATCGCCGAGTGCTTGGTCCCAAATTGCTTGCCGCCGCACCGCACTTGTGCAATTCTCTCGCTTATATTGACTACATAGGTTGACAATGGTGTGGGACCGTGATGTCGAAACCAGGAGAAAGCAAAAAAAAATATAGTTGTACATAATAAGGAGGCACTTAAAGACAGACGCGCTATGGCCCTAGAGGGTCCCTAGTGTCATCCGATCAAAATAAAGTCATCTCCTCGAATCCTCATGTTCTTTGACCATGTTAACAATGCTCGATTGCCACGGTGAGCGCAACAACTCAAGGATTAAACGGAGAGGGCCTCACACGCCCTACTGAGGTCCTGATATGTCAGCGCCCACGCTTTCATTCGTGAAGCTAGGATCATCGGACACCTATGAGCACCTTTGAGAAACCGGGAGACGACATGAAACTGCAGAAGGCCGCGGTTGGGAGCTCTCGTTTATTTCAAACCTGTATTAACATACAAGTGTAATTTACTCTCGTCATCGGAAAACAACACGTAAAATACAGGCGTAATGAAACCGAGGTCCCGAGGTGCGTAAAATAAAACCGGCGGTTACTGGCGTGTAATTTGAGAGACCGGTGTATATTTTCTGATGAACTTGTTAATCGCTATATGGACGACATTACCCTCGACGATATACATGGCATGACGTATGATTATGCCATCCATGGGCAAGGCTGAAACTAGCAGCTAACGGCTGGATTAGCAATCGTCCGAGTGTCGCTTCAAAGCATTTTTATCGTGTGTGAAGTACTTCCGATATTATACTAGTCGAAATCGACTAACCAAGCGCCTTCTTCGCCGAGACCATCTCAGCGATTTACAAGCGTCTAGTTTTACAAGCGGTTTTGCTGGAAAACGCACGCATCCAATCACGGCCTAATATCATGAGTTGGTCGGAAGATCATATGGTTTCACGTCTAATCCTACCCGACTTGTCGTATAGGCTATGAATGAAACATCGACGATGAACTTCTTAAGCACGGAAACAACAGAAGAGGATGATCTTCTTAACAAGCAAATCACCGCATTAGATTGACATGCAAAACAATAATACGAAGCATTATTCTCAGGAGGCACGGTGAACAGCTCGTGATGCCGCATGCCACAACATTCCAAGCTCAACTTTGCAATCAAACACAAGGCCCGGCATTACATAGACAATATTCGTAACAAACTCTTAACATAGGAATATCTCAAGCAGAGTAACTATTTACTTTTAAATCGAAGATGTGAATAGGAAAAACACTGACGCTGCTCACAATAAGGGCGCCCCACTCAAAAATATCAAATGCATGTCTTCTCAAGCTAACATTAATGAGCAAATTTTTGACAAGGTTTTCCAATTCCAATATATTAAACTAACGCCTTCTTGCTAACATCAATGATTAAACTTTGACAAGATTTTCCCATTCAAAATATGTAATGCTCACGATCGTGGAGTCTCATTTCTTACTAACATCAATGATTAAACTTTGACAACTTTTTTCCCATTCAAAATATGTAATGCCTATGATCGTGGGAGTCCCGGCTGCTTGGTACTTGTTTGGGCACTTTTTCGCCGGTGGCACTCCACGTGTTGTTAAATTGCCAATGGTCTCTCCGCAGACTAGTCATATCACCGGTGTCTAATATTTATGGCACCAGGAAGCAATGGAGGGATTCAAGTGCCAAACTAAGAAAAGGTGAAATTGCAGACTTTGGCCTTTGGCTTGCCATAGTGGAAGGCCTAATACTACAGAAAAGCTTCTCGGTCATTCCTTCCGTAATGTAGCTTAAACAAGGATCAAGCTTCTTTCTCTCAAAGTGGAACCACCAATCGGACTCAAAGTAATGCAGCAGTTTGCCTTGGACACATTGGCTCTTTTTTGTGCGCTTGAACTAAAATCGAAGTCGGAATAAAACCGAGCTTTAATTTTGATATCCACATCAGCAACAAAAGGTATAAGGGAAACAATTAATGAGAAATAACAGTTGATGACTTGTACTCCCGTAAGAAAAACATCTCACGATCTACCTTATCTTAATGGGAAAACAAAGAGGAGAGTAGCAATTCTCAATCGGTGATTCATTCATATTAATCGAGACATTATCTTAACAATGCCTTTGTTTCAACATGTATAAAGAAATCTAAAAGCAGAAAAGTATCCTTCCTAAAACAATGCGACTGGGATTCATTTTAAACAGAACATTATCTTAATGGGCAATACCTTGGTTAAACATGTAGAAAAGAACTACAAAGCAGTGATAGTACCATTCCTAACAAGTGTTGCAGCTTTTGAACTAAGATCTGCAGTTAATTAATTCTCCGAGAGTGGCATTGCTTAATTCTTACCAAATGCCGCATTAGAGATTAACGTAAAAGCATAAACAAGTTCCAGGGGAGAGTGGGCGCAACAACAAATGAGTGTGCTTCCATCTACTTATAAAGGGGTGATGCAGAGTTTGTTGTAACAAAGCAAACAAGCATCATGTCCTGGTTGGTCCCATTTTGTTCACAACTTAATGGGAAAAGACAAAGCAATATGCTAATAGCTTCAATTCAACATTTATTTAAAACAATACCAATACAAGTAGCACAACATCTCAAAGCACACTGCGACAATCATGTGGATGAAGGCCCCAGACCGATTCTTCATGAGACCACACAGATAAAATACGAATCCTGCTAAACAATACTCTAATAGAAACTCCAATTCGCTTTTGTGCGGGGCTTGACCACTTTAAATCAAGCAAAGTGTTTCACGAAGCGAAGCAAAATGTTGCAATAGCAAAAGTTGAATAGATATCCCTGTTTAAATAGAGGCAAAAAAGGAATCAATTACTGCTAATAAAGGAGGATGAAACATGCGTCACTTAAAATGGTAATCCCGCCTAATCCCTAACAAGTGTTGCAATTTTGGAATAAGATTCAAGAAAGTTAATTCTCGAGAGTGGCATCAATTACCACATTGGCTTATAAAGGGGGGTGATGCTGAATTTGTTGTAACAAAGCAACAAGCATCATAAGTCCGGGTTGGTCCCATTTTTGTTCACTACTTAATGGGAAAAGACAACAATACAATAGCTTCAATTTAACATTTATTTAAAATGCAGTACCAAACAAGTAAAAGCACAACATCTCAAAGCACATCTGCACATCATGTGGATGAGACCAACAACTCACCACGAAGACCGGAAACAAATTTGATCTCCTTTGTGCAAGTTCCTCAACAAAAAATAAGCAAAGTCAATGTGTGATATTCAAGCTGAACTACACAAAACACTCTTAAAACATAAGTGTTTTCGGAGAAGCGAAGCAAAATGTCGCAGAATAAAGCAACAAGTTGAATCGACACCCCTGCTTTAACAGAGGCAAAAAAGGAAACAATTACTTGCCGATAAAGGAGGATGAAACAAACGGTGATGTAAAGAAGCATCTAAACTTATCTTGGATGGAAAACAAAGTAGGATAGTAGCATTTCTAAAACGGGGTTATGCTATGCTGGATTCATATTAATGCAGACATTCTCTTGAAACAAACATTCGTTAGAAAATGTAATTTACTTTTTAACAAAGGGTATTGCTTCAATTTTCCGGCGGCATTCTTAGATTAACAACAAGAAAATAGTTGTATGGGACATGCCGCCACCATAAAAGTACCATTACGATAAATGGGTGATGCGTAGTATGTAGCTGCCAACAGCATAGTATAATGCTGGTCCCATATTTGTTCTCTTTGAACCTTTTTTCCTAAGTGAGGGGCCACAAATCTAGTCCTCGCATCAAACTACTCGACCCCCCAGCTTTTTTCCCTTTTCAACAAAGAGATCGGTTCCTTACATAGATGTGTACCTGGTTACCCCTTCCCCTTTTCGACCTACTAAAGCGGCCGGATAGCCGCATTTATACTACTTCTCTCGCCTCCTTTCCTCATTGAACCATCGCCCCAGATTCTTGCTCCAAAGCCCACCGTGACACCTTCTTTCCTCTTTGAACCAAGACCTAGATCTCGACTGCATCGAAAAATATCCACATGCAGCTAGAGCAATGACGTTGCTCAAAGAAACTTATACCTTAGGGTCGCCTTGGATGTGTATGCAAGGCGCGGCGTATGGAGGACAGATCTGCCCACACTAATGACAACGCATGGGGCCACGAGGAAGAAGGGGTCAGGTACCTCCCAAGACAAAAAGACCTGGGTGAAAGAGAACAAGCGAGCCGGTGGTGGATTGCCTCCTCATTAAGGCTTATAGAGTGAACGCTGCACCTCCTCCCCCTCTTCCCGGGCGACGGGATACGCATGCCTCCTTCACCACCGTGAGGGGGAGAGAGAGACAAGAGGCCAACGCAGTTCTTGTTTAGATTCCGAAGAGAGGGTGAGAGACTATGAATATAGCAAAACCCTAGCAAATGAACGCCGAGCCTCCAAACAGGTAACATATAAGCGCCAGCAGCGGTGGGAGAGTGCAAACCCTGTCAATAGCTAACAAGCCGCCAGGCTCCCCTATATATATACTACTGTAGTCGTAGTACCTGATCTGAGTCTGCCCGAGTTTCACCTGCACCGCTTTTGGTTGTATGACAGTGAGCCGTAAACACATTTTGGGCCCACCGCTATCATAAACCCAAAGGCAGTGCACTAAGTCAATGAAGGTCAAAGGCCATTCATATAGTAATTTCTATACGTTTACTCAATATATATACTTCAGTGGGAGTGGTTTTTCTTATCTCTCCATAACAATCAAGCTTTTAAATTGTGTAAGCACGAACGTAAACTCTTTATTTAATGTACAAAGTGAAGAAAACTAGCACTACTTCCAATGAACTTAACGATCATCACGCCCACGCCAGCCCTCGGTCGCACTTCTTGTCCTTCTCAACGGGTGGTAACACTACCCTCCCTTAAGTGAACAAACCACAAATGCGCCCTAAATTATCGTAAACGTGTGAGAGTGTGTGTACAACACAAAGAATTTTAATTTCAATTACATCGGAAAGGTTTGAGAGTATTACAAAGTTTGACTCCTCAAATTTCAAATCTAATATGCGGAGTAAATAAAAATGGAGGGCTACTTATGTACCATCCGGGTTTTAGTCCACACCTCATTTTTTAAATCGGGGTTAATAGCTGGACAAATAAAATTACAGGGAGCCGGAGACAAAGTTGTGAGAAGGCTTTAGAAATCAATACAAAAACGTATGCTCTTTAAAGTACCAACGTCACGATCCTTCTTCGGAGGAAACATTTGGTTCTATAGCCAATCTGTGTGATAAAATTGCACCAACGTGGAAAGATCTTAATTATGCCTCCAATGCAAAAATCCAAGGTGAATCTGACGAAGGATATCATCTTTGTGCGTAATCAAGCAAAGAGCAACCGATGGAAGACAACTTGTTTTTCATTGAAAAATCGACCAAATACCTTTCACCAAGCCGACACAACCGTTATGAGGCGCAATCCATGAGCATCGACATAGGTCATCGTGGTGATGCACTCATCCATTTGGCATCAAGTTTGGGTGAGGCACCTATGAAGTTCGGGACAAATCCTCACCTGTGGTCTCTGCTTTCTTCTCAAAGAATCAAGCTCGAGGGAAGGAAGAAACCACGTGGCAAAGCGACAAGGAGGCGGAAATAACAACACACATCCAATTTTG